>MNCI01023457.1:896045-934115 GCA_015680685.1 Gnetum montanum | reverse complement strand
TTTGTTTTTCAGAAAACCCATCCTTAGGAAAAATAAGGTACAGAACTCTTGTTCTTCATCCAGAAGGCATGAAAATTTGGGTTTTTAAATCTTGTTCTTCATCCAAAATTCATGAAATTTTTTACTTAAAGAACTTTTTACTTGTAAACTAATAAGATTCTCTCAGCCAATTTATAGATATATATTATAAATATATAACTAAGCTAGTTTAGTTACACTCTACAATAAAAAATAAGCAACAATGAAAAACTAAAAATCTATAATAGTCAGAACATGAAGTGGTTATCTAAAAACATGTTAATGCATCAGTAATATCCTTGGATACCAACAATGGATTATCTACTATCCTCAAAGTTAGCATTGACATTTATCAAATTGCATAAAACTAAATCATAGATCTTAAACTAAATTACATCCATATGTAATTATGTCAATAAATGATAAAATACGGGTTACACATACTTAATTGTACTTATCATCAACACATAAAATTTAGATTTTACTTATCCATCAAACTAGTACCATGAATATGTAGACGAATTCAAGATTGTGAAATAGGAGATATGTAGACACACTCATTAGAAATTCAAGGAACTAGTTAAAATTGAAAGCTTAGAATTTAAACACTAAAATTCTTATAATGTCATCTTGGATTCACATGAACTTGAACCAAGACTCTCAGATTGAAGCATATCTAGAAGTAGCTTTTCAACATTCCAAAAATTACAAAAAATCAATTGAGAATTAGAGGAGAATAAGAGAATGAAGGAATCCTACAAGGAACTAAAGAAATCAAGAAATGTGATAAAGAGAAGAAGAGTGTAAAATATGTCTTAATTTTTATTATATATATATAATATAAATTACTTTATTATGACATCTTTTCATAAGTATCCCAAATTTTTTCCCATTTTAATTAATAGTAAAGAATTCATACTCTATAACTCACATGGGATTTTCATTCAAAATACCAATATATCCTATAGACATCATGTCTCATCTACAACATATAAAAGAAATCATAATTGTATCATGACACATGCCAACTAATCCTATGATCCTATATGTATAATACGATAATCATTATAACATCATGCTATGATGATGAGGACATCAACCTATCTCTTTGATATATTTTGCATCCTCAAGTGTGTACAAATCATGAGACTTATGTACTTATGTCTTAGTATTTTGTTTGAGTCATTTGAGTGGTTTTAGTATTAGGAAAGAAACTAAGAGTTCAATATGAGTTACATGAGATCATAGTCTACCAATGTGAAATGCTATAATTTATAGTGTACTACACTTAGATTCCAAAAGAAAAATGCGAAGTATTTTGAAGTCTTCATGAAGGTACAAGGTCATTGAAAATATAGAAGGTTGTAGTCTTAAGATGATATCCATAGTTGATCATAGTCTAATTTCATTTTAATGAGAAATGATGGCTAGAAATTATGAAATTTTATCAATGGAAAGGGTTGTTGATAAGACACGATTCACATAGGCCACAATATCGCATACGTGATATCACGTCTTCCCTATGATATCGCATACGTGATATCGTAGTCCACCACAATGTCTATAAATAAGAGGTGGCATTCCCCTGTTTAAGGATCCCAGTTTTAGAGTAGCGAAGCTCTGGCAGTTTGATCCCTCCAGAGTTAGATTTTTTCCCGTGTCTGCCTGCAGTGTGGTAAATGTAATTGTACGGTGTCTTTATTCGAGTGTGTCGTACTTGGACACGCACATGATCAGTAATAAAGATTGAGATTACTTCATCATTGCAGCATTCACTTTGTTATTTATTTATTTGTTATTTATTTAATGTTATTTACTATTTTCTCTCTCTCACCCTTAAACTCCTAGAAGCGGAACAAGTACGACTTGATTACGAGCATTTAAGTGTGACTACTTGGTAGCCTGGTGGTGTATCCAGGATCTACACTTGGTAACCAAGTGGCGTATTTGGGATCTGCGCTTGGTAATCCCAGTGGCATACCTAGGAGCTATGCTTGGTAGTCCCAGTGGTAGTTGTGCACGAAGTCCAAGATGTGTACAGTTGATCAAGGAATCAGTTGGTCGTCGCACTTAGGCTAGATTAGATTTTCTTACCCTTTTCCTCCTAGCTTAGATTGGTTAATATTATTTTCCACTGCCTTCAGGAGTAGCATAGATTATGAACACATCATACACCTCACTCTGGACTAAACCATACGTGATAAATGCAATACTAGTTCAGGTGGGAAGACATCAAATTGTGACCTAAGGCTAACTATCTAGGTGCCACAACTAGTCCATCTATGGAGTTCAATCGAATCACGTGTGCGATGCTCGTTTCGTATGGTTGAGTGTAGGGGTACCTCGCCACTCATCATTGGCACCATTGCTGGGGATGGTGCTAGTTATCTAGATTAGTTATATCATACAAGGTCTCTATAAAGGACTTAACGATATATCTCTTAGAAAGAAGTAATTATAAAAAGTCACATAAATTCACACACAAAAATGCCTCTCCTACAAGATGATAATAACGCCACACTTAGTGAGGAAATTCATTGGAGAACCAATGAGCTATATGATGATGAAGATTGGAGTATACAACCTGAAGTGGGTGTTTCCTATAAGAATGAACAAAAAAAACATCATCATAATACACGAAAGCCTAAATTACCCGATGATGATGAACTCCCATTGGCCACTACAAGTTTAATGCAAATACAAGAGGCTGTTCGAATCTCACGTAGGCATCGTAAAGAGAGCCATCCACCCAGGCTTGATTTAAATAACTTTCCCAAATGTTCAGGAGGCTATGAATTATATCTGCATCAACATTTACTAGCCTTCTACAATGCCTACACATGGAATAACATTGATAACAGTTGGCAAAAACTTAAGCTCTTTCCCATGACACTCGTTGACCAAGCAAAAGTATGGTATAGATCGTTAAAACCAAATTCGATACGACGCTAGTTGACAATGGTAGAAGTCTTTAATGAAAAATATCAAACCTACACAAGAGTGTCAACCTTGAGGAAACAAATCCAAGAGTGGAAACAAGAAAAACATGAACCCTTGGGCATGGCCTTAGAAAGATATTATGCACTGTTAAACAACTGTCTAGGCCATGGGTTTTCCGAGGAAAGGCTAATGTACCATATCATTGATGGGCTACGTAATGAAACAAGAGAGACCTTAGGAATGTATGCCCAAGGTCAACTATATGAACTACAAACCCATCAAATCCAAGAGCTTATTAAGCAGGTAGCCAAAGAAGAAGGAGAAATAGCAAGATGGGAGATTGTTGAAAAACATCAACGGGACCAAAATTTTAACTCAAAAAAGATCCACGATCATAACAAGGAGAAAGCAAGAAATCTCAAGGTGGAAACATCATCTTTGCTAATACAACAATCGTTAGAAGAAGCCGAGGCAAAGATCAATAAGATGTTGGAATGGATGAATCAAAAGTGTGGAGAATATATCAACATCATTGGAGATAGAGTTTTAACAACCCAAAAAGTAGGACAAAAAACTAGACATTCGGAAAGAAAGAACGAAGGGAATAAGCGCTCAACTACCAATCATATGTATGAATGCAACATATGCCTGTATGATCACCCCAAAGGCCAATGCCCAATCTTGTTACATCTACAAGAGCATTGGGGAAACACATTACATCCAAAGTTTGTACAGAGATACTATGTTCGATCACAATGGCAACAATCCCAGTCATGGGGAAATCCACCCTTAGACTAGAGGCACCCTTCATATTTTCCAAATCTGAATGTTTATCACATTCAACATCCTGTTTCTTCAACTGGGCCACCATACTCTATCTCACCACAGTACTATTCTCCACAATACCATCAACCCATGCCTACAACACAACCACCACCTTGTGCACCTTACATCCCTCCTAACTTTCAACATTCTCATCCTTTCCCTCCTTCCACAATGCCACCAACTGTTCCTAAGGTGTTTGTACCACTGCAACCCATGAACAACACTTGTGCTACTGCTACTAACAGCAGTGAAAAGCCTCCTCAACATCAAAGGTGTCCTTTCTTTAAACACGGTCGTAGGAAGGGACAACACATCTTCCAACCTAGCATAAGTCACACAATGTGATGCACCCTTACCTTTGAACCCAACGCCTCATGTAACTTCATCAGGGCCACCAACTTACACTCCAACAACCACAAGGCCCAATGAACACAACCATGGGAGGCATCAGCCCAATCCTTGCATACCATCTAATGGTCCTAAACATCATAGTGGGTCAACTCATTATCTAGGAACTACATCATATGAAGTGCCCCACTATGCTTATTATGAAGTGTGTGAAATCCAAGGGCATAAGTATGGACCGACTTCAATATTTCCAATATGCAAGGATCCTCATTTCCCATTTATTAATCCTTGCCATACTCAATCATTTGGTTATGGGGGATATCCTCCATTTCAATAACAAGTAGGATTAATAAATATTTTTCATTTTCTTTGATTTTTCAACATTTTTGATTTTCATTTTTTCATTTTTCAACTTTTTGTTTTATCTTTTTATGTGTTTGTATTTTCATGTTTTTGTAAGTAATCTCATCTACGAATAAAACACTCATGTGGATCATTGGTTGAGGTGTGTTTTATGTTATTAAGTCATGAGTGGTTAATTATTTGGAACAGTGAACCCATTACACCCGCTCATCCACTCTATAAATAAAGAGGTTCTGTTCGAGGGTATAGTGATATTCTTGGAATTTCTAAAAATTAAAATTAATTTTGTGTTCATTGTACCCAGAATGAAGAAGGATGGACCAAGAGGGAATGATTAGGGTGTGACATCAAGGGGACTTGTGGATTCTCTTTGGTGACGTCTGTGGGAGTTATCATGCAATATGGTTGTACTAAGATCCTTGTAGATCTAATGAAAAATGGAAGTAAGAGTAATCAAAAGGGCACTCAAAAATCAAACGTTGTCCTAGGGGGTCCCACTAGAAAGACATGCACCCATGCCTGAAGTTTGGCGGCTTCTTTGGATTCAGTAAAGTGAAAAAAAAAAGAAAAGAAGAAGAAAAGAAAAAGAAGTACCATAAAACAAAAAACACTCCTCCCTTGTACTAAATGCCAAGTGATCGTATACCTTGTTGCTATGGTACTTTTATAGTTTTTCACCATGGGATGAAACAATGCGATGTCACTGATTAGAAGGATGGACTTGGTCATGATCTTGGAATGATGGGTTAATGACACCTTAATCATGCTTTTCACGTAGGATTCATTGTGCCCTGGGTCAGTCACCTCATGTCCCAATCTCTACGATCCTTTTCTATACTTCACCTCATCTCACTGTTTATGTAATTGTAGCTCATGTCCCGTGTAGCATAGAATTTTCATCTCATTCTGGTGATATTTACATGTGTGTGTTTTGTGGAGTTAGTGCGGATTACATTTAACCCTTCTAGTGCCCACGAACACTTTAGGTGTGGTTACACAAGGGTATAATAGGTTGAAACCTGCTTTGGGGAGGATCCACTTGTGTAATTTTGTTGTAATCTTTATTAATTCTCTAGAAAGAACACACAATTTCTTACCCTCAACTTAATTTTCATAATTTTCTTTCCCTATTATTATCCCTCCAAATTTTAACGTTCCAATGTAGCATTACATTCCCTTTTCTTCATAACTGCCAAATTATTAATTGCAAAAATTCACATCATTATCATTCAGAGTACCCCTCGAATCAATAAAATTACCCTCTGATATCTTAATCCTTTTCCATGTCCTCATTTTACACCAATAATTTCAATAAAATCATAAAAAATTTGGTATTTTGCAGGTGTCCCACATCACTGGGGACGAGATATCGCATACACGATATCCTGTCCCACGTGATATCGCGTACGCAATGTACCGTACGCGATATCGCGTTCTATTTAGCTATAAATAGGGACCCCCACCAAAACACTTAGCATCATTTTACCATTTATGTGGGGGGAATTTTTGAAATTTTTCTCTATGACTTGTGATTGCATGATCCTCGTTTTTTCACTCATATCTCGTGTGCTGGTGCTCCAATTTTAATTCCGTTTGAACTTTCTTGAACCCAAAGTGTTTAGTTTAGTCGTGGGGGAGGGACACTTATCGAAGAGTGCCTAACTTTTTTGAAATTTTTTATTGCCCAAAGGACATCAATTAGGGTAATTAATATTAACACTTAGAAAAATGAAATCCACCTAAGTTATCACTTAGGGTAATCATATGACCTTAAGTATACTAAGAGATTAAAATGAAATCCACCTAAGTTATAGGATCCATTATTATAGTTTTCAGGCACAATCACATGATAACATAAGATCTTTAATTAAAGGCATGTAGTAAGGTATAACGTAACTTTGAAAACAACCTTACTAACATTTGGCCTGTGTGATTGCAGATGGCCCTGAAACGTGCTCAACGAGAGGGTCCTACTCAAGGTGAAGTGAAACAACCTTAGAGAGGTGGAAGATGAGTCCCTTCGGGATAACATGTAGAATAGGAGGTGCAATCATTTAGCATCCATCAAGAAGAACCTCCTATAGGATGGTCTGGGTAGGCAGAAAGAGGAGCTGCTGCTGCGTCGGAACCGGGACAACAACTCATGTTGCCCTCGGAATGTGTTTAGGCTATCCATATGAAGTCCACAATTGTTGTGGTGATCATGGAGCTTAACTTTGAACCTTTTGCAAAGTTTGCTCCTGAGGCTGTTAGGGATCACCTTAAAGGATCTCCCTTATGGCTTATCCTCTCTGAGTGTGGTGCCTGGTACTTAGGTGAAACATACCTGTTCTAGCATAATAAGGAGTAAGGCACCATGGTTAACATTTATGGTGTGACAGTAGATTTTTCTGCATAGGCAATTTTGAAAGTGTTAAACCTTCCAAATTCAGGCCCCCATGTTGCTCGGTTATCTACCCAATCAGACCCTGATGTGAAAAAGGATTGGTTAGAGAAGGCTTGTGGTAGAGATAAAGATTTTGGTGAGTTGACGATGGAAGAGCGGGTTTATTTTAAAATTGGAACCTATCACCCCTTCCCCACTAAAGGTTTGAAAAGAATATCAACGTATGTGATGAGAGGATGTGTAGTGTTGATGGGAAAGGTTAACGCTAACCTTCCCCATCTATATTTGATGGAGATCCTACGGCGATTCAAAGAACGAAAGTCAGGGAAGATGGCACTGCCTTTTCCCTGCCTTATCAGAAAACTATGCCAACGAGCTGGTATTCAGCGATACACAAATGACGTCCTCCGAAAGACCCATAATGCTTCTTATGTTGAATTATTAAAGGCGCCAGCTCCAAGAAAGAGCACTAGCGAGGAGCTGGGATTAGATGAAGAAGAAGAACAGATGACTGGATCACCTGCAACTCAACTTGCAGGACCCAGTCAACCTCCAGCCACAGGTCCTAGCCAACAACAAGAAGCAGGACCCAGCATAGGCTAGGATCAGCCGCCACTGCTGCAGGACTACAGACCATCGATGAGCCATCTTAGGGACATCGCCAAGATGGTTAGTTGGGGAATTTGTGATGATGCAAATCTCTTCCACGTCATCGATGATGTCGACCAGCCTACTATTTCATTAGATCACACAAGGGATGAGTTATCCATTCAAATAGGAGGAGGGGAAAGCAGATGGTCACAACAGATATCTAGAAATACGGCATCTTTTCAAGTGCAATTAGAGACTAGTGAAGGGGCCACGATGGTGGTCATGCAACACCAGGATGCCATGGGAGCTGCTGAAGTGGTTGCTGACCACATTAAAGAATCTTTTAATGTACCTGTTGTGCCACCGGCAGATCTTTGAGGAGCACGGGATGCTCAAACTCTTGCCAGAACCTCAATGACACCTGCGGAACATGAGGATGCACTAGACAGATTGCTTCAAACACCATAGATTAGGAACACATCATACACCTCACTCTGGACTAAACCATATGTGACAAATGCAATACTAGTCCAGGTGGGAAGACAGCGAACTGTGACCTAAGGCTAACTATCTAGGTGCCACAACTAGTCCATATGCAGAGTTCGACTGGATCACGCGTGCAACGCTCGTTTTGTATGGTTGAGTGTAGGGGTACCTTGCCACTCATCAGTTGTGAATCATAATCTTGATTCAATTTATTAGTTGCAAAGGGCCATAATCTACAAACATTCATAATCTAATTAAAAGTTAAAATTTTAAAAGGTGTAAATTTTGAAGGGCAGATGAATGGTCACATTAGGCTATAAAAGAGTTAGATGAGTTTCTAAAATGGTTTCTCTACCTTGTTATAGAATTGGAAGCTTTAGTAAGTGAGAGAGTATTTCAATTGTGGAATTAATTATGATTACTTAGCCTAAGCATTATTTTTGAGAAGTGAAAGTGAGAGAGGACTTTTTTGGTCTTGTTCTCAATTCTTTTTTGTTTTCTTATAGTAGTATACTTTGATTTTAAAATTGAATAAAGAAGTTTTGTTTCTTGTTCATGCTTGATTCATTTTGGATTTCATCATTGTTGATTTCTAAAGGAATTTGAGTGCTTATTGGGAGTTGTCCTTACCAGATTATTATATGAGCATATGGTTCCTGAAGAAATTCAGCCATTGAGATACATTCTTCTTACTTCAACCATTAAGTTTGATAATTGAAAAATTCCTTCTTATTCTTTATTTATGTAAGAATTAAATTGGATTTTTATTCTTACTCATTTTAGCACTTGATAGCCTTCTTTTAGCCTAGTTGTAAGGTCAATTGATTTGGATATTTTTTATTTCATACATTTGTGTTATCCATTAGATTAATTAAGCTATGGCATGTTTATTTTTATTCTATACTTAATCCATTTTATTTTGAGTGCTTCCTATAATTTTTGGATACTTCCAAATTTTTATGGATTTTCAACTTCTGCTTGTGGGATATTTGATTTTAGCCTAATTTCATCATGACACCCAAGAAGAAGATACTTCAATATATAACTAAGGATATGAAAGAAATAAAGGGACACTTTTAATTAATTTACGAGAAGCTTGAAAATCTAGAAGAAGACAAAGATATTAAACCACCATCATCAAGGAGATCAAAGTAAGATATGAAGTCTAAGATTTCTTCATCACATGGTCATCATTACATTTCAAGTTTAGAAGATGATATTCCTATTAATCTTGAGGGTATTGAACATGAGCATACATATGAAGAAAAAGAAGTTGATCATTCATCAAGGAATGTGGATTAGCTTCATGGGTTAAAAATTCATAAGGAAAATAATATTGGACATACTTCAAGGAAACAAGGAAAAATTGGTGAGTAAATAGAGATCCCTCTTATAAAGATCTTTTGTAAAAACTCACTAACTAGGCTTGAGGTAAGAAGAAATTACTTATATGAAAACTTAAATTGTGAAAAAATAAAACATTGCTTGAAAAAATTGAATGTATGCCAAGAAAATTGAATCGGTAAAGTAATAGACATTCATAATAATAACATAAAAAATTATAAAAATAATGACAATAGCCCCATGCATACCAAACCTAACCTATTCACTACTAAAAATAGGATGGAACCTATTGCTCAAGACAAAAATTAACAATAAAAAATATATAAAAATAACTATTGCACTCAACTTGTGCGTGGTCAAATAAAAACATGAAGTTAACTACAAGAATCAAATATATATTAAATATGAAATTAAAAATGTATTTATACCTAAAAAGGTATTGAGATCTAACGTTGCATAACTATGAAATAAATAAATGCCTAATAAATCATGCAACATGACCAAAGTTTAAATTAGAGTTAGCCTACACCTAAGATAGGTAGAAATATAGTACAGATCTAACATCCATTCTAAATCAACAACTTCAACTAAACATTATAATATGGAATCAAAATTAAATGATAATTATAAAATCAACTATATATCCAAAACATGGAAATTAATCATCAGCTATCTCCTCTAAATCCTCCTTATCACAACTAATATAATCACTTGAAAATAAAAAAAATTAAGGGAATCAATCCTAAGACTAAGTAGTGTAAATCAACTAGCAAAATACTCATTCATGAGTTTGGTTTAAGGCATTAGATAGTAGGATATTCATTCACATAACATAGCTTCACTGAATGCTAGCTAAATGAAAACAAATATAAAACCAAACAAATAATAAAGATAATGAGTCAATTCAACAATTAGTTATAATCTAAAAACCCCACCACCATCCTTAACCCAACCAATAAACAAGCTAATTTGCTACTAATGGTGAGTATAAAATCCCCATTTTGTCATATGATTAATTAGTCTAAAACCCACATATAAATGATCAATGAGTATGAAACCTACATGTAAATCATTAGTAAGTTTGAAATTCACATATAAGGTATCGGTGAGTTTGAAACCTATATATAAATGATTGGTGAATCTAAAATCCACATGTAAAGGGTTAGTAAGTCTAAGACCCATATATAAATTGGTGAGTTTAAAATCAACATATAATCTTGATCATATAAAAGTAAAATTGAATGATAAAAAAAATCCAACATCAACTAAATCCATAGATTGTAGAGAGATGAATCTAACTAATTATACAAGCTAAAAGAAATCAAAAAGAAAGAATCAGATTGTCAAATGAAAGTTTTCGATGTGCTAGATAAATAAAAAACTAAAATGTAGGTTTAGATACATGTCCAAAAATATACAATATTATCAAAATGGGAATCAAAGCTTCCTAAGGCTATTCAATACTCCTATAATTTCTATTGTATCATTAGTTCTAAATTTTAGGTTTTTAGGCATTCCAAGAGCCCTAAAAAGGTATAGTTTTGGCCATTTTTATAATTTTCCATTCGTTAGAAGCTAGGAATTACTAAACAAAAGTTACATTATTTGTTTTATTACATCTTTTGACTTCATCAAAATTCATTGTGATCTGCATCACAACCTCATGATGGGGTTGTGATGAATTGGGAAGGGCTGATTTTTGTTAATGTGCTAAATAATGTTTTCATGTGGACCATTTACATCTAGATTTATTTTAGGGGTTAAAAATATGAAAAATGGTGGGGTGTTGAAGCCTAAAATAAGTGAAGCATAGGTACACCCAAAGATATATATAGTCTAATTAGAACTTTATATAACTTAGTATTGCCTACTAGAATTGAACCCATGACTTAAAGCTTTCAAGTCAAGTGTCTTATCACTAGGATAAGAGCTCATTGTTCAAGAACATGAAAAATTCATGTTTATATGTGAAACCCTAGTTCTTAATGTGAATTTTTGGTAGAAATTGGAATGGAAACAAAATATAGTTAGAATGTGATCAAACTTGGTTAAAATTTTGACTAACATCCCATGCATGATAATAAATCTCAGAGATCATCTGAATGTAGAAAATAATATGAAAATATTTAGATATAAGAAATTAGGAAAATTAGCAAATAATTATTAAATAATTAGAAAAATGTAGACAATGCACACTAATAAAAATTACCAACATCCAAAAGAGAAAAATGTAAAATTATCATACCTGAAATTGATAATGTTGCAGAAAGGGTCCTTACATGTCTTTGATCTCTTAAACAAGCTTTAAATCCTAGGAAAAATTGTAGAATAATGATGGGATCTAGGAAAGAACTAAAACAAGATTTCAAAATATGGCTTTCCATAGATCTTGGTTGATAGCACAAATCTAGATCTAGCTTTCTCTTTAATCTGGTATAGTCTCTCTATCTAGCTCTATCTTATAGATATTAGTAAGGTGAAGAAAAATGATGCTCTCTAGTAATGATTTGGCAACATTAGATAAAGAGATCTCATGTGAAAAAACTAAATTAAAAGGAAATTATAATTCTAAAAATATTTTTAAATATATTTTTTCAAATGGTTACTACCTATCATTTACCTAAGGAGCATCTAGTATGAGCAAGTTAATAGCTATGTCTAATCCAAGGTTAGTAGCTATGTCTAAATCCAAACTAACAACTAGCTATAAAAAGAAAAGCATAGATAATAGAAGTCTAGCATGAGAACCTATAATACATAGGCTTAAAAAAATTAAAAACAAATATAAAATATAAGTTTATAGAAAAATATAAATTATCCAAACAAATCATACCAAAGCCAAAGTAATACCCCATGTACCAATTATCAATCCAATGCCTGATACCTACTAATTGCAAACTCTAATAAAAAGCATTAGTGTGGATGTGCTAAATTATGAGAAAATCCAAAGTACCAAAAATATTAAAAATTACTAAAATATAAATATATAAAAGGATAAATATAATATATGATAAAATTATTAAAATAAATAGAATTATAGGAAACAAAAGTAGAACAAACCTTATAATATATTAAAAGTAAAGATCATTAAAAGGACATAACTAGATACATAGCTTACATCCCAAAGAACAGTCAAAATAAGAAAGGGATAACAAGAATAGATATAGATTAGCAAACAAGATATCAAGAGTTCAAACCACAAACATACCAAGGAATAAAAAGTATCTAAATTAAGGATGTTATATACTCTCTTCATCAAGAATCTTCCTCTTAAAAGATATTAAGATGTGTGGTATATAGATCTTTCTCCACTTCTCATGTTACTTCTTGCACTTCATGTGTTTCTTAGATAACTTTTACTATTGGAATGATCTTATTTCATAATCTTCTTCTCATCCTATCAACAATCTTAACTAATTATTATACAAATATGACATTAGGTTAAAGCTCTACATCTTAATAGTCTATTTTGTGATTAGCAGCTAGAACACATAAAAACATGAAATACATCATGAATTAACTATAACTACTATGAAAGATCAAGTTGATAGACAACACTACCAATTTTTCTTAAATTCATAAGAGTCCGATATAGTGAGAAGGTAACTTTCATCTTCTACTAGATATTATAATCTATTTTAGTAGTAAAACCTTAAAGAAAAATTAATCTCCAATACTTAACTTCAATGATCATCTTCTATTATTGGCATATTTTGTATAGCTATTTTGTATTGCCCATAGTATGCCTTTGACCATCTTAATCTATTTTGTAGTCTCATTAGTGATGTCTATCTTGGTCTTATATATGTTATCTATAAAATCATAAAAAAGAGGTGTATGGCAAGGTCTACCATGCAATAATTTATATGGTAATACTGTTAAACTAGCCTAATAACTATTATTATATGTAAGCTTTTCCAATGAAAGAACTTTATTCTAATTATCTCTGTACTCTAAAGCATAAGCTTAAAGCACATCCTTTAAAATTTGATTCATCCTCTCTATCTAACCATTTGTCTAATGGGGATATACTAAGTTAAGATCTAGTATAGAGTCCAAAATTATTTTTGAAAAGATTGCTAAAATATAGAAGTAAACTAAGGATATTTTTCTGATACAATCTTGTTTAGACCTTCATGTAACTTGACAATATTTGATAAGAATAACTAAATAATTTCTTCTACTTTAGCTATTCTTTCATAGCTAAAATTGGAAAGATTTGATCAAAAGATTTATGATCAAAAGTGATGAGTGGCGAGGTACCCCTACACTCAACCATACGAAACAAGCGTAGCATGCACAATCCAGTCAAACTCCGTAGACTAAATGCCTACATGCCCCATGGAACACTTGGGGTTAATCATTCGTTGTCTTCCCAAACTTACTTGTGGTTGTCATGGTTTATGGTTAAGTAAGTCCAAGGTATATGATTTTTATATCTTTTATGTTTTTTTCTCCTATGCTATCAAGGTGAAGGGTTGAGAAACTAACTAACTCTAACTAATGAACTAAGTCTAAATTAACTAGCGTTAGCATCCGTTCCCACTTACTGTACATACCCTGAACTATGCAACCACGGCTACCAAACGCTAATCGTTACTGGGATCACCACACGTAACACACATGCTCAAAGTGGTCGTATTGAGGCACTTAACTAGCCTAAGTGTAATGAGCATCTATTCCTTGACTAGCCATACATATCCTTAGATGCTCGTAATCAAGTCATACTCATTCCGCATTCTAGGAGTTGAGGGTGAGAGAATCTAATCATGATGAGCAGCTGATTCCTTGATTAGCCGTACACATCCGTAAATGCTTGTAATCAAGTCGTACTCATGCCACGCTACTGCAGGGTAATAAATAACAGGTAAGAAATAACAGGTAATAAATAACAAGTAATAAATTTTTTTCCATGCACTGCAAGGTTTATCCACAAAGCTCGAATTTATTGTTGTACACAACTTGCATTCAAGTACAATGTTTCTCGAATAAAGATCTATTCACTTGTGGACTCCTACTACGGGCACATGGAAAATATTCTATTTCTAGAATGATCAATTTGCTAGAGTTTCCCTACTTCTAGCCTAGGATGGGAAATAAGGGAAGTGTCGCCTCTTAATTATAAATTTGGTAGCAGACTGCGATATTGTGTACGCGACATCACAAGGGACGACGCGATATCATGGCTCATGCAAATCATGTCTCATCATACCCCCATGACTGAATGAAAAATCATCCTTGAGTTCCTTACAATAATATCAGGAAGGTATGGAATTATTGAGGGGAATGGAACTAATGGGATGACATGTGAACGGATCATCATTACAATACTTGACAAAACTGGTGTTCATGACAACAAGGGTGAACACCTTATTACAATGACATCAGGCCTTTGTTGGTAGCTAAGAAAGAAAGAGAGAGAGAAAGAAGTGTTGCTACTGCCAATGCTAAGATTGCGTCTTTGTTGTCCATCTGTAAGTGCTCCATTGATCTTGCTCCTTGCATAGCTGCTTCAGTGTTGCTCCATTCCAAGTGTTTGCTCCAGATCCAATCCGTTGTTTGTATGATCGTCATCTGCACACACAACATAATATTATATTAGTAAGGGTAAATGAATCATCATGTAATTGATACCTTGCTTTAGTGTAGGTCCATTGGCTAGGTTGTGTTATGGCTAATATGGATCAGGAGATATAGTAATGATGACTATCGAAGGTGTAGGGGTTAGGAAGAAAATCAAAAAATTCAGGGCTAGGATAAAATCAAAAAATTCAGGGCCTTGTACCCCCATGACTAATCATGAACCTTGGGTAGCGTTAGAATGGAGAAAGGAAAGGAGTAAGAAACATAGATAAAAAGGGACAACTACGGCATCGATGAAATGGATGTCAAGATGGAAATAAACAAAATAAAATTAATTGCAAAATGTTAGGGCAAATAATTTAACTAATGCTCCAAATAGGAATGTCAGTGGGTCCTCCCCAAAGCAGGCTCATGCCCATAATGCCCTGACAAGCCCACATTCAAAGAGTCTGTAGGCTCCAGGAATGTCATTTGGAACAAGAGTTAAAGTTTTAATTGCAAGAATTTACCAAAAAGAAAACAATGCATCAACCAAAATATATACACTAATGATACAACTGGAAATGAGGTGAACAATGGATAGAAGGATGGAGAGAAGAAAATGGAATGGAATCCCAGGAACAAGGTGGTGTACAGCCCCTTGTGTATTTTATGATTAATGTGAGTTGGCAAGTCTCATTCCAACTCTGGCCTCAAACCAACCACATCCAGTGACTTCGCATCAATGCATTCTGCTGAATCATCCTCTTGAAGTAACAAGAATGCATCCCCCAAGAGCCACCACCATTTCGACGAAACAAAGGAGAGAATGATAAGCGAGAAGGGCCTTAGTTAGAGAGAACACTTTTGGTTCCATAACCAGTGCTTGTAGCCCAAGTTTATTTGTCTAAGGGGTGTTCTTTTAATTCTTACTTTCTTTGCGTTTTTGTTTTTTTTTTGTGTTTTTTTGCGTGATACCCACACCATGCAAAGACTTCTTATTTTTATTGACTTAGCTTCCGATAATTGGGTAACATCAGAATGGCAAGAAAAACTCTAAAAGAAAACATCAAAGCACCCAAGAGAACGACCAACACAAAAGCATCAAGTTCCCTTCAAGTCATATCCTTTTCAATCCTTGAGTCCTTCCTTAGTTTGAGAAATACCCAGTCACTGATTCATTTAAGTTCTTATTAGAAGGGAACTATACATTTCCAAGCTGGGAGAGACCATAGAAACTGGTGGATGGATGGATGAAGTGGTCTCTTTTCCTGCCATATCAAAAGAAACATACCTTAGTATCAACATAATGACTTAAAGGTAAAAACTAAGCATTAGGAATAAACATAAAAATAGTTCATACCATCATTCCGAACACTTATTGGGTGATAAAATTACATAGTAGAACATACACACACACACGATGAAGTGGTCTCTTTTCCTGCCATATCAAAAAACAAAAACAAGAAAAGTTAAAGAAATTTGTAAAACAAAAACTAGAACAGTTAAAGAAATTTGTAAAACAAAAATGTGTAAGACAAAAACGTTGTAAAATAAAAACTTAAAAGAATTGAGGGCCCCATATGATTAGCATAGGTGGCCGTCTCCCCCATGACTGAGTGGAAAGGGAGAGATCCGAAATAATGAGCACCTGCTTGAATTTCATAGAAGGGCCCAAATTCTCCCAATTGATGATCTTAGACTAAGGGATGGAAGTTGGCGATGCTTATATTTCAATGTATATATGCTTTTGTTATGGGCATGGGTTTCCTCAGTTTGTTCCATGCATATTTGGTTGCTCCTTCTAGTAGTTGTCAACCATGGGGTGTCTACTACTGGTTGTGTGGTTGCTACATATAAGCATCTTTGTTGCAAAGTTTCAAGGGCACACTTGTTACATGGAGGCATTTCCTCCATGTTATCACCTAATGAATCACTGTATGTGATGCATGGAACTTTCCTCTTCTCGATCTTTCCATAAATGTTTATCTTAGATATTTCCAAGGAAAGATCATGGATCCTAAGGCATGCATCTACTGTACTTAGCCATGCCATTCCCATTATAATTGGGAAGTCCCCTTCGTTGTTGTTGACCTCAATCACCAGGAAATCAGTTGGGTAAGACCAACCACACATAGTGGTGATGATGTCCTCCACCAATCCCAAGGGAATCGTGATGGACTGGTCTGCCAGCTCTAGTTGAATGTTGCTCTTCTTAAGTTGGGGCAGGTTTTAGGCGTGATACATCTCTTGTGAAATTAATTTGACTCCATAACCTGAGTTAAGAAGACCCCTATGTGGTTCATTTTCAATGACCTATAAATAGATTAAGGGACTTCCAGAGTCAGTTAGTTTCCTAGGAAGACGGCCTACCTTGATCCAATCGATTACGGTATGTGTTAACATAATCATATGTGTTAAGCTCTGTTGGATTGGAGGGTGCTCCGAAGTGTTAGATGGTGGAGGAGTGTACATGGACCCAACCACTTGTTGTTGCGAAAGTTTGTCTGGGCTTTTGGTTCTAAAGAAAGGCCTTTTCTTTTTACAATTGTCAGAACCAGTAGCAGGTTGGATATTTACAGCTCTCACAGTGTGACGTTGCTATAGTTGTGTAGGAAGTTCCCTTTGCATTGTTGGAGCAAGAGGTGTTATGGAAACCACTACTGGTGGAAGAGGTGCAGATGGATTTGGAGGATGGTGTGGGTATGGAGTGTCTCTAGGAGGAGAAGGAGTCCTTCTGAAGTACTCCCGAACTTGGTAGTGACGGTGGGAAGTTGAGTGACTCATAGAGTCATTTGGAGAAATTGGCTACTACACATAATATCCATAAGGGTCAGGCTGCCGGTAAGGGTACTGATGTTTTGGCGATGGAATTCCCCATGACTATGGGTATTGCCATTGCTGATTCTGTCCAATGGGTTGTGGTGGAGTTCCACTTGGATAATATGTTAGGGGTTGGTGGAACTACCTTGGATTACCTTGTGGATAAGGTAACCTTCAGGGTGTTTACCGTTGAGTCTTGGATTAAGCGCATACACCCCATACTCTTGTAGATACAACATCCCTTAGGATGGTCATAGTGGCAGATCTTACATCCACCATCATCGTCTATGTCAGAGTCCACAGCCACATCGGAGTTAGTGATTTTCCCCTTATCCTTGTTATGTGCAAGGCCTAAATCTCTCCACTTTTTCTTACCTTTGTCACTACTTTGCTCTACCTTAGACTCTTCTACAATTTTAAAGATAGTTTCAATTTTAGAGTCTAAGGAAATTCATACGTCATCTACCTTAGCTACTATTTCCGTTCTTAACTTTTGAAGTGGCAAGGTCTTTCTGTTCACCAACTCTTCGATTGGTGACTCATCCTCTTCATCGCAAAACTTCACTCCCTTCTTCTAAAGAGAGGGATCATGGTTGTACTCTTCTGTACTTTTCCTTTTTCATAGCTCACCTTCTTCTTTTGCTACTTGTTCCAACAAGCTATGTACTTCATGGGCTCTAAGTTGTGAGAGTCTCCCTTGGGCATAAGTTCCAAAGGTTCTTCTAGTTTCATGCCTTAGCCCATCCATGATGTGGCAAAGTTGATCCTGCTGAGCGTACCCATGGCCCAGGCAACAATGTAACAATGTGTAGTAGCGGGCCATGGCAGCATCCAAGGGTTCATGAGTACCTTTCTTCTAGCCTTGGATCTTCTTACGCAAATTGAACACTCTGGAGTATGTTTGATACTTTTTGTTAAATAGTTCTAGCATCGTACTCCATCTCCTAATGGTTTCTGATTCTAAAGACTAGTACCAACTCTCTGCTTCTTTGGTGAGTGTCCTTGGAAACAACCTAAGTTTTTACCACTCATTTTCTATATTCTACAAGGCACAGGCATCGTGGAATGCTTGTAAATGATTTTCTGGATCTGCGTTGTATCCCCCTTCAAATCGTGGGATATTGTTCATATCTAAATGTTTGATCCGACTATCTTTTAAATGCCTTGTGGGAATCCTAACTACCTCCGTTATGTCAAGCATACTTCAAGTTGTGAGTAGGGGCTCATCATGATCATCTCTTTCATGACACCTATGATGTCTACGTTGTTCCCTACTCTCCCTACGTCCTTGCCCTTGTCCTCTCTCTCGACTTTCCGATCGAGGTCTCTAATTTTTCTTACCTTTATCCTCTCCATTATGTTCATGATGGCTAAACCCAGATGTGGAAGAAGAGGGTGAGTGATGGGATGAAGGAGAAGAAGAAGGAGAACCATCGCCATGACGATGTTTCTTTCCTTCTCTTCGGCTGCTACGGCCCTGATCATGATGAAGATCTAAGTGCTCATCCTTAGCATGAGTGCTTGTTCCCTTTGTGAACAATTGGTGTTCATGGGCATTAGAACCAGGGATATGTATCGTTGATCATAGGTTCTGATACCCAACCTCCTCATCATTGTTAGGAGAGGGAACATCATTTGTTAGAGAACCCATGATAAGGGGTTCCTCATCTCCTATTTGGCTAAGGACATGTGGGGCTTTGCCCTTCAGAAAAGTATGTTGACTCTCCTACCTTAAGTCCCTCATACATTGTGCATTTGTGGGATAATAATCCCTCATCTCAAAGTCTTCAGCAACGTATTCAGCAAATAGTTCTTGCTTGCCAATTTGTGCCAAGGCACAGAAGAGCATGTTAGGGACTGATCGATCTGGGGGTAACACAATGTTACCTTGAAAATCCCTCCATCGCAGCTGTTCGTCCTGATGGAGGATAAAAGTAAAGTTTGGAATATACTCATCGGGATGAGTATAAACTATCTTATATTGTTTAGGACTTGGTTGATTTTGGTTATGTGTTTTTGATTGCCGACTGTCTTTTGTATTGTCCTTGGGTGGTGAGCTGCTCTTATGAGAAGAAGGCATTTTTATCAGTGTGCTATTTCACTATTATATAAATTTTTTATCTTGATTAACCCGAAGGTTTGTTAAGACTCACAATAATGTGAATGATATCCTGTATGTTCTATTCGGCGCACAAACACTTAGTCCTCGGCAACGTCGCCTATGATGAGTGGCGAGGTACCCCTACACTCAACCATACGAAACAAGCGTAGCATGCACAATCCAGTTGAACTCCATAGACTAAATGCCTACATGCCCCATGGAACACTTGGGGTTAATCATTCGTTGTCTTCCCAAACTTACTTGTGTTTGTCATGGTTTATGGTTAAGTAACTCCAAGGTATATGATTTTTATATATTATATGTTTTTTTTCTCCTATGCTATCAAGGTGAAGGGTTGAAAAACTAACTAACTCTAACTAATGAACTAAGTCTAAATTAACTAGCGTCAGCATCTATTCCCACTTACCGTACACACCTTGAACTATGCAACCGCGGCTACCAAATGCTAATCGTTACTGGGATCACCACACATAATGCATGTGCTCGAAGTGGTTGTACTGAGGCACTTAACTAGCCTAAGCATAATGAGAATCTATTCCTTGACTAGCCGTACACATCCTTAGATGCTCGCAATCAAGTCATACTCATTTTGCATTCTAGGAGTTGAGGGTGAGAGAATCTAATTGCGATGAGCAACCAATTCCTTGATTAGCCGTACACATCCGTAAATGCTTGTAACCAAGTCATACTCATGCTGCGCTACTACAAGGTAATAAATAATAGGTAAGAAATAACAAGTAATAAATCCTATTCCATGCACTGCAAGGTTTATCCACAAAGCTAGTCTTTATTGCCATACACAACTTGCGTTTAGGTACAATGTTGCTCGAATAAAGATCCGTTCACTTGGGGACTCCTACTGCGGGCACATGGAAAATATTTTATCTCTAGAGTGATCAATCTACTAGAGTTTCCCTACTTCTAGCCTAGGATGGGAAATAAGGGGAGTACCACCTCTTATTTATAGATTTGGCGATGGACCGCGATATTGCGTACGTGACATCGCAGGGGACGACGCGATATCACATACGCAATATCACGGCTCATGCGAATCATGTCTCATCAACAAGGATGGAATTCTTCTTATTTCTAGTATGAGGTAAATCAGTGATGAAATACATGCTAATGATTTTCCATTTCACACTAGAATGGTGTGCAAATGAAAATAACCACTAGGTCTCTAATGCTATGCTTTGATCTATTGACATATAAAACAGTTAGCCACATACTTTTCCACATCCATCTTCATACCAAATCACCAATACTATCTCTTGATGTTGTGATACATCTTATAACTACCTACGTACATATGATACTTGCTCAAGTAAGCCACATATTCTTCCACATCCTTCTTCATACTAGTTGATTAATACTATCTCTTGATGTTTTAATACATATTATTGCTACTTGGGTACATCTGATACTTGCTCAAGTGAGTCTTGTCAAGTAGCTTTTGTCTAACTATAGTTGGCACATACATCTTATTCTTAAATCTTAACAAACTAGAACTATTAGGTGAGAATACTAAGTCTATTGAAAAAGGTCTACACATTTTCCTAACAGCAAGAATCTAAAATCTACTAAGAAGACATATTATCTTTAAGACTACATATGATAATGAGATTGTAGAGTCTCCTACCTATTCTAGGTAGTTCATCCATCATTTTTCTTCCTTTTCTTGGATGATATTTCACTATGAAATAAAAATCTACCTATCTTATGTTCAACTATGGCTAATTTATAATATACTGGAAACTCTTATGATCTATAAAAATTGTAATCTATACATCATATAGATAATTTTTTCAAATCTTGAAAGCAAAGATTATTATACCAAGCTCTACATCATGAGTTGAATATTTGGTTTTGTAAAGTTTTAGTCATCTAGAAGCATAGGATATTACTTTCTCTTCTTGAATGAGAACACCATGTAAACATTCTCATAAAATATCTAAGTATATATATTAAGAATTACTAAAAATTGTTGAGATCAAGATAGGTGTTTAGATCAATCTTTGTTTTAGTTCTCAAAAGTCCTTTGAAAAGCATCCCACCATAAGAAAACATAATCATTCCTAAAACAATTATGTAGAGGCACTATAATCTTAGAGTTATCCTCTACAAATATCTTTTAATATTTTGCTAGACCTAAGAAACTTTGACTTTGTTCATTATGGTTGGAATAGAAAAATTCTTAATCACTACTATCTTAGAAGGATCCACACCTATACTTTCTTCCAAAATTACATGATCAAGAAACTATATCTCTTTTTTTTTAAATTCACATTTAGAAGCATGAACATACAACTGCTGATCTCTTAAAGTCTACAAAAATGTTTTTTGTATGAAGATCTATCCTTAGAGTAAACCTAAATGTCATCAATGAAGATAATGATAAATTGATCTAAATAAGGATGTAGCATACTATTCATCAAATGCATGAAAACTATTTCTATATTAGTATGTTCTAAAGGAATAACTAAAAACTCATAATGATCATATCTTTTTATAAAAGCTATTTTAGGATCCTTCTCTTCTCACACCCTACCTTGATGATAACTAGACTTTAAATTAATCCCAGAGAACATCTTGCATTCTCTTAATTGACCAAATAAATCATTGATCCTAGGTAGAAAATACTAAATCCTAACTATCACCTGATTTAGCTACTTGTAATCAATGCATAACCTTAAACTACCATACTTCTTCCTCACAAAGTGTACTAGTGCACCCCAAGGTGAAACACTTAGTTAAATCATGTCTTTGTTTAGTAGCTTTTCAGTCTATACCTTAAGCTATGCTAGCTCCATTAGAGCCATCCTATGAAATTTCTTAGAAATTATGTGAGCTTTAGATTTATTGTAATTTCAAACTTAATTTTTCTATGAGGAATCATTTCAATAAGTTCTTTCTTAAACCAGCAAGACCTAGTCTATCTCTTAATTACACTATTCATGTAAGAAGATCATATAATAGTTGTGATCATGCTTAAGCAACTATTGAAATTTCTTAATTCTAACTAAGTCAAGTTAAATTTGATTCTTAGTAACTTGGATTATAACCTCTCTTTGAGTTGTAAAAATTACTATTAGTTTTGCTCTTACAATTCAAATATCCATCATACTTAGTTAGCTATTTCATATTAAGAATCAAATTATAATATCAAAGTTCCATCACAAATAGATTACTATACCACTTGTTACCTTGTATTACCATCTTAGGTAAAAGTAAAAGATTCAAAACTAACACATAATGAAATGGGTTTTTTGAGCCATCAAGGTAAAATACATGGGTGCAAACTCAAGTTGTAAGTAGATCACAACTTTGGAGTCACAAATGAATGACTAACACTAGAGTTAAATAAGATTAAGAAAGAAGATCCATCAATGTTTACTATAGTATACATAATAGTGTTGGGTTATTTGGCCAAAGGTTGGTCTATCAAATTATAGGTTCTACCCTTGTGGATTATATCTATGTTATGATTTTTCTTATTCTGTGAGTTGCTTGTTTTTCTAGTTTTATTCTTAGCTACTTTGTTGGAGTTCTTCCAAATCTTATATCCTAGATTACTACAAGCATGAAATTTTAGGCATTCATTCTTGATATTTATAACCTTCTCACAAGTAAAACATGTGAATGGGAAACTAGATCTATAGTTGTGACTATCTCTGGAAGTCCTAACCTGCATAGAGCTACTAGCTTTGGTCATGGGTGGGATCTTCTCTTAAGCTGATCTAGTTGTTTTTCTTGTTTAGTTGTATGCTTTATTCAATAGCAAACATCTTGATACAAGATACCTCATACATAGTCAAATAAAGAAAAATCAAATCTATACAGATGTATTTGATCAAACCATGAACTAACTATCTAGATGTTTCTTTCTCATCATCATACATGAGGGTTAAATTGTATTAACTAGGGAAATTTCATATCATATGTAGAAACAGTGAGATCTCCTTACTTTATGTTTGATAACTCCTTACCCTTGGTCCTTATGAAATTCTTGGATACATACATCCCTTTATAGACTATAACAAACATAGTTCATTTAACCTCTTTATGTGCCCAACCTCTGGCAACCCTATTCATGAATCATCAGTTCACTACATCGATGGGCATGCATTGATGCATCCTTGTTGATGCATGCATTGATGTATTTACGTAGCATATTTCCTTACCTATAAATATGTGAGCACCCACTGCATTTGAGGCACCTTTTGGTTATTTTGTAGCTAGACTCTTTTAATTTCAATTTATGATTTTAGCCAATAGTTAGTAAATGTCCATAGTGTGAATTTGAGTCAATTTTATGATGTCTTAATCAAGTGGCATTGTACCTGATGAGTGGCAAGGTACCCCTACACTCAACCATACAAATACAAGCATTTCATGAACGATCCGGTCAAATTCCAAGGACTAAGTGCCTATGCACCTTTGTGGAACAAGGATGAGTTGGTTGATCATTGTCTTCCTAAACTTACTTGTATGTCATGATTGTATGGTTAAGTAAGTTTGAGGTATATTATTTTTATAGCTTTTATGTTTTTATGTCCTACTGCTAATAAGGGAGGAGAGAGAGAGATAACTAAGTGACTAATTTAATTTAACTACTGATTAACTAGGCTTTAAACAAATACTAACACTAGTATCCATTCTCACTTGCTATACACATCCTGAACTAGTACAAGACTACTAGGATTACCAAACGCTAATTGTTACTGGGTTACCAAGTGTTACATGCATGCTTGAAGTGATCATATTTTGTGTGCTAATAACATAAATGTAAAGTGCATAAAATAAAATAAAATAATAAAATAAAATAAATGCAAAAGAAAATAAAATGAAAGTAATGGGTAAGAAAATAAATCTCAAGTGCTTCAAGGATGAATCTAAGAGCTCATCTTTATTGCCATACACAAGGTGTACTCAGGTACACAATGCTTGAATAAAGTTTCATCCACACTTAGACCTCCTACTGCAGGCCCTTGGAAAATACTCTAACTACAAAATTTTCACTACTTGACTCCAAAAAGACTTCTAAAAGACTTCCTTCCAAGACTTCCTTCCAAGACTCCCTCCCTAAATTGTGCACATGGGCATTGTATTTATAGGATTGGGAGTAGCTACTCTAATAATTAGAAAAATTACCACTCTAATTTTAGAGAAACTGCCACTCTAATAGTTAAAAAAGTTACCACTCTAATAATTAGAATAAACCACTAGAGTAACTACTCTCATCATACCCCCACGACTGAATGAAAACTCATCCTTGAGTTCCTTACAAAATATTGGGAAGGTATGGGATTATTGACTAATTGACAACTAACGGTGGAATGGGATGATATACTCAACATGCCCAGTGAATGGATCAATAAGAATATTACAACATTAGTGTTCATAACCATTGTGGTAAAAACTCATACATTAATGACTTCCAAGCCTTTATTTGGTAGCTTGTAGAGAAAGAGAAAAAGAAAATGAAGTGTGTTGCCACCAATGCTAAGATTGTGCCTTCCATTATTTATCCATAGCCATGCCACCATAGTTGCTCCTTTCATAAATGCACCAATTTTGGTCCATCCTAAGTGCTTCCTCCAAGCCCAGTCCATTGTTTGTATGATTTCCATCTACACACATAACATAGTCACAAATGAGCAAGGATAGATAAACCATAATGTAGTTGATACCTTGCCTTGATATGAAGCACATTGGCTAAGTTGTAGTTATGGAAAAAACTAGTTCAGAGATTTATCATAGGTGACTACCTAAGGTGTAGGGGTTAGGCGAATAGTCAAATGGAGAAAATTAAAAAAATTTGTGCCAGGGCCCCCATGACTAAGAGTGAACCTCTGGTAGCTATAAGATGGAAAAATATGAGGAACAAGAAAGATGGAAAAAATATCAATGGCAACACCAATAAAATGGATTTCATGGATGGGGATGAAATAAGAAATGATTGATTGTAGGAAATGTTTAAGGGAAAGAAGTTAACAATTTCACCAAAAAGAAACACCAATGGATCCTCCCCAAAGCAAGCTCATGCCTTTTATTCCCTAACAAATCCACAAACCAAAGAGTTTGTAGGCTCTAGGAATGTCATTTGGAAACAAGAGTTAAAACCTTACCCACAAGAATTCACTAAAGAAAAAAATGCATCAACCCAGAATGGACTAATGATAAAATTGACAATGAGGTGGAAAATGGGAAGAAAGATGGAGAGGAGAGAATGGAATGGAATCCCAAAAACAAGGTTGTGTAAAGCCCCTTGTGTATTTTATGGTTAATGTGACTGAGTAGAACTCATCCCAAATCTAGACTCAAACAAACCACATCTAGTGATCTCGCATCAACACACTTGACCAATCCATCCACTTGAAGTAATAAGAATGCTTCCACAAAGAGTCACCACCATTCCAAGGAGAGCGAGATGGAGAAGTAGGAAGCGAGAAAGGGCCTTAGTTAGAGGGAATTTTCAGGCATGGGTAACATGTCTTTCCAGTTCCATAACTAGTGCTTGTAGCCCATATTTCTTTATTATGTCTAAGGGGTGTGCTTTGAATTTTATTCACTTGGATTCCTGATTTTTCAACAATGTTAGAATGGCAGAAAACCCAAGAAAAAACATCCAAGCACCTAAGAGAATGGTCAGCACAAATGCATCGAATCCCCTTGAAGTCACATCATTTTCATTTTGTGAGTATTTCCTTGTTTTAAAAAAATACCCAACCACCAATTCATTAAAAGTTTACTTAGAAAAAGAGGGACTATACAGTTTCAAGCCAAAGGAGACCATAGAGTTGTACGGATGAGTGGATGACATGGACTCATTGGCTGTTTTACCAAAAGAACCATACCTTAATATCAGCATCATAATTCAAAGGTAAAAACCAAACATTAGCAATCAATATGATATAATTCAATCCACCATCATGAGCACTTATTAGATGACGAATAAAAGTAAATCAAGAAAACCAAGAAACAGTAAATGCATGAATGATGGTATAAAAGAAAAATAAGAAAAGTTGAAAGAATGTGTAAAACAAAAAATGTGTAAAACAAAAATTCAAAAATAACTGAGGGCTTAGAATGGTTAGCATAGGTGGCCATCTCCCCCATTGACTAAGTTGGAAGGAGGAGATCTAAAATAGTGAGCAAAGTTGTTCATCAATAGAGGTAGCATGTGTACTAGCTATCCTAAGCTCATCGAAAGGTTTGGTTTGTTGTACGTTAACCAATAGTTTCTTGTCTAGGCTCTCAAGTTTGTATATTGTCATGGCCCCTGAAGGAAAAGTTGCATAAATAATCTAAGGTCCTTTCCACAATGTTTAAAATTTAGTACATTATGGCACATGTGTGGGATTCCAGTAGATAACCTTATCTCCTAGTTGATATTTAACTTTCCTAATCCTTAGGTCATGATGTTGTTTATTCAATGTCTTGTGCAACTCGTTAGATGATAGGGAAACTAGTCAGTTTTCATCTAGCAAGTTAAGGGTTACTAATCGTTGTTTCTGTGCTAGATCAAGGTCAAGGTTGAGGTCATATGCCATGGATAGTGTACGAAGCTTAGTTTGAATGGGAAACATTGGTAATTTACTGTACACTAACTCATAGGAAGAGTATCTTCTAGGAAGTTTCCATGTGGAGCAGTATGCCCAAAGAGCATCATTCAATTTAGTGCTCCAGTCTCACCTAAACTTGCTAATAGTTCTTGTTAATATCTTTGTGATCTCCCTGTTGGTAACTTTTTCTTGACCATTCACTTAGGGGTGGTATGGTGTAGTCAATTTATGCTCAACCCCTAAGCGTTGCACTTGTGAAGTATGTACCATTGTCTAAAATAAGTGCACGGGGCACACTAAACTTGTTTATGATTTTTTGTTGAAAAAATCAATAAATCTCCTATAGTAGCTAGTATGTCTAAAGAATGACCAAATATCTTTGATAGTTTTTGGTGGATGGGTAATTCCTTGGATAATTTTGATTGTCTTTGGGTCTACCTCTATACCTGTGTGTGAGATTTTGTGTCCTAGTACTATAGCTTCTTGGACCATCAAATGGATTTTATGCTAGTTGAGCCTCAAATTGGTTTCTACACATCTTTTTAACACTTGCTTTAACTAGTTAAAGGCTTGATCAAAGTTTGCTCCATAAGTGGAGAAGTTTTTCATAAAGACCTCCATGCCATTCCCTATATGCTATTGGAAGATGCTTAGAACTAGTTTTTGAAATGTTGTAGGGGCATTGCACAAGCCAAAAAACATCTATTTGTATGCAAATGTTCCCTAAGGACTAGTGAACGTAGTTTTGGCTTGGTCTTCTGGGGCTATTTTTATTTGATTATATCTACTATATCCATCCAAAAAATTGTAGCAACGATGCCCTATGATGGTGTCGAAGACTTGGTCAACAAATGGCAATGGAAAGTGATCTTTGAATGTTGCCATATTTAGTAGCCTAAAATCTATGCACACCCTCCATTTGTGTTCCTTTTTAGGCACAATAACTAAGGGGCTAACCCATTCCCTATCAACAATGGGGTATATGAACCTAGCCTTGAGAAGCTGTTCAATTTCTTCCTTGACTACTTGCTTCAGCTTTGGGTTCAAATGCATCTACTATTGTCTTTGAGGCTTCATGGAGGGGTTGGTATAAATCCTATGTTGGCATATCCTAGGATCTATTCCAATTAATTCGGGATATAACCAAGCAAAGGCTTTTGATCATCTATTGATTACCTTCAGTAGTTCTTCTTTCTATTGAGGAGCAAACTTAGTGTTGATAATTACCAATTTTCTATTTTTAAGAAACATGTATTCCATACTGGTGGGCAATGATTTTAAATCAAGGGGCTCCTTCTTAAATTTCTTAGGGATTTCCAACTTCCCCCAGTTGACATTTTCAAGGTTAAGACTTGGAAGTTGGTAGTGGACTTGCTCTAATGCATCTATGCTATTGATGTAAGTGCAAGTCAAACCTTCAATTGGTTCCATGCATATGAGTGAACTACTCTCTTGATCAAATGTCAGCCACTAGGTTCCTTCCTATTGTGTGGCTACTGCATACAGGCATCTTTGTATGTTGATCATTTGTGTGCACTGATTGCATGCAGGCAATGTTAAACTTTTCACAAACCAGGACCTCTACATGCAATTATACCCTATGTCACTATATGCAATGCATGAAACTTTCTTCTTCTCGATTTTTTCGAATGTATTTTCCTTTGATATTTCTAGGGAAATATTGTAGATTCCTAGGCATGCATCGATGGTGCTTAGCCATGCTCTTCCCATTATGATTGGAAAATCCCCCCTACCATTGTTTACCTGAATCACTAGGAAGTCAATTTGGTACAACCACCCAAAAATAGCGGTAACAATGTCTTCCACCAGTCCCAATGGGAAAGTGATGGACTGGTCGGCCAACTCTAGATGGATGTTGCTCTTTTTTAATGGAGGCAAGTTCTAGGCCTTGTACATTTCTTGAGAAATTAAGTTGACACTGAAACATGAATCCAAAAGAGCCTTGCACGATGCATTTTCAACAATTTGTAAGTATATCAGAGGACTCCCAGGATCGGAGAATTTCATAGGAAGGTGACCAGCTTTGATCCAATTGGTGACAACATGTGTTAGCAGAACCATATGCATTGAGTGCGGTGGTTGAGTTGAAGGAGGCTCCAAAGTTTTGATTGATATTGAGGCATCTAAGGAATTAGCCACTTATGATTACAAGGGCTTAGTTGGTCTTTTGGTTCTAAAGAAAGGTCTTTTCTTCATGTGTTTGTTGGAACCATTAGTAGGTTGAGAGTTAATAGCCCTTGTGGCATTATGTTGTTGTGACTGCATAGGGATTTCACCCTACATAGCTGGAGTAGGTGGTAGTGGAGCTATTGGTGGAAGAGATGTGGCCAAATGAGAAGGATGATATGCTTGCAGAATATTACCTCTATAAGAGGGAGTCCCATAGTACTCGTGGGCTTGGTAGTGAGGTTGAGGAGTGATATAACTAGTAGAGTTATGTGGGGAGATTGGTTGCTGCACGTAATATCCATACGGGTCAGGTTGCCGATAAGGATACTGTTACCTTGGTGGTGGCATTCCCCATGATTGTGGATGTTTCCACTATTGATATTGCTTAATTGGTTGTGGTGGAATTGCACTAGGATAATATGTTAAGGGTTGGTGGAACTTCCTTGGGTTACCTTGAAGATAAGGTAACCTTCAGGGTGTTTGCCTTTTGTTTAATCGTGGGTTGACTGCATACACCTCAGACTCCTACAGATGTGAGATTATAGGGAAACATCCCTTAGGATGGTCATATTAACATATCTCACATCCACTATCATTTTTTGTTTCCAAATCCACAACCTCTTCAACTATGGCAACTTTTCCCTTACCCTTGCTACGTGCATGTTTAACTTCTCTCTTTTTTCTTCGTGATCACTACCCTACTCTCTAGACTCCTTTACTATTTTAAGAAAATTTTGAAATCTATTATCTATGGAATCCACATTTGTTCTACCTTTGCCAAAAATTTTGATGTCATCTTTTGGATAGGCAAAGTTTTTCTATTCACCATCTCTTTGAGTGGTGACTCTTCTTTGTCCTCACAAAATCTTACTCCCCTCTTCTAGAGGTAAGAATCTTTGTTATACTCTTCCACACTTTCTCTCTTCCATAGCTCACCTTCTTCCTTAGCAACTTGCTCCAATAGTATTTGAATTTGATGGGACCTAAGCTCAAATAGTCTCCCTTGGGCATAAGTCCTAAGGATTCTTCTAGTTTCATGCCTAAGCCCATCCACGAGATGGTGTAGTTGATCCCTTTGCGAATAACCATGGCTAGGACAATGATGTAATAGTGCATAATATCAGCCCATGGTAGCATCCAAGGGTTCATGTCCTCCTTGTTTCTAGCCTTGGATTTTCCTAGACACTCAGGAGTACGTTTGGTATTTGTCATTAAATAGTTCTAACATAGTACTTCACCTACGAATGGATTCCAATTCTAAAGACTGGTACCAGCTTTTTTCTTCTTTAACTAGTTTCCATGGAAATAAATTAAGTTTTTGTCAGTCATTCTCTATATTTTTTAAGGCACACACATCATGGAATGCTTGCAAGTGATTCTGAGGATTAGTTTTGTATCCCCCTTCAAATCATGGGATATTGTTCATATCTAATCTCTTGATGCTACTATCTTTTTGGTGCCTTGTTGAAATTATAACAGACTTAGTTATTTCTAACATACTTTGAGTAGTGAGTAGGGGTTCATTATGATCATCTTGTCCATGGTATCTATCATGCCTACGTTGTTCCCTACTCTCCCTTCTTCTATGTCATAACTCTCTAGAGTGCCCTTGTTTCCTTTCCTAGTTGTTTCGTCTATGACTTCCACTTTGCCTACATTTATTGCCATGGTATTTTTCTCTATGACCATGTCTAGATATTTAAGGAGATGGTGAAGGAGATGATGAAGGTGAAGAATAAGGAGAACCATCACCATGACGATGTCTACTACCTTCTCTTCTGCGGTCTCAGCCCTTTATCATGAGTTCATGTCCCTTTTTTGGATCCTTTGTGCCTGTGGGTATTAGGACCTAGGTTATGAATAGTGGAATGAAGGTCCTGATATACAACCCCTTAGCCAAAGTCAAGGGAAGGAACATTGTTGTGTGGATCACTGCCTGAGTAGGTTCACCACCCTCATTTTTGCTTAAGACATGTGGGACATCTTGGGATCACTTACCCTTCAAAGACTTATGATTTCTCTCCTGTTACAAGTCTCTTTGACATTGTACCTATATGGGATGGTATTCTCTTGAGTCATGGTCTTGCACAATGTATTCTACGTGTAAGTGTAGCATGCCAATTCATGTGAGAGCACGAAGAAGCATGCGTGGGATGAAAGGATCGGGAGGTAACACTATGTCACATTCTAAGTCTCACCAACACAGTTATTCATCTTGATGGAGGATAAAGGTGAAGTCTCATATATACTCATCAGAATGAATATATACCACACGAACTTGTTGAGTGACTGGTAGATCAATGTCATGTGTATTACGCCACCAGTTGTTTCCTGGCTTAGACCTAGGCAGTGAGGCACTTTCGTACGAAGAAGGAAACATACTTGTCTATTTAGTGTGCAATGTATTCTTGTTTATTATTTTCTTAAATAACCCTAAGGGTTCATTCCAATGATGTGAACAATTTCCTATGTTCTAGTTAGTGGACAAACAACTAAGTCTTTGGCAACGGTGCCAATGATGAGCAGCGAGGTACCCCTATGCTCAAACATATGAATACAAGCATTTCATGCACGATCTAGTCAAATTCCAAGGACTAAGTGCCTATGCACCTTTGTATAACAAGGATGGGTTGGTTGATTGTTGTCTTCCCAAACTTACTTGTATGTCATGATTGTATGATTAAGTAAGTTTGAGGCATATGATTTTTATAGCTTTTATGTTTTTATGTCGTAATGCTAATAAGGGAGGAGAAAGAGAGATAGCTAAGTGACTAATTTAACTTAACTACTTATTAACTAGGCTTTTAACTAATCCTAACACCAGTATCCATTCTCACTTGTTGTACACATCCTGAACTAGCGCAACACTACTTGGATTACCAAACTCTAATCGTTACTAGGTTACCATGTGTTACACACATGCTCGAAGTGATCATACTATGTGTGCTAATAACATAAATGTAAAGTGTATAGTATAAAATAAAATGATAAAATAAAATGAAATAAATGGGTAAGAAAAAAAATCTCAAGTGCTACAAGGATGAATCCAAGAGCTCTTCTTTATTGTTGTACATAAGGTGTGCTCAGGTACATAATGCTTGAATAAAGATTCATCCACACTTAGATCTCCTACTATGGGCACTTGGAAAATAATCTAACTACAAAAGTTTCACTACTTGACTCCTAAAATACTTCTAAAAGAATTCCCTTGAAAGACTTCCTTTGAAGACTTTGTTCCAAGACTCCCTCCCTAAATTGTGTGCCTGGGCATTGTATTTATAGGCTTAGGAGCAACTACTCTAATAACTAGAAAAACTACCACTCTAATTTTAGAAAAGCTTCCTCTCTAATAATTTAAAAAATTTCCACTCTAATAATTAGAATAAACCACTAGAGTAACTACTTCATTAGTACCTAAACACATTTCATGAATGGAAATAAGATCAAGATTGATTCACATTCATTGTAGCACTTTGACTTAGATTAGATTTACTTTCCAAACAACTTACACTTATGTACTTAGTTAATATTTATAGTTTCATGTATATTAAGTAATTGGAAAAATGAGTGCAACCAATTTCGAGTATAAACATGTATTTGCTTGATAATCCTAGCAGTGTTATTACTTAGTTCGCTTAGTAGCATAACACTTGGTAATCTCAATAGTGGATACATGGGTTCAGGATGTGTATGACAAGTTGAAAATTGACACTCATCATCCTTAGGATAGTTTAGACTTTATCTACCTATTGTTAATTAGTTAAATAATCAATTCCTCTATTATCATTAAGATTAGCATAAGGTCAAAACAACATCAACTATCATATGCCTCACTTTGGACTAAACCATACGTGACAAAGCTACCGCTAATCCAAGTGGGAAGATAGTGTCCTATGATTAATGCTTAACAATCTAGATGCCAAACTAGTTCAATCCATGGAATTTGATCAGATTGTGCATGAATTCTTGTAATTCATATGGTTGTGTGTAGGGTACACTCACTACTCATCACCTATTTACTTATCATTAAAGGTTGGCTATATCCTTTAGTTGATAAGCAATCAAACAAGTTTATTGTACCAAAGCATAATTCATGAGTTGAAAAGATTCTTCCACCTTATGTAATCACTTCAAGAGTATAACTAAATCTTTAATATCATCAAAAGATTCCCTGAGGGGATGGGTGGGCTAGGGGCGCATAGGTTGCGAGGGTGTGCTAAGGGTAGGTGGAGGGGTGTTGAGTAAGGGGTGTTCTAGGGGGAGGGGGGTGTGGGGTTGGCTTGTTTTAACTCTAAAACTACTCTATGAATACTTTTTCAATGGATCTCTTACCATAAATGTTGGAATAATTAGGTTGATATTATCCACCATTACCAACATTAGACTAGTTTGGCTTCTTAGATAAGTGAACACCTCCTTCATCACATCATTTTGAAGGACTTTTCTATTGAATTAGTTTGGGTTTACCCTAATTAGAGCTTTAAAAGTACTTATTAATGGAATTCTACACCAAAAACCCAAGAATACTTGTCAAACCTTGAGCTTTGATACTAACTTATAATATAATACCCTGTTAACTAGGCTTAGGCTAGGAAGGCATTACTTTTATAAAAATCTAAATTACAAAAAAATAAAATATTACTTAATAAAATCAAATGAATGTTAGAGAAATTATCTGAGGAACATAGTAGGCATCCATAATAAGTAGGTACATAGGGAAAATAAAATATGTAGTAAAATATAAAAATAGGACAATTGTCTGATGTATACCAAACCTAACCTCTTTACTACAAAATAGGACAAAACCTATTTTCCAAAGAAAAAAATTAATAATAATTGATGTATTTAAATAACTATTACAATTAAAATATGCATGATCAAATAAAAACATGAAGCTAACATCATAATCCACATATATATTTAATATAAAAATAAAAATACATTTGAATCTAAAAGGACATTGAAATCTAACGTTGCATAATTGTCAAACTAATAAATGCATAATAAACTACACAACATAACCAAAGTTTGAATTAGAGTTCACCTATAGCTAAGACACATAGAAATCAATACAAGTCTCACATTAATTCGAAATCCATAATTCTAGCTAGAAATTACAACATAGAATCAAACTTAAATGCTAATTATAAAATCTTTAAAATATAGAAATTAATCATTGATTGTTTTATCTAAATCCTCATTATAAAAACTAACATAACTACTTGAAAATCATAGAAAATTAAGAAAATTATTTCTAAGATTAAGTAGGATAAACCAACTAGCAAAATACTCCTTCATGGATTTGGCTAGAGGAATTAGGTAGCTAGATAGTCATGCATATGAAATAGTTGTAACAAATGTTAGTCAAACCAAAATAAACACTAAATCAAATAAATAATAAAGATAATGAGTTAATCCAATAATTAGTTATAAAATAAAAGCTCCATCACCATCCTTAAGTCAAACAATGAATAGATCAAATTGCTAATGACATTGAGCATAAAATCCACATTTTGTCATATGGTTGATGAGTCTAAAATATACATATGAATGATTGGTGACTTTAAAAACCACATATAAATTATCAATGATTTTTAAACCCACATATAAATGATTGATGAGTTTCAAATCCACATATAAATAATTGTGAAGTTTAAAACCCATTTTAAATTAATGGGTTTGAAATCCACATGTAATCAAATGGTTATCCAAAAGGAAATTGAAATCAAATAATCAAAAAAATTAAACAAAAAATAAATCCCTAGATGAAGGGAAGACAAATCCAACTAATTGTACATATTAAAAGAGGTTAAAGACCAAGAATTGAACTATTAAATGAAAGGTTCTAATGTGTTAGATAAAGTTAAAATCAAAATGCAGGATTATATAAATGTCTCAAAAATATAAAATATTGTTAAAATGTAATCCAAAGTTTCTAAGATCATTCTAAATTTCTAAAATTTCTACTATATCATTAGTTATGGATTTTATATTTTTAGGTATTTTAGGAGCTCTAAAAAGTATTTTTTGGTTGATTTTATAATTTTCCATTGCCTAAAGGCTAAGGTTTGCTGAACAAAAGTTGCTTGATTTTTTATGCCTTGTGATTGATGTTGTCATGTTGAAAAATTTTACCTTCTAGGATGTTGGCATGTGGAGTTGTTTTTGAGGTCAAAAAAGTGGAAAATTATTCAAACCTTAGTTCTACAACTGAATTCTTAGAAAAAAATTAAAATAAAGATAAAACATGATAAAAACTAGTCAAAACATGATCAAACTTAGTTGAAATATTGACTAAGATTCTGTGCATAATACTAAATCTTAGAAATAGCTAATATATAGAAAATAATATTAAAATATTTAGATATGAGAAGTTAGGAAAATCAGCAAATAATTATTGAACAAATTGAAGAAGACAATCAATGCACACTATTCAAAATTATCAAAATCTAAAGTAATAAAACATTAAATTATCTTACTTGAAATTGGAAAGACTATAGAAAGGATCTTTGTGTGGCTTTGATTTCCAAAATAGGCTTTAAATCATAGGTAAAATCATAGATTGATGATTGATGAGACGTGGATTGCACAAGCCGCGATATCGCGGTCCGCCGCCATATCTATAAATAAGAGGTGGCACTCCCCTCATTTGACATCCTGGCTAGAAGTAGCGAAGCTCTGGCAGTTTGAACACTCCAGAGTTAGATTAATTTCCCATGTGCCCGCAGTAGGAGTCCTAGAGTGAACGACTCTTTATTCGAGCAACTTTGTAACCTGAACGCAAGTTGTGTACGACAATAAAGATGAACTTGATTGGATAAACCTTGTAGTACATGGTTTTATTTATTGTTATTTATTTTTTGTTGTTAGTATGCATGAGTATGACTTGATTACGAGCATCTACGGATGTGTACGGCTAGTCAAGGAATCAGCTGCTCGTCGGAACGCGGGAGTACGACTTGATTACGAGCATTGTGATTGCTTGGTAACCCAGTAGCGTACTCTAGGATCTACGCTTGGTAATCCCAGTGGTAGTCCAATGTGTATGGCTAGTCAAGGAATCGGCTACTCATCGCATTAGGCTAGAACGTGGGATAAGTACGACTTGGCTATGAGCACCCACGGGTGTGTACAGCTAGCCAAGGAATCGGCTACTTATCACACTTAGGCTAACTAGGTGCCTCAGTACGACCACTTCGAGCATGTGCGTTATGTGTGGTGATCCCAGTAATGATTTGTGTTTGGTAGCCACAGTTGCACAGTTCAGGGTGTGTACAGTAAGTGGGAACGGATGCTGATGCGAGTTAATTTAGACTTAGGTTCTTAGTTAGAGTTAGCTAGTTTCTCAATCCTTCACCCTCATAGCATAGGAGATAAACCGTAAAATACCAAAAAAATCATATACCTCGAACTTACTTAACCATACACCGTGACAAGAACAAGTAAGTCTGGGAAGACAATGAACAATTAACCCCAAGTGTTCCATGGGGCGTTTAGGCATTTAGTCTGCGGAGTTCGACCGGATTGCGCGTGCTATGCTCATTTCGTATGGTTGAGTGTAGGGGTACCTCGCCACTCATCATTGGCACCGTTCCCGGGGACTAAGTGTTTTTACGCCGATTAGAACATAAGGGATATCATTGACATTTTTGTGAGCTTTAACGAACCTTCGGGTTAATCTGGTAATCAAGAACATAAATAACGGTAAATAGCACACCATTAGGATGGCTTCTTCTCATGAAATCAACTCACCTAAGGACAACACAGAAGACAGTCAGCATCACATGCATAACTGAGACCAACCATGTCCTAAACAATCTAAAGTCACATATACTCATCCTGATGAGTATGTGCCTGACTTTACTTTTATTCTCCATCAAGATGAGCAACTGCGATTGAGAGAGTTGCAAGGTAACATCATGTTACCCTCGGATCGATCAGTCCCTAACATGATTTTCCGTGCCTTAGCACAGATTGGCATGCAAGAGCTATTTTTGGAATACGTTGTGGAAGATTATGACACAAGGGATTATCATCCCACAAATGCTCAACGTATTCGGGATGAAAGGCAGGAAAGCCAACATTCATTGTTGAAGGGCAAGGTCCCCCATGTCCTTAGTGAAATAGGAGACGAGGAACCCCTCACAATGGGTTTCTTTAAAAATGATCTTCCTCCTCCTCACAATGGTGAAGAGGTAAGGCATCAGGGCCTCCGATCAAATGTACATGCTATAGGCTCTGATCCCCATGAGCACCAACTATTCACAGCAGGAACAACCACTCACACTAAGGATGGATACTTAGATCGTCACAATGATCGGGGCCGAAGTAGCCTAAGAGAAGGTAAGAAACATCGCCATGGTGATGGATCCCCTTCCTCTTCTCCTTCATCTCACCATTTACACTCTTCTTCCACATCTGGACGCAACTATCGTGAGCATAACGGAGAGGATAAAAGTAAAAAGGAAGATGAAAGACCTCGACAGGAAGGTCGAGAGGAGTTAGGA
>MNCI01023457.1:837204-892200 GCA_015680685.1 Gnetum montanum | reverse complement strand
GTTAACTTCTTTTCCTTAACATTTTGCAATTAATTTTCTTTTTGTTCATTTCCATCTTGAAATCCACTTCACTGATGCCATAGTTGTCCCTTTTTCCCTATCTTTCTTACTCCTTTTCTTTCTCCATTCTAATGCTACCAGAGGTTCATGATTAGTCATGGGGGTATGGGGCCTGCTTTTTCGATTTTTCTCCTAAGCCCCAAATTTTTTCATTTTTTCTTCTTAACTCCTACACCTTCGGTAGTCATCACCTACATTTTTCCAGATCCATATCAGCCATACCACAACCTAGCCAATTAACCTACACCGAAAATAAGGTATTATTTACTTAATGATTCAATTACCCTTGCTAATATATGATTGTGTTGTGTGTGCAGATGGCAATCATACAACAATGGAATGGATCTGGAGCAAACACTTGGAATGGAGTAGCGCGGAAGTAGCTATGCAAGGAGTAGAATGGATAATGTGCTTACAGATGGACAACAGAAGGCATAATCTAGGCGTTGGTAGTAGCAAGACTCTTCTCTCTTCTTCTCTTCTATTCTCTCTCCTCTTTTCTCTCAGCTGTCAAATGTGGCCTGATGTCATTGTAATAAGGTGTTCACCCTTGTTGTTATGAACACCAATCTTGTCAAGTCTTGTAATAATGAACCGTTCACATGTCATTCCATTAGTTCCATTCCCCTCAATAATCCCATACCTACCTGATATCATTGTAAGGAACTCAAGGACGAGTTTTCATTCAGTCATGGAGGTATGATGAGACACGGATTGCACAAGCCACGATATCGCGTACGCGATATCGTGACCGACGCGATATCACATCCCCTGCAATATCATGTATGTGATATCGCATCGTTCCCTGCGATATCGTGGTCCGCTTCCATATCTATAAATAAGAGGTGGCACTCCCCTCATTCGACATCCTGGCTAGAAGTAGCGAAGCTCTGGTAGTTTGAACACTCCGGAGTTAGATTAATTTCCCATGTGCCCGCAGTAGGAGTCCTAGAGTGAACGACTCTTTACTCGAGCAACTTTGTAACCTGAACGCAAGTTGTGTATGGCAATAAAGATGAACTTGATTGGATAAACCTTGTAGTACATGGTTTGATTTATTGTTATTTATTGTTTGTTGTTAGTGCACACGAGTACGACTTGATTACGAGCATCTACGGATGTGTACAGCTAGTCAAGGAATCGGCTGCTCGTCGCAATGCGGGAGTACGACTTGATTACGAGCATTGTGACTGCTTGGTAACCTAGTAGCATATTCCAAGATCTACACTTGGTAATCCCAATGGTAGTCTAATGTGTACGACTAGTCAAGGAATCGGCTACTCATCGCATTAGGCTAGAACGTGGGATAAGTATGACTTGGCTACGAGCACCCACGGGTGTGTACGGCTAGCCAAGGAATCGGCTACTTATCACACTTAGGCTAACTAGGTGCCTCAGTATGACCACTTCGAGCACATGCGTTACGTGTGGTGATCCCAGTAATGATTAGCATTTGGTAGCCACAGTTGCACAGTTCAGGGTGTGTACGGTAAGTGGGAACATATGCTGATGCTAGTTAATTTAGACTTAGGTTCTTAGTTAGAGTTAGCTATTTTCTCAACCCTCCACCCTCATAGCATAGGAGATAAACCGTAAAATACCAAAAACATCATATACCTTGAACTTACTTAACCATACACCATGACAACAACAAGTAAGTCTGGGAAGACAATGAACGATTAACCCCAAGTGTTCCATGTGGCATTTAGGCATTTAGTTTGCGGAGTTCGACCGGATTGCGCGTGCTACGCTCATTTCGTATGGTTGAGTGTAGGGGTACCTCGCCACTCATCAATGATGAGATTTAGGTAAGATATGAAATGAGATCTAGAAATATGGCTTCCCATAGGTATTAGTTGATAATCTAGATCTAGATCTAACTCTTTCTCCTAAAGATTAGGAACTTAGAGGGGGATGAATAAGTTCATTCCCAAAAATCACCAATAAGTACATCACAAAAATTACAAGGTTTCCCAACTTAGAGGGTAGAATTATTGCACACATCTAGAATTTTTTTATCAAAATATGATTTCAAAGACACCACAACTTATACAAAGCATTAATTAAAATAAACACTTAGGTCTCATAAGTCTTAACAAATCCTAGCAATGATCTCTATTAAAAGACTCATTTAACCCCTTAGGATTTGATCTTGAGACCTTACAATAATGTGTTCAAATGGTATACATAGCTTCTCAAGGTAAGGAAGTAAAGGAAATAATGATTAAGGAAAGGATAAAACTCACTTTTCTAATTTCTTGATTATAGTACATAGCACAAAGTAGAATGGAAAAATGATAACTAGTGATTAATTTGTTGATGATTAACAATAAAAGTAGCTTTAATTGATACCTTGGAACTTGAACCTGCTCTTATTTTATAGATAATTTCTACACTTGATCATTAAAACTCTAGTAATACATAAGTAATGATCACACGAGGTATCTCCATTAAACTTTGAGCTATCTTACTTGTTTTTACCTTTAAGAAAGAAAACTATCTTCATGGAAGATTAGAAATCTCCTATGGAGAGTAGATCTCTCCTTTAGCTTGTAGAAATATCTTGTCCAAGTCTTCTTTAGGTGGATAAGACATCTATCTCTTATTGTAGATGTCTCCCTTAGAAAGTAGATTTCTTCTCTATGTTCTAAATACCTCATATAGATCAAGCCTCAACTTAGTGTAAACATCTCCATCAGAGTATATAAATCTTCTAAAAATTGATAGTCTTTAGGAAATATGTCTCATGAAGATGCAAGATGTATCTTAAATATGGTAGACGTCTTTCAAGCTAAGTAGAAATCTCTTGTCCTTGGAAATTTTGCTAATTTTTGAAAAAGACTTTTGTATGTTGCCATGATGAAACACTGAGTTTATTCTCTTTTAGATCCTTTCAAAGATCACTCAATCAACCTAAAAACCTAAGGATTAAGCAAATATATTCTCCCTGTTACGAAGTTTTGTCATACCAAAAATGTTAGCAATCTCCTCCTTTGTGGTGATGTTCAAAACCTGAAAAATGAATTAGAATTAAAAGAGTAGTAAAAGAGATTAAGATATATATTAATGGAAAATATTATAACTAAAATATATATACTATTAGAAATATAAATAATGTAGGATTGAGTTAATTTAATAAATGTAGCAAAAAGATAAGAGATAATTAAGATATTGTAAAGCATCCAAAGCTCATTTGCTAGATCCCCAAACATAAATACAAATGTTGATTACTATTCATAAACCACATAGAAAACATAAGAACTATCTACAAGAACTATCCATAAATTTTAAAAAAATAACTATTCTTGACACAATATATGACAATACATATCTATCCAAAAATTGACACTTCAAATACATATAGGAAAGTATCAAACATAGATAATCCACATGATCATATGAATACTAACCTCATAAGTACTTATTTTTAGAAATCATACAAAAGATATGATTAATTAATAAGCTTGGTATCACTCTTTTAATCTAAAGTAGAATTAACAAGCTTATAAGGCTCTTCCTCATCATCATTGCTATTGGTGCTAGATCTAGAAAATTGCTCTAAATAATCATCATCATCATTTGATGAGACAACAATGATAGCATATCTAGAATCAAGCATCATCCAAAAATGAATGGGAATAGATATATTATCATGTAAGGAAGCTCTCTTATATGAAGATGGAGTGACTTGGCACTGATAAGTCTTGGTAATAGCTTACTACCATGGAGTTGTAACATAAAAAATGTTATCCATGGTCTATTCCTCAAAAGACTATGGAGCCTCATTGAGAAGGATGCATTTGGAAAGTCTCATTAGTGACTTTAATTATATAAGTAGCTCCTAAAATGTCTATTACATCCCATAAGTGGAATCCTCCTCATGATTTCCCTAAGTATGTGTTAGAGCTCTTCATCTAATTTTGAAGTATTTGTAGATTCATAAGCTCTGGATGATTTTACTACTACTATATGTTGAATAAGCTTTGAACCATCATCACTTTCTATCAAATAAGGAGTTCCAACCTCCTAAAACTATAAAGCATTATCAGGTAAGGAAGGAATGCTTCATAAATCAATGTATCTTGAAATGTTTAAGAGATGTTTTGAAATCTTTTTAATAGCCTTGGTAATGGAGTAGAATGACTAATTCATTGATGAACTGACATAAGAACCAATTGATTTGGATCTGTGAAGTTATGGAGGAATAGGTCTATATACTAGTCCATGGGAGGATAAAGGTCTTACTATCTTAATATGTATAGCACCCTACTACTCTAAGTACTCTTGTAAGATCCTCTTTCTCTTGAGAATAAACAAGTCAAAAATGAATACACCTACTTGGCATATGATGAGACTCATTAGTGAAGAATGACCAAATATGCATGAGCATGTGTACATTCCTAATATTCCATGACTAATAATGTTACATAAGTTAAGATTATGCCCTATCAAAATGCAATACAAAAAAAATACCTAGGATGAAAGAAGATAATTATAAATGCCATCATTAATAATTATGTTATGCAAGATAATATGTAAAAGGATGAAAAAATCTTGAGTTATCTCATTTTTATGTACCTATCCACTATGCAAAGATACTGATTCAATAACAGCATCACAAAATTCATTATGGTAAACTAGAATAATTTCATTAATGAATAGATCATCAAATGTATTAATGATAATAATATTTACTTTAACACTTGTGATGTTTAATGAATCACTTATGATAATGGGAGATACTTGAATCATAATTTCTCTAATCATAGTAATGAATTTCTTTTCATGAACATTAGTAATAACTATATTATTAAAGAACTCATGAATCAATACTTCTAGAATCCCAACATTCATTGTAATAAAAGTGATCCATCCTAAAATATCAAAGTATCTAAGTAATTGACATTGACATTCTTACCTAAAGCATAGCTTATACTCAGTGATGATAGATATGGACTTGTAGTTTTTAAACATATGCTTAGCATTTGATGATAAAAAACATGATTGATACTATTTTCTTGTAGCTTTTGAAAAGCCCTTCTTTCGCTTAGAATTTCCTAAAGGATTGCATGATGTTTCTTCCTTATGTAGCACCATGGATCTAACCTCAAATAGAGAGTTGGAATAGTTAAGTTTAAGAGCCCTAGTCATCTGGTAGAAGATTTCTATGTGAAACAAGATGAAATTGATCTTGGGTAAGAATGAAGAAATGATAATATAGAGCTTAAGATTAGGAAATAAATTTTAGAAAAAAATGTTTGAATATGTGGGATAGATGTCTTTTGATCAAGGTAATTGTCTTAGCTTAACTAAACTAAAAATAGAGTAGACATATTTGGATTCAAGTATATATCTCTACGAGGACATATCTATCATAGGGAAGATGTCTTATCTGAGGATGGTACTGTTGGCACATTTTGGCCATTTCATGGAATAGAGATATGGGACGATTGAGACCTTCAGAATATTTCAATATAACTATTGAAATGACAAGATGTAGGTTGAAAATGTATTGATTCATGTCATTCGTTTCCATTGGCTAAAAATGATTTCATGAAAAGATTGTACAAAAGAAATAATAAATAAAATAACTGGCAAATATTTGGATACCGGTAAAGAACGAGCAGGGGCTATCCTTAGGGAAAAGGTGATTGAAAAAAGTGTTTCAGGCTACCGATATTTGTTCAAAGAATCTGTGCTCTACCTCAAATAATTTGGAAAGAATTTCAAATGAATAATGCTTGAACTTACCAAAGGTTCATGTAAGTTATTATGTGGTGATGAAACACAGAATTTTGTGATTAAATTTGATTTGACTAATGGAAGCCAGCTACGTCAAAAAGTAATGTGAATATTGATGAAAACCAATTCGTCAATGAAATAATATTATAGTCATTTTGCTTTGCCCTTGGCTTGGGTTGTTCCTGCCGCTTCCACCTCAATCAATTATCTGCAACTCAGCAACGTCACTCTACCATTGCCACTTTCATTCTGTTGCTGCTGTGAAAATTGCCGATGCATTTTAGATCGAGGTCACCATAAATATCCAGCAACATCATCTTCTTCGTTCCATCGCTGTGTGCAGCAGCAGTCGAGTCAAATTTCAACAATCAATCCATCACTGCATCCCTCTCTTTAAGGCTCATGATGGATCCATCTAGCCTCAAATTCGTGAGTTTATTCCTATTTATTGCAGTCGGAATTAGTTCTGCATCATCTGATCACAAGTACAAAGAAGGCGATTTTGTTCCTCTCTATGTCAACAAGGTTGGCCCTTTCCAAAATCCTAGTGAGACATATCGGTATTATGACCTACCTTTCTATGCATCAGATAATTTGAGAGCGAGAAGAGGGATTCAATGGTGTAAATAAATTAATCTATGCTTCTGCTTCCTAGCCTGCATCATCGCCGAGGGTTTGCATGCCTCCCCGTGCGCCATCTCGAGCGCTGGCCATCGCATAGCAAGCACCAGCGATAATGCCTACGCAGGAGGCAGAAATTGTAGGGGAGGGCTGCGCGTCGGCATAGGAACGGTGATGGTGGTAGCGGCTGCAGGTGGGCAGGAGCAGCAAGCAAGCAATGACAGTAGCGCCCATGATGCTCAGCAGTGGGCAAAGATCCTCTATCGGGCCCTCAGCAGGGCTTGCCAAGTTTGCCGTCTGCGTGGATCCGCGCGACGTAGAAATGGACCAACTCAAGGCAGTGTTCGCGGGCACCGTGGGCTACCAAAAATCACAGCAGATTTTTTGGTTGTGGTAGTGGCAATGGAGGTCGAAATAGTGGTGACATAGGTCGCAGCAAAAAACGCGGAAGACGTAGAGAATAGCCAGAAAGAGCAGCAACGACAGCAGCAAGGAATGTGAATGCATATGGGCAGAAAGAAGAAGGGTTCAGCCAAAACTATTTCCAATCCAGCCACTAGACTTACGAATGCAAAAATGAAAGGATTTACATGTCACAGCCCTCACGTTCCTAGCAGCTCCGAAACCCTCCACTAAAACCCTCGGCTGCGGTAGAACCTCCTCTCACGGTGGCAGTTCACATATGTGTCTGTTTCTATGGGTTTCCAACTGATTATTCCCATCGTTCTTGCAACCGTTACTTATTATCCAAACAGCAATTTACCAGTATGTGGGTTTAGAGATAAATAAATAATAATAAAGTACAGAGAAGATGAAGATGGAATCGGTCCTGACATAATTTCGGTTTTATACACATACATATATGAAATCCATAATTACTATCTCTATTACTATGATTTATATAAAATATGATTTAAATAAAATATGATTTAAATAAAATATTTTAAGATTTCAAAAGGAAAGAGAAGTTATAGGGTAGTTCTTCAATGTTATATGTGTATGGAACAAGTGTCCTTTGCAATTTTTAAATATCATGGTGGTGATAACTTCCCTTAGTGGTCACTACTAAATTTTAATTTTCTATGATATTGTAACCACCAAGGCCACTTGTCAACTATAGCCTTTTTGTCTCAAAAATGGCCACTTGTCAACTAAATGGGCTACTTCTCAACCACCAAGGACACTTGTCATCTACAACCTCTTTATCTCCACAATGGCCACTTGTCAACTAAATGGGACACGTGTCAACTGCAACTTGTTTCTCTCCATGGTGAACACTTGGCAACTGCATGAAGACACTTGGCAACTACATGAAGACACTTGGCAACTACATGAAGACACTTGGCAACTGAATGAAGACACTTGGCCATGGAATAGGACACTTGTCCATTGTAGCTTTTTTGTCTCTATGGTGGTTAAAACCACCCAAGATATTTTGTAACTTCCCTACCTACCTTTGAACCCTATAAAAAGGCTTCAGGGGTCAAGGAGGAGAGAATCATAACATTGGGTCTCACACATCACACTTGGGATCTTGGAAGATTTGTAAAGAAGATTGCTTGTAAGATGGCTTGCTAAAGTAAAGATTTCAGCCTCTTTGTCATGGTCCTGTGAGTTATGCATTTCATTTTTTGTTTTGTTTAAATTGCTTAGCTAGTGGTTTAGATAGTATCATCCTTGGCAAGTAATTTTGGGATTTTTAGATTGCTCTTATTGTTCTTGTTGCCCGATAGAAATTTCTATTAAAATTTTGCCATAGAAGCGCTTGTGTTTAAAAGCCTTAAGAGCATTTTAGTAGTAAATTTCGTTATTGTGCAACGTGTGGGAACTGCTATTGGGATTGTTGTAAGAGAGCCTCTGTTTGTAGTCACGCCGTTGAACAATTCAGTAGTCGAGAGGGTTCAGAAAATCTTTGGTATTTTGATGGGACCAGAATAGCTTCTTTTTATCTTTAAAGTGAATTCCCGTGGTATTTCAATCAGAAATTGTCAAGTCTTTTAAAGGTTCTGTTTGAATGCAATCGTTGACATCTATTATCTAGTCAAAATGGAGTCTCGTACGTGGTAGTTTACGCAGCAATTTTTGGTAGCATAATAGGATTGTCTTGAAGATATTGCTTGTTTGAGCCTTGGAAGTTTGAACAATTCGTAGATATTGAATTTGGGATAGCTTTATTGCGAAGTGTTTACTCGTGTCATTTTACCTTGTTTAAATATTTGAGGTCTACACAAATCTGCTTTCTTTTCTTTTCTGCTTATTTCCATCGAATCTTGCTCTATTTCTAGTTTTCTTGTGGAACTATCTCTTTCTCTGGGGAAAATTAGGAGTAGATTGCGGAGTTGTGCTAAAATGTTTTTGCAAAATTTTATTTGTTACAAGTAGGTATTATAAGGACCGTGTAGACTAGGCAGTTGAACAAAATAGGAAATTTTCAACAACTCACAGTACTTGGCAAAGTTGGCTGAATCTCTTTAAAGTAAGTCATTTGTAGTTTACACACAACGCAATATTTACATTTCTCACAACCACACGCTGCAACAACATACACACATACTCACATTAACTACTGAGTTTATTTGGAGGTATCTGGGCCTTGGTGTTGCCAAAGACCAATAGGCACCTAAATCCTGTTCGAGGACACTCGTTGGTGGTCACGTCCCAAACGGTCGCCAACAGGTACATCTTGAAAAATAGGGATATGTCTTTATAGAACAAGGATTTCATATATAAATTGAAATAGTTAAGAATAATGGAATTATGAATAATTATGGAGCACTTTTTAAATCAAGAATACCACATATTTAAAGCTACTAATATAATAAAAAATAAAATATAATGAAAGAAAACCTAAATTACCCTACCCTAAGGAAGAGTGGTAATGAATCATACCTCAATTACCTAGTAGAACAAGGTTATATCTCTATATTCTTATGTAATTAGGCAAGTATTTTTTAATATAGAGGCTTGGGAAATGCATCTACTAGTTTTGCCTCTATTCTAATGTACTCTAATTAAATATGTCCAAGTTAAAAATGATTCCTCATGAATTGATCCTTGCTTTCAATGTATTTTTTTCTAGAATGTTAAATTGGATATCTTATCATATTTATGAAACTAATATTATCATAATAGATTGGAATGTTGGATGCCTCAATACCAAGATCCTTGAGTGTTTCTTTCATTCATAGGATTTGAGCATAGTAGTTGCTAGATGGTATGTATTCAAATTCTACGATTGAAAGAGTTGTAGATTTTTTTGTTTCTTTCTTTCCCAGGAAACAAGGCATCTCCAAATGAAAAATAAGTTTCCACTTATACTCCTTCTATCATTTGTGCATTATGCCCAATCTACATCATAGTATCCAACAAGATAAAGTGTGGAGTCCTTTGGATACCAAAGTCTCTATTCATTAATATCTTTTAAATAATAAAAACTTCATTTTATAACTATCAAATAAACCTTTGTAGGATTAAATTTGATATCTAGCACATATTTCTATATTAAGATCTATATCAAGTGTACTTTCTATCAAATAAAACAAACTAAAAATCATGCTTTGATAGATCTTCTAATCTTTTTCTTTACCTTGTTCATCCTTACTATGCTTTAGGTTTGCACTCATAGGAATTTTCTTTGGTTTAACTTTAGCCAAGTTGAACTTTTTTAGTAACTCCCTAACATATTTAGTTTGATATGCAAACATTCTTTCTTTAGTTTTCTTGAATTGAAAACCAGGAGAGTTGTTTAGTTCTTCCATCATGCCCAAGGTTAGGTTAGTAGCACTAAGAATAATATAATCAACATAAATTTGTATAATAAGTAAATCAACATCAAACATGTAATAAATAAGGTCACATTTGCACTATCTCTCTTAGACCCATTGTCTAAGATATGTTATGAGAAACTTTCATATCATGTTCTACGGGCTTGTTTGAGTTTATAAAGTACTTTCTTTAGGTTCCATGCATACTTTGAATGTGTTGGATCAACAAATCCTTCATGTTTCACCAGATAGACATCCTCTTGGATTATTTCATTTAAGGAGGAATTTTTGACATCCATTTTATGTAACTTAAATTTCTTAATATAAGCATAGAATAATAGTACAATGATGGATTCTAGCCTAGCTACTAATGTAAAGGTATCATCAAAATTAATTCCTTCTTGTTGGCTACAACCTTTAGTAACTAATCTAATTTTATTCTTTATAATGTTTCTACTTTTATCTATTTTATTTCTAAACATCCATTTTCCCTCTAATGATTGACCTTTTTCTGGTTTGTTAATAAGTTTCCATACATCATTTCTTACAAATTAATTTAGCTTATCTTGCATGGCTAGGATCCAACCTTCTTCTTTTCTAGCTTCTTTAAAGTTCTTTGGCTTAATTTGTAATATGTAAGTAGCATAGACATGCAGCTCTCTTGTCTTGCTTCTTTTCATTAATACATTATGTAATTAACCAAGAACATCACTAATTATATATGATTTTCTTAACCTAGGCACATTGCCTTAGTCTTGATCATCCTCTTTTTTAGCTTCAACTTCATATTCCTTTTCAAATCCTTCATAGAATGAAGCTTGAGGTTATTGTAAATTCCTTATAATTGAAATCTTTTCATCATCCACTTGCACATTAAGAGACATTCCATCATTATCATCTACTTTAACATTAATGATTTCTTCTACAACAAGAGTCATTTTATTAAAAACTCTATAAACCATGCTCACTATAGAATAATCTAAGAATATATCTTTATCAATTTTTGGATCAAATTTATGTAATGCATATTTTTATTTCATATAAAAACATGAAAAATCTTACTAAGGGTTTCTTACCAGACTAAAGTTTATGTAAAGTTTCGAAAGTGATGTGTCTTACTAGAACTCTATTAGAAATAGAGTAAGCTGTATTAATTGCTTTTGCATAAAAATGATAAGGAATATTTCAATCATGTAGCATAGTTATTTCCATCCTATTTAATTGCTGGATATTGCACTTAGGCACTCCATTTTATTGAGTTCTAGAAGTAGAAAATTGATGATGAATTACATAAATCTTACAAAAATATTTAAACCTTAAGTTTTCAAACTCTCCATCATGATTAGTCCTAATCATATTTATGGCATAGCCTTTTTTAATCTACAACTTGTTATAATCTTTACAAAATGATCATAAGCCTCATCTTTTTGAGATACAAAAGTAATCCAAGTAAACTAATAGAAATCATCCAAAATAGTAAGATAGTATATGTTCTTCCCTTAAATAAGATTTTATGAGGACTCTACTAAGTTCAATTAAAGTAAATCCAAGGGATGAGAAGTAGAAATACATTTTCTTCTTATTGAATCTTACCCTTTTAACATGCATCACATAAGTTCAAGTTGAATTTTTTTAGTTTAGGGAGCTTACATACCATGTCCTTAATGACAAGAATTTTTAGTATATCAATGTTTATATGCTACAAACATCTTTTGTCATTAGGATCCTTGCCTTATCCAAGCATGACTCATAGTGTCTCATTCTCTTTCATGAATCTTTCATTGATGAGCTTAGCATCTACAAGTTCCTTGCTAATTTACTCATAAAAAATGATTATCTTTTGATTCTTAGTTGTAATGTCTTAGTTTATCTTTTCAAAATTCAAATATCTAACTTGAAATTATTCTATTTGTAGATCTTTTATATGTAATGAATTTTTAATTTTTCTACATAGATTTTGAAAAGGATTAAATCCATCATAGAGTAGCTCATACCTCTCTTCTAATCTGCCTTTGATTTCTTTTATATCATTGGCTTAATCATTGGTGAATTTCACATGAACAAGTGCCATCAAGAGAAGATGTAATCCATTTGAGTTATTATTAATTTCTTCTTTGCTGCATTTACCATTTCAACTAATGTACAACTTTTTTTCCTATTCATTTTTATGTATTTTTTTCTATAATGTATTAGCACTAGGACATTTGAATACCAAGTGGGTTTTTCCACTCCAAACCCAACATTTTACAGTATGCATATTAGATTTATAATTTCTAACTTTCTAACATTTTTCCTTATCTTTGGCACTTAATTAATTGGTTCTCCCATTTCATGTAAGAAGCCTTTTCTCTCATTTCAAAAGAAAAGCTAGTTCATCATCATCATCATTATTCTTATCATTAGATGATTTCTTCTCTTTGATAGTGCTCTTATTAGAATTCTTAAGAGTGATGAGTTTTTCTTTGATTGCACCTTTGCTTATAACATTCATCTCTAATGAGTGGCAAGGTACCCCTATGCCCAACCATATAAATCACAAAGTTTTCACGCATGATTTGATTGAATTTTGTGGACTTTCTCATTTCCAGTGCACTAGTCCTTTAGGAAGTGAATCTTACCTTAAGGTCAATTGTTGTCTTCCAAATTACACTTGTGACATATGTTGGTTTGGTTAAGTGTAACTTAAGCATCCAATTTTTTTCATTTTATGTTTTATAGTTTGGTGCTCAAAAATGTAGGTAAAAGGAATTGGATTAACTAAACTAAATTAACTAATTAACTAGCATTTAACTATTCCTAACACACACATCCAATCCCACTTTCTGTATACATTCTAAACCCATGTATCCACTAGTGGGTGACCAAGCACTATGCTGCTAGGTGTTCCAAGCAATAACACTACTGGGATTACCAAGTGAATACATGTAATGCTTGAAGCAGTTGTACTTATGTGTGTAATCTATCTAGCTTAATTGCTTCATTAATGTAATAACTAGAAAATATCTAATAACTAATAAAAAGCATTTAATAAATAATTAAAAATATTAAATGCATAATTAAAATAACTAATCTATCCAAAGTGCTACAAGGTTTATTAGAAAGCTTGTCTTTATTGTCACACACATTATCATGCTCAAGTACAACAATGCTCGAATAAAGATTTGTACACTTAATGACTCATGCTGCAGGCACTCGGGGGAAAAATTATAACTTTCAAATGTAAAAAATACAAGAGCTTCACTACAAATACAGTCTCTAATTTCCATAAATGCAACTACAAGTGCATATTTATAGCTGAAAATAAACACTACATCGATGAGGCCTCATTGATGCACGATATGATGTGTCGTTGAGGCCTAGTCAATGAGGCCTCATTAACGTAGCTAATTGAAGTGTGGATGATCATACCCTCCTGACTAAATGAAAACTTGTCCTTGAGGATTTTGAAAAAATTGGGAAGGTATGGGATTATTGACAAACCTTTCTTCAAACAAAACAAACTGACTAACTTGCTGAAAAATGGAGTGCCTAGATGTATGGATCAACACATTACAAAGAATGATAATGTTTAGGACATAAAATTGAACACCATGAAATAACTCTTTAAAATTGGATAGCACATTCCTTGATGGCATGAAGTTGTTGGAGAAGATCAGATGGTCCCAAGTAGTGGTGGTTCTTGATGCTTCGAGGGACCTTCATTGGCTTCACACATGGATAGTCGTTGAGGTGGTTGTGGCTATCTTACTACTTCTACAACTTCAAATAGGAGGCAAAAAGTATCCATTATTGCTTTCATTTTCTCCTCCTTACTCCAAGGATCATGCACCATCCATGCAACTTCACTGATGTGGATTGGAATAGGAACATCCCAGGCACATGGGATTATTGGAAATAGCTCCTTTGCATTGATGAATTGGACAACAAACTATTTGTATTCAATGCCAAACACCTTGACTATGTCTTTTAACTTCTAGTAGTCATTCATCCATTTGGCTAGGTTCTTAGCAATTGATCATTAATCTCTAAACCATGCTCTGTGAACTTTGAGTTTAGCATTTATGGTCTTAAGATTCTACTTGGCATCTTTGTTGTGCTTGAACTCTACCTCATATAATAGATATGAGCTATTCACTTGTTTTTCTAACTCTAACTATAGCTGTCTAGTAGTCAACATTGCCAGGTTTGCATATTGGAGATTGGCCAACTCAATATATTTTGTCATCTCCTAGATTTGTAACTCCTTCAAGTAGATCTCCACTTTGTTTTAGGCATCAATCCCATCAATGATGGGTTGTTACATTTCTCTTCCTTATTGAAGCTGCTAGAGGGCTTCATTTAGTTTCACCTTCACCATCTGAATGTGTTTCTCATTAACTTCCTTTTGTAATTCAACTTGCTCTCTGTAGTGATTCTTCACTTTTTAAAACTTAAGGTCCTCATTCTTCCAAGTGGCAATTTCAATGGTAGAATTTTGGTGCAAGGTGCATACTTCCTCCATTCACAGGTTTCAATTTTTTCTAGTTAATTTCCTTAGTTTAGTGTTCACCCTAGCAATTTGCTCCTACTATTGATGAATAAATTCTTACATCTAGTCCTTCTTAGCATCAACATTTTGTAGGTGATAGTTCTATGTGGTTAGAGTCTCATTCTTCTGATGCATCTGTATCAAGTCCTTCTAAATTGCATATGTTTTTGCTTTAGCTATAGACTAGTTGAAGATGGTTGTAAATACCTCCTTTTCAGCCTTCTGGAATCATTCTCAAAGCTATTTGAAAGCTTCATCCCTTGTTATTGTTGGGCTGAGGATTGCAAAATCTGCAAGTTGGGCATGGAATTCGACAACCTCCATGGCCAAGCATTGATTTCATTCTTGGGCCAGTTTGAGTTGCTACTCCAAAATATTATATTTGCCCCTTACATTTAGTAGCTCTAACTAGGTTGCAGCGATGTCTTCTAGATAATCAAAGATATTTGAAATTAGTTACCTCGTTACCACTAGTCGTTCTAGCAATTCTTCATGCTTGGTTGCATTTAACTTTCAACTAACCATGCTTGTAGATGTCTGCACATCTTTAAGTACAGATATTTCTAGTACAGACACTGTGGATGCATTCAATGCTTTAGCTACATGGTCAGTAACCACTTCAGCTACTGTTTCCTACCCTTGGTGCTACATCACCATGATAGTTGCCTCTTCACCTTCCTCTAAATGCACTAAGAAGGTGGCACATTCCTAGAGATTTCTAGGAATAAATGGTGTTGAGATAATGACACTGTCACCTCTCAAGTGTTGGGATCTAACCTCGTAGGCAAATATGTTCATTGGATAGAGAATATTGGACCACCTCATTGAGGTGACTCATCATTGGCTAATACAATAATGGATTTTCCCACTCATTCCTACACGTTGCTCTTGTTCACTAAAGAGCTACTCTTACATTTTACATAGATGCTCAATGGCTATGCAGGCCTCCAATGTTGTTTCCTAAGTGGGTGGTGGTGGTAACTTCTCCTCTTTTTGAGTTGTTGTTGGTATCTTTTCTTTCATGATCTCAGACCATGAGGCCAAAGGATCATGCTTGATGGTATCATTGGAGTAGTGAACAATGCCTACCATTTTGCAAAGTTTCCTAATGAGGCATAGAAAGGGCAAGGACTTCCTTCCATGTTTGTTTTCCTTGAAACACTTCTTGATCTCTAAGAAAATTAGCTATGGAAGGTTTATAGGAAATTTTTTACTTAGAGTGGTACATGCTTAGGCAGAGAAGGTAGTCACCTTACTTGGCCTCACCGTTGGGTTGAGGTGATAGGTTGCAATATTAAAGTAAATTTACTCTGCCAATGTGAACGCACCATACTCCTTATAGTCAACCTTGTAGCATCACTAGGTACACTTCATCTTAGCCTTAGGATCACCTTTCTTGGATAGTTTTGCTAGATTTTCTAGTATCAGGAAACCCAAGTTCCTATGTGATAGCTTTTGTTGAGTAGGACACTTGAATGTCCTTGATTTTTACAATAGAATCTAACCTTTGGCTACTCCAGAAGAGATATGTCTCTTCCATGTACCATTCCCCACTAGATGTGATTACTAGCCACATGGGAGAGGCTTGCAATTTTGTCTTGAAATCCTCTAGAGATTTCTCCAAAAATGGGTCGAAGTTGATCTATTGAAGAATAGATCAATGAATTTCTCAAGACCTGATGATGTCTAGATAGGCTTGAGTCAAAGTAACCTCAAGCCTTGACATGCATCAAGGCACTTCTCCTCGTTGTGATTGTTCTATAGGCACTTCTTCTTTAAAATTTTTTTGAATAGATGCCACTTCACGCTTCTCTCAAAGAGGTCTCATTGCATGGGTTGCTTTTGGTAATTCTTGACCTTGTTCTTGCTAGCCCCTTCTAGCTCTAGGCCACTTCCCCTATGGTTGTGAGGATTTTCCTTCTTTCTTCCATTTCTATTTTGGTGCCATCTATAATCACAATGAAACCATTGATTAGTAATCATTGTGTAACCTTAAAGTAATTAGGATACTTTTATCTCTTAAAGATAGTTACACTTGGCTAAGTTGTGATTATGATTGATTTAATTACTTCGATTATCATTTCACTTATGTGTTATCATTAATAAATCATCCCAAAGGTTGTTGGAAGGGTTAACTATCGAAAAACTTGATGTTTATATGTTGTTAAGGTTATTAAAATTTTTGGGGATTAAAAAAAATTCAAAAAAAATTCATCAATTTTTCATTGAAAACCTTAAGGTTTGCAACCCCCACGATAAAGATCTTACCTCTGGTAAGCACAGGATCAAAAAATGGAGTGATTTGAACAAACAGTTGAGAAGTTATGGGTTCTAGAAGGTTTTGGGCTTTGAAAAATTATAAAAACTCCTTATGTGTTATGGGAAAATGACAAAAAATTCCTAAGTGCTTGGTAGTCTTGTCGATGTAGCTATTAACCATTGTTGACTTTGGTCAAACTTTCAAAATACAAGGAATTTTTGAATGAAATTAGGATCAAATGAAAGATTAAAGTATCAAGAACACTATGAAAACATGAGAAGAGGTTGTTGAAGCTCATAAATTTTGAAAAATGGAGAAAATTTGGTTTAGTGAATGAACGAAATAAAAGGTTAAGGAGCATTGAGCAGAATAGTCAATGGAATATGCAAAAGATATGACTGCGATGATGCCAAAGGTAAGGAACCTTAACTAACTAGACCAAGAGCTATGCAAGTGGATCCTCTCCATAGTAGGCTCATGCCCTTTTTGCCCTTGCATAACCTTAAGTAAGGAGTCTGTGGATCCCACAACCAATTAATGGTCATGATAAGTTTAGGACTAACTAGAAAGAATCTACTCAAGAATCCCAACACATCTGACAAAGACACAATAGTGAGGAGAGTTATGGCAACATGGATGGATAATAGAGAAGGTGGAATAGAGTTTCAAATTGAGGTCATAAGAAGTCTCTTGTGGAATTTATGTTTAAAATGATGCAAGAAGATACATCCTTAGTCCAAAACAAAAACCATCCACTTTCAATGACTTTGCACTGGCATCGTAAGACCGATCCACTTACTTGAGACACTAGAGTGCTTCCAAAAAATCACTACCACTCAAAAAAAAGAAGAAAATAGAAGAAAGAAGTAAGAAAGAGGGCCTTAGTTAGAGGGAATCTTCAAGCATAGGTGCATGTTGTTCAAGTCCAAAAACTAGTGCTTGTAGCCTGTTTATCTGTCCAAGGGTTTTGCTCTAAATTCCCATCATTTTGTTGAATTTTTGGATAGGAACTACACCGTGCAAAGACTTTATTTAACTTTTTATCAATGGTGTACTGACCTAAATCGTCGATGTGAGGGTGGAAGGAAACAGACACTGAAAGATCATCGGGTAGGCACAGCCGACCCTGCCTTCTCTTGAGGGCAAGTTGGAAAAGGGAACAAAGGAAAAGTACCTTGGATGGTCTACACACAAATCAACCAAGGACTTCCCTGAGCATAAACTATGGCTTGCACTGGGGTTATCGTAAATGGTGTCTTAAAACGTGTAAAATGTGCATAAAATGTAAATGTAAGATGGAAACAGAATGTAAACTAAACTGAATGTGTAAACTAAACATGAATTATAAGAAGAATGTAAATAGAATGTAAAGAAGAGAATAATGGAAATAATGTTTTGTTGGCAAAATGAACGAAATTATATTGCTCAGAAAAGATGTGCACCAGTCAAAGCGTAGCTGCGTGTGGATGTTAGGTCAAACGCCTAGCCCCAGGGTGATGTGACACAATGATGTGATGGTGTGAGAAGTGCTTGGATGCTAAGAGTCAAGTGTGTCAAGCACCCAAGGATCGCTAATTCTATATGTTCTCAGAATTGCCAATGTCTCTCCTATTACCCCCTTGATTTATGTGAATTGATAGGGTATTTATAGGGTTGGGCCAAGCTTAGGCACAGAATTCCAGAATGGGATCAATAGTTTGGATTAAATAGGAAAATGAATCAATCGACACATGTCCAATGGATATTTGTGTACGAGTTGGATGTGTGTCGGATAGTTGTGCATGAGTTGGATGTGTGTCGGCAAGCTACATTTTCGACTAGGTGCATTGCATTTTACAATTCGTGGGTTATTCAAACCCATGAAAGTACATTTAATTTAGACCATGAGGGCTTGACATGCCCATAAATGGGGATTTGCAATGAAATGTACAATAGGGAAATTCAACTAGACTCGTTTGACCATGGGTCGACTGCTGCAACATGTCGAGATGTTGGTTTGAGGCTGTTCGAGGCATTTTTGTTTCACCTAGGCTTTCAACGTGAGTTTTCTTGTGTCAATGTGTCTTCAGCATGTGTTTGAAGTGTTTTTGTATGGCAGTCATGCTACAGTCATGCTGGGCATGACCTCAATGTGACCTGAGCGTGAGTCATGCTGGTCAGTCATGCGAGGCATGACCTAAGCATGAGGTGAGAAAAATGAAATTTTTGGCACCAAATTTGGAATTTTTTGAAGCCTATTTTTAAGTACAACTGTTGCCTACTTGTGTGTGATCTAGATCTAGAAATTTCAACTTGAAAATTTCTGATTTGGAGCCTATTTTAAATAGGTCACGCTGGGCTTTGGGCAGATCACGCTATGGTCACGCTGGGCATGACCTAAAAACTTGCGATTTTGAATGTTGGACGCTGAACATTGGAATTTTGAACTTTGAGCAATTTTCTTCCATTTTTTATTTGATTTGATGCTGCTTGGACTTGTTCATGCTGAGGGTGATAAAACTGCCTTGGGCAGGTTGGGTGTGACCTCAATGCTTTAGCCAAATTTTGCCTTCTGAATGCTCAAAAGGGCTTGAGTCATTTTCATTTTAAGGTGCTAAGCTAAAATTAGTGGTGTTTCAAGTGGGTGGTATGGAATGGTAACAAGTCCATGAAAACACTTAGGCACTTAAGAAAGTAGAAGAGTACAAAGAGTATTAAGTCCCCTTGAACTCACATCCTTTACAAACCTTTTGAATCCTTCCTAATTTCGGAACTATCGAGGTCACCAATTGATTAAAATTTTTCTTAATGAAAGGTATCTCAAATTTCCAGAATATGGAAAATCATAGATGTCATTGGATGGGCAGATGACATGGACTTATTGCCTATTCCATGAAAAATAAACCATGTCAAATTCATCAAACATCAGAACTCAAAAATAGAAACTAGACATCAACAATCACAACAGTAAGCACAAATCATCATTAGTAAATAGCAATAGTGGCATTGTGTCCTATGACAATAAAGAACATTTTATTAGCAAAAATGAGGAAATATTACACTTAAATCAAACCAAAGTAAAATATATAAGAAAATGTAAAATTTTCAAGAAGGTTCACAAGTACTAAAGATGGTGTAAAATTAGAAAAATTTGAAAATCAAAAATTTGTAAACTAAATGATTTATAAAAATCAGAAACTTGAAAAATAAAAAGTAGAAAAATTGAGAAGCCATATCGATGGTTAGCATGGATGGCCATCTCCCCCACAACTAATTTGGAAGGAGGAGATCCAAAAAATGGAATGTGGTTGTCCATCCATCGAGGTGGTAGTTGCACTGTCCTATTTTGGTTCTAGGATGGGCTTTATTTATTGGATGTTGACCAACTACTTTTTATTTGGGCATTCAAGTTTGTAGATTAACATGACCCTAGAGGGAAAGGTTTGATCAATTTTGTAAGGTCCCTCCCACATGTTTGAAATTTTTTATTTTAGGATACATGTGTGGGGTTCTAATAGAGAACCTTATCTCCTGGTTGCAATTTTACTTTCTTGATTCTAAGGTCATGACATTGCTTGCTGAATGCCTTTTTCACCTCATTCAAGGATAAGGCCACTAATCCATTTTCATTTAGCACATTTAGCTTGATCAGTATTTCTTTCTATGCTAGATTTAGGTCAAAATTTAGATAACAGATTGTTGAGAGTGTACAAAGCTCAGATTGAGTTAGGAGCATTGAAAGTTTCTTGTACACTAACTCATAGAGAGAATAGCCAAAAGGAAGTTTCCATGTTGAATGATAAGCTTTCAATGCTCAAGTTCATATGAATAGCCAATAGGAAGCTTTTAATGCTCTCACAATGTTTCAACTTGAGTAGTGGATGTAATATGAACACTTCTTATCATCCATCTACATGAGTACTGCTCCCAAGGCATAGTTAGATGCATCTATCATGATGTGGAAGGCTCTGGACTAGTCCAATGCTTGTAGGATTGGTGTTCCTATGAGTTTTTCCTTTAATTATTGAAATGCATGTTCATAGTCCTTAGTCTAGATGAAAGATGCATCTTTCTTTGTAAGCTCTACCAATGGCTTTGTGATCTTAGAGAAACTCTCTATGAATCACTAGTAGTAGCCAATGCATCCAAGGAATGACCAAACATCTTTAACGATCTCTAGTTGGCGTGTTATTCCTTGGATAATCCTTATTTTTTTGGATCTACCTCAATTCCTTTTTGCAAAATTTGTTGCCCTAGCACAATGCCTTCTTGGATCATGAGATGGATCTTTTGCTAGTTGAGCTGCAAGTTTGTTTCAACCCATCTCTTCAATACTTTCTTAAGGTAGTCCAAGGCTTACTCGAATGTAGCTCCATATGTGGAAAGGTCATCCATGAAGACTTCAACACCACTACCAATATGTTGTTGGAAGATACTAAGGACCAAGTGTGAAATTGTGTAGGGGCATTGCACAAACCTAATGGCATCTTACAATATGCAAAAGCCCCCAAGGACTTGTAACTATTTTCTTGACTTGATCTTCTCATGCAATTTTGATTTGGTTATAGCCACTATAATATCCAATAAGCTATAATGGAAATGCCCGAATATGATGTCTAACACTTAATTTACAAATGAAAAATGGAAATAATTTGTAAATGGTGCCATATTCAATAGCTTAAATTCGATGTAGACCCACCATTTATTACCTTTCTTTTACACAATTATGAGTGGAATAACCCACTCACTATCCATAATGGGATAGATGAACCTTGCCTTAAGGAGTTTCTCAATTTCCTTTTTGATGATATGCTTCAATTTGGGATTTAGCCACCTTTATGGCTACCTTCTAGGCTTCATGGCTAGGTCATTGTAAATGCAATGCTAGCATATCCTTGGATCAATTCCAATTAGCTCAAAATATGACTAAAAAAAGGCTATTGGCCACTTGTTAACTACCTTCAACAACTTTTCTTTTTGTTTAGGAGCAAGTTTGGCATTAATTATGATCGGTTTACCATTCTTTAAAAATTCATACTCCATATCAATCGATAAAGCTTTTAGTTCTAGAGGCTCTTGCTTGAAGTGATCAGGGATTTTCAACTCTCCCGAATAGGTATTATCATCTTTGTTAGAGAGTTTGGAATAAACTTGTTCAATTTTTTTCATGCCTTCAACATATGCACAAGTTAGGCTCTTAATTGATTCCATGCATACTATGTTGCTATTTGAGTTAGCTATCAGCCATTGGGTGCCCTCTTGCTTTGTGGTTGTTGTGTATAGACACCTTTGAATATTAATTTCTTGTGCACACTGATTGCATGCCTTAATGTGTGTACTTTGGATTAACCAAATATTTTTCACACAATTGCATCTATTGTCATTGTATGTGATGCATGGAATATGTTTCTTCTCAATCTTGCCTAATTCATTTTCCTTGGATATTTCTAAAGATAGGTTCCTTATGCCCATTCATGCATCAACCGTTGTTAACCAAGCCTTTCCCATAATGATGGGGAAGTCACTTTTGTAGTTCTCCACCTTGATCACCAACAAATTAGCAGGATAGGACCACCCACAAACTATGGTCACAATGTCCTCCATGAATCCTAGAGGGATAGTAATTGATTTATCTACTAATTACATATGAATGTTGCTCTTATTAAGAGGTGGTAGGTTCCAAGCCTTATACATGTCATGGGAGATGAGATTAAATCTAGAAATAGAGTGAAGAAGAGACTTACATGGCTCATGTATAGCGATCTATAAATACATGAGTGGACTTGCTGGGTTAGATCTCTTCATAGGAAGACTACCATCCTTGATCTAGTTGGAAACAACATGAGTTAGCATCATAGTTTAGATCCTAGAAGGCACTTGGTTTGAAGGGCACTTGAAGGTGTTTGATGTAGAGGATGAGGGTGCTAGAGATGCAAGACAATCAACCAGAATAGATTGTGAGGGTTGAAGAGGATTGTAGGGTTGGAAAGAAGGTATTTTCCTTGATCGATTGTCTAGACCACTTGGCTAAAAAATTGGTTGTGAGTGCACAACCCTCCTAGCATTTCATTGTCACAGCTATGAAGGAATCTCATCCTACATGGATGGAGCAAGAAGTAATTAGGTTGAAGGTGAAGGTGTATGTGCAGAGGAATGTAGAGGGTGATATGAATATGGATATGGGTTTTCCCCTTGAGTAGATGATGAATGTATTCAGTGGTACTCTAGAGGGTAATAGTAATGCTAGAATGATGTGTGACTTGTAGAACTTCTAGGAGGGATGGGTTGCTGAACATAGTACTGATATGGATTTGGTTATCTATAAGGGTACTACTACCTTGGTGGTGGCATTTCCCATGATTGTGATTAATACCACTATTGGTATTATTCATGTAGTTGTGGAGGAGTTCCACTTGGATAGTAAGCTTGTTGCTATTAGTGGAATTGCCATGGATTTCCTTGAGGATAAGGTAATCATCTTGGAGATTGCCTAGATGCTAGGTGAGGATTCAATGCATACACTCCAAACTCTTATAAGGGTGAAACCATAGGGTAACATCCCTTTGGATGTTTGTATTGATAGATTTCACATTTAGTTTCATCATTAGAGTTAGACTCCACAACTTCCTCTACTGTAGCAGCTTTGCCCTTACCTCTTTGGTAGGCACATTTAGCTTCTTTTCACCTGCTATGATTATGATCACTATTTTGCTCTTTGGATTCTTCAGCAATCTTCAAAGTGGTTTAAAATTTTTCATCCAAAGAGTCTCATAATTTATCAACCTTGGCCAAAATATCATAAATGTATTTTTGTATGGGTAAGGTCTTTTTATTCACCACTTCATCAAGTGGTGATTCCTCCTTGTCACAAAATTAGACATCTTCTTTTCTGATGGAAAGATTCCTATTATACTCTTTTTCACTTTTCCTTTTTCATAGCTCCCATTCTTCTTTTTCTACTTGCTCAATTAGCCTTTGGATTTGATGAGCTCTTAGTTCAAACCATATTCCTTGGGCATACACCCCAAGGGTTCTTCTTCTTTCTACTCTAAGCCCATCTACAATGTGAAAAAGTTGTTTCCTCTAACAATAACCATGGCCAGGGAATCAATGTAATAGTGAATAGTATTGGCCCATGGTAGCATCTAAGGGTTCATGTACTCCTTGTTTCTAGCCTTGGATTTTCCTGTTTAGATTAGACACTCTAGTGTACATCTAGGATTTATCATTAAAGAGCTCTAGTATAGTACTCCATCTGTGGATAGATTCTAGCTCCAAAGACCAGTACCAACTTTCAACTTCCTTGATGAGTATCCTTGGGAAAAGCTTGAGTTTCTACCAGTCATTTTCTATGTTTTGTAAGGCATAGGCATCATGAAAAGCTTGTAGATGCATCTACGGATCAGAATTGTGTGCCCTCTCAAATCTTGGGATATTGTTTATGTCTAATCGCTTGATCTGGATATCTTTCATATGCCTAGTTGGGATTTTAACTACCTCTACAATGTTGAGCATACTTCAAGTCACTAATAGAGGTTCATCATCATCACTGTGTTGATGATGGTTTCGGTTACCCCTTCAATTTTGGTGGCCTTTGGGATCATTATTATTTGGCTGATCACCTTCATCATCATTATTTTGTTGATGGCTTCCATGAGAACCATCAAATGAAGAGGAATGTTTAGAATCAGATGAAGAGGATAAAGAAGAAGATGGACTTCCACCACCATTGCAGTATCCACCATCACTATTACACTTATTACGATCACCATCCTTAGATCCCTTGCTATTGTGATGCTTGCCTAAGTCCCTACCTTGGCTGTCACTTTTTCCGAAACCTAGTTTATAAATCGTAGATCACAAGTTTAGGTTCACATCATCGTCACTAGTATCAGGTGGTGAAGAATCTTACGTTGCGGACCTTCAGGAGGAAGATCCTCATTTTCATCTTGATTTAGTAGGAACAAGGGATTCCTAAAGTGTTTTCCCTTTGTAAACTCACGATGCTTCTTCTAGTGTTGATCTTTCCTACGTTGTGTTTCACTAGGATGATAATTCGAAGTGTCATAACCATCCACAACATATTCTTTGTGAAGATCTAAAATACCCAACTTCTTAAGTGTTTTAAGCGGCATCCTGGGTACAGATCAATCAAGAGGCAAAACAATGTTGCCTTTCATATTACATCATCACAATTGTTCATCCTGCTATAGGATGAAGATGAAGTCTAGAACATACTCATTAGGATGAGTATATACCACTTTTCACTCTTGTGGGACTGACAGTTTGACATCTTTACACTTGTAAGAAGAAGAATAAATTTTACAAAACAAAATGAAATTATCAATATGCCTTTGTCAATCTATGTATAGCGGAAATGGTATTGACCTTAAGGTTTGTACAACGATATTAACGGTATTCACATCAACCTAAATAATGCATATTTCAACAAAGTCCCTAGCAATGGCACCAATGATGAGTGACGAGGTACCCCTATGTCCAACCATACAAATCACAAAGCATTCATGCATCATCTAGTAAAATTCTATGAACTTTCTCATTTTTAGTGCACTAGTCCTTTAGGAAGTGAATCTTACCTTAAGGTCAATAGTTTGTATGGTTAAGTGTAACTGCGGCATCCAATTTTTGTCACTTTATGTTTTATAGTTTGGTGCTAAAAAATGTAGCTAAAAAGAATTGGATTAGCTAAACTAAATTAACTAATTAACTAGCATTTAACTATTCCTAACATAAGCATCTAATCCCACTTAATGTGCACATCCTAAACCCATGTATCTACTACCAGGTGACCAAGCACTATGCTACTGGGCATTCCAAGCAATAACGCTACTGGGATTACCAAGCGAATACATGTTATGCTCGAAGTAAATCATACTTATGTGTGTAATATATCTAGCTTAATTTCTTCATTAATGTAATAACTAAAAAATATTTAATAAATAATACAAATAATTTAATAAATAATTAAAAACATTGAATGCATAATTAAAATAGCTAATATATTCAAAGTTCTATAAGGTTTATTAGAAAAGTAGTCTTTATTGTTACACACACTATCGTGATCAAGTACAACAATGCTCAAATAAAGATCCATACACTTAATGACTCTTGCTTTGGACATTTGGGGGGAAAAATTCTAACTTTCAAGTGGAAAAATTGCAAGAGCTTCACTACAACTACAATCTCTAATTACCATAAATGTAGCTACAAAGTATGTATTTATAGCCAAAAATCAACACTGCATCGATGGGGCCTCGTTGACACATGATACGATGCATCGATGGGGTCTCATTGATGCATGATACAATGCGTTGATGAAGCCTTGTCAATGAGGCCCATTTGACAGGGGCCATGTCGATGAGGCCTTGTCGACATAGCCAATTGAACTATGACTCATCAATCTCATAGGCCACAAATACACTAATGATTTTATCAATAGTATTTACCTCAAGTCCAAATTTATATTTTAGATTTCTAATAATTTTTATAATAATATCATCCTTTGGAAGGTCTTTACCTATTTATTTGATGATTACTACTAGGTCATTAGCCCTAGAAAGTAATCTTTAACTCTTGCTCCCTCCATTCTAAGTTTATGATATTAACTTTGAAGGACTAGAAGTTTAGATTATTTCATAATATAGGTTCCATAATATATAGTTTCTAAAACATCCCAAATTTCCTTAGCATTTTTACACCCAACTACTCTATTAAACTTAGATTTGCTAATTGCATAATACAAACAATTTCTTGCTTTTGAATCATATAAAAACTTATCTTTTTCTTCTTGATTCCATGAAACACTTATCTTGGAAATGTCAACAATTGAACTTGAGATAGTCTTTGTGCTCTTTGTTGAATAGGGGTATTCATAAAAAATAAACTGGCATACTCCAAACTCCATTGATTCAAAGAAGCCTTACATATGTGCTTTCTAGTAGGTAAAGTCAATTCTATCAAAAAATGATGGATTATTTTAGGATAGCTTCTTCATAGTTCACTTTATCATTATACTCACACTAGGAACATGAAGGTTCCCATGTCACTTGAAGATTGAAAACTTGGAGAGGAGGGGAATAAGTTCATTTCCAAAAATCAACAATTAGCACACCATAAAAATTACTTGATTCTCCAAATTTGATACCTTCACACTTAAAGGATAAAATCCTTTCACACCTTTTGACATTGTTGTTCAAAATGTGATTTCAAGGATACTGCATCCTATATACAGTATCAATTACAATAGACTCTCAAGTCTCACTTTTTTGATTCCTTGCTTAAAGTACAGAGTATAAAATAAAATGAAAAAATAATAATAACCAATTATTTCTTTGCTAATAATAAACAATGATAGTAACTTACATTGGTGCCTTGGAACTTGATCCTAATCTTACTTTATAGATAATTTCCACACTTGATCACTGAAATCCTAGTAATGACTAGATAATGGTCATAAGAGATGTCTTCATTTAAGTTTGGAACATCTTACTAGATTTCATCTTCAAGAGGGGAAGATGTATCCATGGATGACTAAATTTTTCCTATCAAAATTAGGTGTCTTTCTTAGCTTGTAAATATCTCCTATCCAAGTCTTTTGTAGGTAGGCAATATATTTATCTCTTGATGTAGATGTCTCCTTTAGGGAATAGACATCTCCTTTGTGTTGTAGACCTCTTATGTAGATCATGCCTTAACTAATTGTAGATATATCTATAAGATTGTAGACACCTTTTACAAATTAATGATCTTCAAACAAGAAATCTCTTGAAGATGATAGATGTCTCCTAGGCTTAGTAGATGTCTCATATCCTTAGGAATTCTACCATTTGTTTAGAAATACTTCTTTATGTTGCCATGATAAAACATCAAGATTCTTTCCTTTTATATCCTTCCAAAATGATTCAATCAACCTAAAAAACTAAGGATAAAGAGAAAATGTTCATTTTATAGAGTTCTATCATACCAAAAATGTCAACATCTCTAATTCATGAAAGTATCCTACCCTAGATTTATCTCCTATATGTTGGCAATGTAATGCAAAAGAATGCTCTCTCATGAAATAGTGGTCAGGCTTATATTCTAACAATGGTTTGGTAGTGTTAGGCAACAAGCTCTATGTGAAAAAACATAATTAAAAAGAAATTATAATTCTAATACTATTTTAAAATCCTTTTCCACACATGACTACTACATAGCATTGGCCTAAGGGACATCTCCTATGAGCCAATTAATAGTTATGTCTAATAGTAAGTTAATAGCTATGTTTAACAATAAGTTGATAGCTGTGTCTAAACCCAAACTAATAACAAGGCTTAAGGTCAAAAGCATAGCTAATGGAAGGCTAGCACAAGACTCTCTATTACGTAGGCTTAAAAATTAAAAAATTAAAAATAAATTATAACATATAAATTACCCAAATAAATCATACAAAGCCAAAGTAATACACCATATGCTAATGATCCATTCAATTCTTGCTACTTCTAACTTAAAACTCAAATAAAATTGGTTAGTGTGAATGTGCTAAATTATTAGAAAACATTAAATATGAAAAATATTTTAAAATATAAAAATAGTTAAATATAGAAAAAGTATTAACATAAATAAAATTAGAGGGAGCCAAAAACAAGATAAACCTTGGAATATATTAAAAGTAAAGGATATTAAATAGACATAGTTGATTAGATAGCTTACACCACAAATTATAGTCAAAATTAAAAAGGGGTAATAAGCATAGACATAGGTTAGCAAAAAATACATCAAGGATTCACCACACAAACATACCAAGAGGTACGGGATGTCTAGAGTAAGAGTGTTACACCTTTAAACATGGTGTAAGAATGCCACATGTTTAGGTTAAGACCTTTAATAGACTAGAGGGTGCAAGTTATTTTACTTCTTGACTTAAAAATATTAAGTATTTTGAACTTGAAGATGTTCATGATAAGCAAAGACTGTCATACGCTAAAACCAAATTAGAGGATATGACAAAATTTGGATGACAAAGAGAAAGTTATGATTATGTGGTCAACCATGGCTCATCCATCAAAGATTGATTACTCAAATAATATTTAATAAAGCAACAATTTAATAAATCCCAACATAGGTAAAAAAAAAAAGTCCAAAGAATCAAGTATTTAAGACAAGAAAATAATAATGACAAAGTTTACTACATGGAATTTTGTAAAAATTTTTATTAGGCTAAGGTATAAATGTCTAATTATGAGCAAGCTTCAAACATCACAACTATTTTTAAGAGAGAGTATTAGCAATAGATTATCTTCTATGAATGTAACATATTGCTAATCATGATTAGGATAGAAAGGTATTATGTAAATAAAATTAAAATTAATAGATACAAAATAAAACATAACTTTAAAAAAATTGTAGGATGTAGAGTAGAAAAACAAATTAAAAAGAAAATGTAATAAGAAAAACAATAAACATCCATTAAAATAGGGGTATAAGAGTAGAAAAATTTATGAATTGAGAAAAGAAATATATTAAAAATAGTAACAACCATTCTATGCATAAAAAGCCTAACATGTGCACTAAAATAAATAGTTTAATGCACTAATATCTAAGCCAAATATCTAAGCCAAAAATAATAATAGTAGAATATCAACACAAAATTGAATAAATATAAAACATTATGATTAATAAATAATTAAATATGCATTGAGGTCTAATTTAATAAAAATAGTTACCTAAAAATTTGTATAAAAATATCCAACAATGTAGAAAAAAAATATCCATAATAAATTTAGATCTACACCAAAGATAAGCAAGTGCAAAAGTACAAAACCTCATAGCCAATTAATAGGTAATACATAATACCAAATAATAGTTAGGCATCATAGTTTAGAAGAAAACATATAAAGTTGCAACTTAAAAAAGAAAACTAAAAGTGCATAAAAAAGCATTCTAAATATTAGTTTCTTATTCTAAATTTTCTTCCTTACAACTAACTAAATCATTTGGAAGGCATAAAAATAGAATAAAAATTAGTCTTAAGATTAAGTAGGGAAAATAAACTATAAATACTCCCTTATAGGTTTTGGTAGCAAACATAAGTAGCTAGATCGTCATGTACATAAGTAGCTACATGCAAAGAGTTAGCACCAAAACATACAAACATGCAAAAATGATATAATGGTAAAAATTCAAAATTTATCAAAATAACATAATCTGGGAAAGATTCCATCACTATTCACAAAACTCAAAGATGAAGCATCTTCCTTGGGTTGCATCAACACATGGTCTGATGCATTGATGTGACCCCATTAATGTAGTGTCGATCCTTGCCTATAAATATGCACTTAGTAGCTATATTTATGACATTTCATAGTTAGTATCCTAGAAAAGCTCTTGCATTTTTGATCATTTGATAGTTAGAAAATTTTCTATGTGCTTGCAATAGGAGTGAGAAGTGTATAGATCTTTATTCGAACACTAATGTACCTAAGCACCTTGGTGTGATTGGCAATAAAGATGAACTTTCTTCAAAAACCTTTTAGCATTTGGAAATAGATTAATGTTTACTTTAAATGCACTTATTAATTGAGAAATTTACTTTAATGCATCAGATTAATTAATTAAATAGTGATTAATTAATACACATAAGTATGACCATTTTGAGCATACATTAACATTTGGTAATCCTAGTAGTGCTTAATGCTTAGTAATGCAATAATGTTACAATGTGGTTCAAGATGTGTACAGTAAATGACAAAAAATAATTATGTGAGGATTAGTTAATTACTAGATTACTTAAACATTCAATTACTTTATTTTCTAGCACTTAGGCAATTTAAATGATAAAACATAAAATCATAAAAATCATATGCCTTAGTTACACTTAACCATACACTTGCACTTCACAAGTAAAACTAAGAAGATAACAATCACATGCTTGATATTCACTACCTAAACCCAGTGTACTTAGAGAGCTAAAGTCTATGAAATTCAACTAGATTGCTTAGTGTATTCTAGCGATTTGTATGGATGGGCATAGGGACCACTTGCTACTCATCATTGGTGCCATTACCATGGCCTTTAGTTAGTTATGTGTGTTATATAGAATAATAGTAAAATCACTAAATGATTTTTGTAATAGTATTAATGATCTATCTTTTTGGAAATATTAGTATATTATTCACACACGTTAGAATCATGTCTTCTTCCAAGAGAGCCAATAACACATTGTATGATGGGAAAATTCATTGGAGAACTAATAAGATCTATATTAAAGAGAATTGGAGTGAACAACCTCAAATAGGGGTTTCATATGCTTATTTCCACCCTTACTACACTCAAGGACTATGTTCACCTAAGGTAAACAATTCTAGAGGAGATGGAGTAGGTACTAGAACAAGGAGGGCTTCAAGGCCTAAGACATCCTCTAAACCCAGGAAAGATAGATCAAGGGAGCATGGGGGAAGATATAGGAGCCATGTTGATCCTCCCAATTCCCCATCTTCTTCTTCCTCTTCAACATCTAGTTCTAACGAAGATGAACATAAACATAAAAATAGGGATCAAGATGAGGATAGAAGTAGAAATAGATGAGAGCATATATGTGAGCATGAGAGAAAGAATCATAATCAAACAACTAGAAATAGAAATTATCACCATGACATGTCTGATGATGATGGACACTTGTTGATGACTAGGGACATGATACAAATTATGGAGGCAGTTAGAATACCCCAAAGGCACCAAAGGGATGGTTGCATCAAATGGCTTGCTATGAAAAACATTCTTAAATTTAAGGGAGGCTATAATTTTGATCCACAAAATCATTTACAAGCCTTCCATGATGCTTGCACCTTGCAAAACATTAAAAGAAAGTGCCAAAAGCTTAAGCTCTTTCCTAGGATACTCATAGAAGAAGCTAAAAGTTGGTATAGATTGTTGGAGTTGGATTCAATCCACCAATGGTCTACAATACTTAAGCTTTTCAACAAAAGATACCAAACCTATGAGAGAGTGTCTAATCTGAGAAAAAAAATCCAAGGATGGGAGCAAGAAAATCATAAATCCTTGGATGTGTCCTTAGACATATATTATTCTCTACTACATAGATGTCTAGGTCATGGGTTTTCTCAAAAGGAGCAACTTCTCCACATCATATATGGGCTTCATAATCAAACAAGGAAGATCCTTGTGATGTACACCCAAGGAAAACTATCCAAATTGAGAGCCCATAGGATATAGAGGCTAGTGGAACAAGTGGAAAAAGAAGAATGAGAGTTATGTAAAAGGGAGAGTGTTGAGGAATATGAGTGGGACCTAACTCTTCAAATAAAGAAGGTCCATATGCATGATAAGGAAAAGAGAAAACTCTTGATGTATTGATTTCACAATAGACCTTGCCAATACAAAGCCTATTTCTGAGATTGAAGCAAGGTTAGATAAGATGTGGGAGTTGATGAAACCATAGGAGAGAAGGTAGTGTAAGAATCAAGTGATCCAAATAAGAAGACAGAAAAGAATAATGAAATGGGTAGAAACACTTATCAAAAAAAGGGAAGAATTATTGTAGTTGAAGAGGTTATAGACTCAAATACCAAAGAAGATAATGGATGTAAAATCTACCAATATGACCATCCAAAGGAATTTTGCCTAGTTCTATTACATCTACAAGAGTTTGGGATTTTTCTTTGAATCCCAAGGTTTTAGAATAGCAAAAGCCTAGGAGATTGTCCTATCCACAAGGTAATTATAGATAGTCCTACAACCAATAGTACTATCCTAGTGGGACATCCTATCAACCTCATCACTATTATCAATAGCAATGGAAAAACCCATAGTCGTGGGGAAGGCCATCAGTATATCAACAATACCCTTATTGCCAATTGGACCCTCATGGCTATGATGTTCAACAACTTGTTTTTCCAACTAGTTTTACTTCCTCTACATCAAATCACTACTACCATCCTCCTAAATATCATCAACTTGCTGCATCTTCGGTGGGATCACCATCTCACACCTCTTATCCTTTAGCACATTCTCATTACTCTTATACTTCTCTCCATCATATGCCACCACCAACAATGTACGAAGAATGGGCACTACAACCTCAACAAAAGAATGTCACTTGTGTTGTGAGCATACATGGAAATGATCATGTAAGTATATCTCCACAAAAGTCTCAAAAACTTCCCTTCATTAGGATAGTTCCCACTATGTGAAAAAGATGCATAGATATACTAACTCATCAAAACTAGCACAAGACCAATCTAGTGAAACACCCTTCCTTGCAAAAACAATGTCTTCCAACACTATGCAACAACCAACAACTATTACTACTAAACTCAAATCATAAAAAATGAACCTATCATTATGAAGAGACATAAACCTCCATGCATTACAAATAGCAATAAAGGATGCAAGTGTGTGTTGAAAAATCAAAGTGTTAACACAATTCCTACACCAATCCAAAACAGAGCCAGGGAGCAAGTGTGTGAGCACAAACAAGTTTGCATCGTAGCCATGAAACCAACAGACACCTAGTGGCTCAAAACATGCATGGAGTCATCTAGCTCACTTATTAGTACTTGTTATGGTCATGGGCTTAGTCATGGGAGAGATCCCCCATCTTAAATTAAGAACTACTAAGTATTTTTTCATGTTTTTTTTTACATAATTTTTAGTACATTTTTCTCTTTCTTAAATATTTTTACACTTTCTTGTATATTTTACTTTATTTGGTTTGGGTTTCTTTTATGATTTTCTTATGTTTTATTTTTCTTCTTTATTGTTTCCAAGAGTAAGTGCAACTATACCTATTGATTGATGGTGGTTTGTACTATAATGTTATTTGATTGCGAATGTCTAGATTCTATCTTTAAATTTTGGTATTGATAACTAAGACATGGTTTTTTCTCATGATAACAAGTAGTGAGCCCATGTCATCCACCTGTCCACCAACTTTATGATATTCCTTATTTTGGAAATATGAGGTTCCTTCCTTAATGAAACTTATAACGAACCTAAGACCTTGGTAGTTTCCAAACATGGGAAGGATTAGATAAATAGATAAGGGTGTGAATTCAAGGGGATTTGATGCTCTTTGTACTTTTCTACCTTCTTAGGTGCATGAGTGTTTTCATGGATTTCTCACCATTCCACTGTTGACTAATAACATGAAGCTAAAAGTTTTTGCATGGTGTGGTCCACATCAATAAATAAATAATTGGAATTCAAAGCACACCCCTTGGATGAAATAATGAGCTACAAGCACTAGTTATGGGACTAGAAAGACATGTTACCCATTCCTGAAGGTCCCCTCTAACTAAGGCCCATCTCGCTTCGTATTTCTCTTTTCTTCTCTTTTAGAAATGGTGATTAATCTATGGGAATGCCTTTGTGTCTTGAGGAGGTAGACCAATCTTGGATTGTCAATGCAAAGTCACTAAAAGTGGTTGGTTTTGATTTGGACTAAGGATGGATGATATTAGGTCGTGTTTGTAACGATCAAAAATGTCAGTGGCTAGAAAACACCGAGGGGTCGGTGGACACAATAGTTTCAACCCTGTACCTGTGAGAGGGTCGTGCTAGGTATGTGTGCAGGTACGGGGCACCTTGAAAGGTCTAGTCAATCAGATAGGAACTTAATCAGCATCTATATAGCCTTTTGCAACATATATTTTTGAAACAGAAATGGAAATGCGGAGTAACGCTTGAAAGTAAATGAAGCAGAAGAAGAAAATAGTGTAAAAACATAACAATAAGCAAGAAATAATGTAAAATATAGTTACAAAAATGCACCGCTCCGAAGCTACAAGCTTGCTCTATCAATGTGGATACGGTCGATTGCACAGCGTGGCAGAGTGCAGAGATCCCGAGCGTAACTAGGACGTGTAGAGAAAAATAGGTTATGCGCTTGGGTGCGGCCTTAGACGTTGACAATGCAGGGGATTCTACCAAGGTGGTAGAAAGGGGGACAAGACAAAATTTGAACTAAAGATGCTAACTGTTTGTAGTGTCAAATAGAAAGCTTACAATGCTCAGTGCTACAATGTGTCAGGAAGAGAACTTGAGTGCCAAAAAGAGAAAAAGTCAAAGACTCCGAAAAATCTTCAAACTTTTTGAATGCTGCTTGTTGGAAAAATTTGAATCCTTTAAATGTCATTCTTTGGAAAATTCCCAACAACCAAAGATAGTCCAACCCCTTGAGTGCTACTCATTGGGGTATTTATAGGGCTAAAGGGCACACAAAAGGGGCGGTTTGGATGCCACGTGCCCTAGGCCCACATTGACTTGCTGGCGCCAATGGTCATGTATGACCATTGGACCAACAGGACCGTTGTAATGCAAACCTGCTATGCCATAACTGTGAGCCTGCCACGCCGTAATTGCACCATTAGCATTTGGAGACGTGTACCAATGGTCCAATTAGCTGAAGTGCATTGATGTTGCACAACCACCCACATGCCTCACTGTGCTTTGTGGTGTAACATGCTTGGCGTAGCGTAGCACCTTGTCGTGCATTTCGCTACATGTGTGTTGCATGCTTGCTATGCTATGCTACGCTATGTAGCATAGCAATTGGCCTAAGTCACGAAAGCTTTTCCGATTTGCAAACTTTTCTTCCATGAGACTTGCAAACTTGCTGATTCTGCCCTTTGAGTTGCTTTATGTCTCTTCCACAAGATTGCTGCACCTTGTTGCACTATGTAGCTCAGCATAGCATAACAGCAAACATGGTCTGTCGCTTCTTGATGGAAAGGGACATTGCTGAAGGACTTAAAATTGGATGTGGGGACTGGTTGTGAAGCTGTTGCTATGCTACACTATGTTACATGGCGTAGTGTAGTGTAGCGCTCCATTCTACAATCGTCTTCTGAAGCTTACTATGCTACATACCGAGGCATAGCATAGTGTAGCAGACTTCATGACTTAGAAAACTTGTCAAACTATTTCGTGCATCCAGAATGCTATTGCCAACTCTGTGCATTATCTCTGAGCAGGTTGTCGGCTTGGCACGCTACTTAGGTGGATAGGCAAGATGACTCGTAGAGCCTATTTTCACCTAAAGTAGAAAATTTGCCAAACTAGCTGGCCTGAACTTAGAATGTTCTCCTCCTAAAGAACTGCCATGGTGCTACATGAATTACAAGGCCTGATGAAGCAAGAATGACCCTGCATTTTTTGGGATGCTTCATTGGCCCCTCTTTGTCGACGTCTGGAGAATAGGCTTGATAGACATTGACAAACAATATGAAATGCCACAGCAAGCGAAATGCTAAGGTTGTCGCTTAGTGGTTGTCTAGATGTCACTCGGATGCACTTGAGAGTGTTACATTGGTTTTGTAGAGGTTAAGGCAGAGAGCAAAGATGATTTTTAGCAGAGTCCCTCATCGAAGTGCTCTGGGGCTCATTTGTGTTTTCATCTTTGGATAGCATTGTTCTTCAACCTCTTGTAGGGTAGGTCTTTCCTTCGCAGGATGAGTTGCATTACATCCATGAAGGGTTTTGACCTTCCTACAAATTCTCTCCATATGACAAGTTTCTTTACGCACATCATGGAATTTGCACTCTAAAGTAGCTAGGCTAGTTGAGGCACTCACTTCACGACGCTGTAGCATTTGCTGTTGTTGCGAGATGTGCCTACGGGGGCAAATGTCTTGCTAGCTGCTAGCATTGTTGAAGCTGTTGGACATTGTTGCTGGTGTATGATGTCCAAAGCATAAAGGTCAGCAGTGGCCTTGACAGCACTGGCGTAGGGGAGCTAATCTTCAAGGCACCAGGAGGTGCTGTGGATGCGGATGCTCTAGAATCCCTGCTAGGGGCTTGCATTCTAGTTTCAGCTATGGGGTCAGTTTCCACATAGCTAACGTCGTACAAGCCCAGGTGTTGGCAGGGAGCTGGAGCAACAATATTGTGGCTAGGACATAATACTTCTGGAACTCCAAATGCAGGAACTAGCCCAAGAACCACCATCAGGGCGATGGGTCGTGGCGATGATAGGTTCGGAGGGCCAGTGCAATGCCATTCGGCATCTTTAGAGGATCAACATGATTCTAAGGGTGGCAGCGTCGCATATGTTCCGGACCACGTTCTCAGTGCGTCATGAACTGCATTCCAAAGCTGTGATGTCCCACCCATGCGTCAGCATCACGCCCACTCATTCGGTGTGTATCTGATGCTGGTGTATGCTAGGGATGCGACGTGCACCCAGTTTAAGGTCCTGGTAGACCGTGTACTAATTTAAGGTCCCAGCGGACCGCTGTGCTGGCTTAAGGTCCCAGCGGACCATACATGCCAGTTTATCGTTTTAGCAAACGTGCAATGCTAGTTTATAGTCATAGTGGACTAGCAGTGCAAGTTTTACGTTGTAGCGAATGGTTGCCGCCAGTTTAACGTCATAGTGGACACTGCACGATGCCATTATTTTATCATCATTGCGGATGCTGCTTGGTGTGATTTCTAGTTTATCATCGTAATAGATGATGCTTGATGCTGTTGTGCTTCAGATGTAGTACAGCTTGAGATACGAGTGATTCACCGAGTTGGCAAACTCATTACCGTTCATGTCCGCTAGCTTGAAGGCTCCATTTCTAAAGGCTTTAGTGACCATGTATGGACCTTCCCAATTGGCTGATAATTTGCTCACATGCTCATGGAAGGCCTTGAGGACGAGGTCTCCCTTCTGCACTGGCTGTCGATGCAAGTCTGCATGGTGCTTCTGCTGCTGCTTGCTTTGGTAGTTCTTGATGCATCTTAGCATTTGCGCGCACTCCTCCTCCACTGAGTCAAGGTCGATGGTTCATGACTCATTGTTCTGGGCTTCGCTTATGACATCCGCGAGAATCATCCAGAGTGATGGTACCTGCAACTTAAGAGGTAATACAGGTTCAAGTCATCCAGAGTTCTACACATCGTTTTGTACGCCTAGAGGACTTAGAGGATTTGCTAGTGCCACCACCTCTTGTTGTTGTTAAGAATCCGCTTCAACAAGTTGATGATGGACTTATTTGTAGCCTCTGCTTACCCGTTCACCTACAAATAATAAGGAGAAGAAAATGATTGTTTAATGCCTAGATTGCTACAAAAGGTTCAGTTTTCCATACTGTTGAACTGTGGCCCATTGTCGATCACAATAGTCATTGGAAGCCCAAACCTTGTTACAATGTTGTCGAGGATGAAATGGCAGATTTGCTGAGACATCGTCTTCCTTAGGGAAATAGCTTCCACCCACTTGGTAAAATACTCAATGGCGGTGATAATGAAGCTATGCCCTGCAGAGGACTTAGGTGTGATAGGCCCTATGAGGTCTAATCCCCATCGTTGGAAGGGCCAAGTGATTTGCATTGGGAAAAGGCTTTGTGTCTCGCAGGATCCCTGAAGGACCATCAAAGTGACTGCTCTGTACCACACAAGATGGGGTATAGAACACATGCAAGACTACCGTAAGATGGGCAAGCTAACTAGTAGTCAAGAAGGCTTTACATCTCGTAGAATCCCTGAGGGGCCCTCGAAGCGACCACCCTGTACCATGCAAGATAGGATGCAGAACGCATCCTAGACTACCGTAAGGTGGGCAAGCTAACTAGCAGTCAAGAAGGCTTTGCATCTTGTAGGATCCTCAAGGGACTGTCGAAGCGACCACTCTATACCATGCGAGATGGGGTGCAGAATGCATCCAAGACTACCGTAAGGTGGGCAAGCTAACAAGTAGTCAAGAAGGCTTTGCATCTCGTAGGATCCCTGAGGGACCGTCGATGTAATCCCTTTGTACCACATGAGATGGGGTGCAAAATGCATGCAAGAAAACTGTAAGATGGGCTAGTTAGCTAGCGATCGGAGGCCTTGTGTTCTGTGGGGCTCCCGAGGAACTATCGAGGTAACCGATTTTCACCGCACGAACCGCAAACAACCGCAAAGGGTGTCACGTTTATGCTTATGTGTGTCAGGGTGTAGAAGGCTCACAAAACTACCATGACACGAGGAAAAGGCACCAAAAGGTCCTCCTTCTAGCGCCAAAAATCTATAACAACCAAAAACGTCAGCAGCTGGAAAACACCAAGGAGTTGGCGGGTGTGACAGTTTCGACCCCGTACCCATGGGAGGGCCGTGCTGGGTGTGTGTGTAGGTACAGGGCACTCTAAATGATCTGGTTGATCAGATAGGGACTTAATCGATGTCTATATAGTTGTTTTCAACATATATTTTTGAAACAGGAATGGAAATGCGATGTAATGCTTGAAAGTAAATGAAGCAGAAGAAGAAAATAGTGTAAAAACACAACAATAAGCAAGAAATAATGTAAAATATGGTTAGAAAAATGCACTACTTCGAAGCTATAAGCTTGCTCTATCAATGTGGATACGGTCGGTTACACAGTGTGGTGGAGTGCAAAGATCTCGAGAGTAACCAGGATGTGTAGAGAAAAATAGGTTGTGCGCTTGGGCATGGCCTTGGACGTTTACAATGCAGAGGATTCTACCAAGGTGGTAGAAAGGGGAATAGGACAAAATGTCAGCTAAAGATGCCAACTGTTTGCAGTGTCAAACAGAAAGCTTATAATGCTCAGTGCTACAATGTGCCTGGAAGAGAACTTGAGTGCCAGAAAGAGGAAAAGTCATAGACTCTAGAAAATCTTTGAACTTTTCAAATGCTGCTTGTTTGAAAAATTTGAACCCTTTGAATACCGTTCTTTGGAAAATTCCCAATAGCCAAAGATAGTCCAACCCCTTGAGTGCTGCTCATCGGGGTATTTATAGGGCTAAAGGGCACATGAAAGGGGCAGTTTGGATGCCACGTGCCCCAGGCCCACGTTGACTTGTTGGCACGACACGTTCCATATATGACCATTGGATCGGCAAGACCATTGTAAGGTGAACCTACTATGCCATAACTGTGAGCCTACCATGCCATAATTATGCTGTCAGCATCTAGAGATATGTACCAACGGTCCAATTAGGTGAAGTGCATTAATGTCATACAACGACCCGTATGCCTCGCTGTGCTTTGTGGCATAACATGCTTAGTGTAGCGTAGCACCTTGTTGTGCATTTCACTACATGTGTATTGCATACTTGCTACACTATGTAGTGTAGCAATTGGCCTTAGTCGTGAAAGCTTTGTCGATTTGCAAACTTTGCTTCCGTAAGACTTGCAAACTTGCTAATTCCACCCTTTGAGCTGCCTTCTATCTCTTTTTCAAGATTTCTACACCTTGCTACGCCATGTAGCTCAGCATAGCATAGTAGCAAACATGGTCTACCACTTCTTAACGAAAAGGGACATTGTTGAAGGACTTAAAATTGGGCATGAGGATTGGCTGTGAAGCTATTGCCATGCTACGCTATGTTACGTGGCGTAGTGTAGCATAGCGCTCCGTTCTGCAATCATTTTCTAAAGCTTGCTATGCTACATAGCAAGGCGTACTATAGCGTAGCAGACTTCGTGACTTAGAAAATTTGCTGAACTATTTCATGCATCCAGAATGTTGTTGCCAACTCCACGCGTCATTTTTGAGAAGGTTGTCAGCTCGACACACTACTTAGGTGGATAGGCAGGATGACCCGTAGAGCCTATTTTCACCTAAATTAGAAAATTTACTGAACTAGCTAGCCTAAACTCAGAATGTTCTCCTCTTGAAGAACTATCGTGGTGCTGCACGAATTGCAAGGCATGGTGAACCAAGAATGATCCTGCATTTTTTGGGGTGTTTCAATGTTAACCATGAAATCCACAAGGGAAATCATGTGACCATGATAGGGAAATCCATTTCACTCTCTTTCATCCATCTATGATTCTTGTAACTCACCACACTGCTAGTCTTTCATGTTTTCTTCAATGTCTTAGTTTGATGTGTTGAAATTCTTAGGTAGATTCTTACGGGATTTAGTCCTTAACTTTTCACAACCATTAATCACCCATGGAATCAATGGAATCCTTGGTTTGAAGGCATCCAAGGCATTAAAGGCATGAGCCTACTATGGGAAGGATGCACTTGCATACCTCTTGGTTGGGCTAGTTAAGTTCCTTATCCATAGACATTTTTCATTCAAATCATTCATTCTCTATGTTAGTTGCTTCTAGTTTAGCATTACTTTTTAATTTTCTCCAATCATTCTCCTAATAAAAATTATTTTTTATGAATTATCTAGCCTTCTTCAAGAATTTCTTCATTTTGATGGCCTTTTTGGCTCTCAATGAACTCTAATTTCATGTCAAAATTCTTTGTTTTTATGTAAATTTTCAAAGTACAAAAAATTATCTTTTGGTTGCATTAGTGGGATCCCATCAACATAGCCCCTCGCATCACCACAACCCCATATACAAGATCCTATCAATGTAGCCATAAAACCCTATAAATACAATGCAACACTTTGAAATTTTTTGCCATTTGCTTCAAATGTAAGAGAAGTTTTTGCAATTATTCAGAGCCCAAAGCCTTCCAAAGCCCATAGCTTTAAAACTAATTGTCCAATTCACCTCATTCTTCATTCTTGTAGCTACCAAAGATAAGCTTTACATCATGGGGGCATAAATATTTAGGTTTCTGATAAAAATATTTACAAAAATTTTCTAACTCCCACAAGATTTAACCAATAAAATAACATTAAAATCACAAATTTATAAGAGTTAAACCTTCCCAATGAACTCTAGTAGATATTAAAATGAAATAATATTCAAATAATATTAAAATGACTAATTCACCATGATTACAACTTAGCCAAGTGTAACGAATCCAAGAGATAAGATACTCAAATATTATAAAGTTACACATTAAATGCTAATCCTTAGTTGTGTTATGATCATAGATGGTTCCATAAAGAGGTTAAGTGAAAGCTTGATACAACATATATGGAACTCAAGGTTCTCAAGGTGAAGTTCACTAATCAAAAATCAATAATAGAGAACCTAGCCAAAAGAATGAATGACTACTAGGATCTGTAAAATGCACTTAGGATGTTTGAAATCAAACATAAATAGTTCACTGCTTGGTTTATCAATGTTAAGGAGTTGTTTCCTACAATGCCTTATCCTTGGAATGTTCCCATACTAGGCCACATTGGCAATTCTATGTGGATCGTGTATGATCCCAGGAGTAAGGAGGAGAAGATGAAAGCATTGTTGGATGCTTTCTATCTTTCGCTAGAAGTTACAATAATAACAAGATAGCTATAACCACCTCCTCAACAACTACGTACACCAGAAGTAGAAGAAGGTCCTTCGGCATCTCAAGAACCTCCACCATCTAGGACCATCTAATTTTATTCTTTATCTTCAAGCCATCAAAAGAGTTGTGTTGTCAATTTTTATCTCAGTGTTTAATTTTGTTTTCATGAACATCAATTTTTGTGATGATTGTAAATTTGTATACTTGGGTACTTATTTTTTATTTGCGTTAGTTTGTGTATCTGTAGTTAGTTAGTAATCCCATCCCTTCTCAAAATTTTGTAAAGAACTTGTTCCTTCTTTTGTTCACTCAAGGAAAAGTTTTCATTCAATCATGGGGGTATGATAAAGTGTCTTCCTTGGGTTGTTTCAATGTGATATCATTGATGTGATCACATCGACACGACCTCATCAATGTGGTTGAGTTGATACATGATTTGATGCATTGATGTGATCCCATCATTATAGTGTCTATCTTTTCTTATAAATAAGCACTCACTAGATGCATTTATGACATCTCATAGTTAGTATCCTAGTGAAGCTTTTGCATTTTGTTCATTTAAGAGTTAAAATATTTTCTCAGTGCCCACAATAGGAGTGAGAAGTATATGGATCTTTATTTGAACACTAATGTACCTGAGCAACTTGATGTGATTGGCAATAAAGATGAGCTTTCTTAACATTTGGAAATAGATTAATGTTTACTTTAAATGCACTTATTACTTGGGCAATTTACTTTAATGCATTAGATTAATTAATTAAATAGTAATTAATTAATTCACATAAGTATGATCATTTCAAGCATGTGTTAATGTTTGGTAATCCTAGTAGCACTTAACACTTAGTAATCTAGTAATGTTACAATGTGGTTCAAGATGTGTACAGTAAATGGGAATGAATGCTTATGTTAGGATTAGTTAAGATATTAATTAATTACTAGATTACTTAAACATTCAATTACTTCATTTTCTAGCACTTGGTTGAATTAAACGATAAAACATAAAATGATAAAAATACATATGCCTCAGTTACACTTAACCATATATTTGCACCTTACAAGTGAAACTAAGAAGACAACAATCATGTCCTTGATATTCACTACCTAGACCCAGTGTGCTTAGAGAGCTAAAGTCTATAGAATTTGACTGGATCACTTAGTACACTAGTGATTCATATGGTTGGATGTAGGAACTACTCACTACTCATCACTTAATAAAACCAAAACTAGATAAATGATACTTACTAAGAGAGGAAACATGTATAAGTATCCAATACCTTACTAAGAAAGGTAACTCACATATACACTATAAAAATAGATATAACACTTATTGAGAAAGAAAATCCACAGAAGTGTCTAGCATCTTACCAAAAATGATAATCCACATAAGCATTGCTAACCCAATGTTCAAATTTGAATATTTAAAAATATCAAAAAAATATATAATCTAAAGCAAAACCCTAGGTAATGCAAAAATATGTCCAAAGTGTTTAAAGAAACAAACAAAAAGATTTAAGTGAAAAGAGATTATTGTTAAACTTAGGATCAAATGACTCTAAAAGGCTACTAATATTGAAAATAAAACTTCTAAGGGAATTATAAAGTTATAAAAAATACTCAAATTTAAAACTCTAAATATGATGAAAAATTATAAAACTACAAAAAAATGTCAAATGGATATTATTGCCAAAACACAGATTAAATGGTTACCAAAGGCTTCTACGACTAAAAACCAAACATCTAAGTGAAGTAGAAAATTACACAACTAGTCAAGTGGTAGAATCTAAAATAAAGATGAAAAATATCAAAACTACAAAAAGCTCAAATAAAGGTTCTTGTTAACACAAGTTTCAAATAGTCACCAAAGGTTGCTATGATTGAAAATTGAGCATCCAAATGAATTATAAAATTACCAAAATGGTCAAATGAAAAAATATAAAATGATGATGAAAAATATTAAAATTACAAAAATCAGCAAATTAAGATTATTGTTAAAACAAGGAGTAAATCATTAAGACTAAAAATCAAATATCCAAATGCATTACAAAAGTGCAAAAATAGTGAAATAGAGATCATTGCTAAAATAGAAATAAAATGGTTACCAAAAGCTACTAAGATTGAAAACTGAACATCTAAGTGAATTAAAAAACTATCTTAGTTATATATTTATGATATATACCTATAATTTGGCCAAGAGAATCTTATTCATTAACAAGTAATAAGTTATTTGAGTCAAATATTTCACGACCTCTAAACAAAGAAAATTTAAGGATTATAATTTTCATGACTTCTAGATGAAGAACAAGATTTATATATCAAATGTTTCATAACAATGGATTTTAGAAAAAGAATATTTGCATCATTTATTTTATCTTATCACTCTTGGTTGAATTTTCATTTCCTATTAGAGCACACAAAAAGAACAAATTCAGCCAAGAGTGAGCATTGACCTTTTGATATGTCAAAACATTAAGGAAATGAGGAACATAGAATTTTTGTTGTGAATAATGTGTTTGCAAGACATGAACAAGAACTCCACAATGAGGTACAAGAACTCAAGGAGAAAAGATATACAATGAGAATATAAAGTAAAGACTACATGAACCAAGATGAGAACATGGAAAAGCAGCAATAAAAACAAGGGCTACAAACCAAATGAATATGCTCCATGGATTGGGAAGAAGAAAAATTGACAAGAGAAAGCCTCAAAATATAGAAGCTAAGAGTTGAGGAGATGTCTCCCAAAAATAATAGATGTCTCTATCCCAAAGAAGACATCTCCCTAGAGATGTCCCATAGAAGATATCTCGTTTTCTAGTGAGACATCTCTTCTGAATTGAGGAAAATCTCAAGTAGATATCCCAACTTCAAAGAATACATCTACACTAGTCATTTGGTAGCCATTACATGAATTTCAAGGAGTTTTCAAAAACTCTGAGGGTATAAGAAGGTACCAAAATCTTGGGAATTATGTAAGCACTATTCACATCAAATCAATCATTATCTTATATATGCTATTATATTCTTATTCTTCATTGTAACATCATTTGCTTGGTTGTATGTTGTATTGAGCTTCAACAAAAAGGACTTGTAAATTTAGTTACATTCTTTCCTTGTATCTTTTTCTTTTTCTTGTAGCCTTGTGGCATTGATGTGCTTCTTGCAAGAAGGCATCCACATTGAGCTTGTTGGAACCTTGTAGGGTTGAGTGATTGTGTAGTGTTAAAACACTCCAAAGTGAAGCTCGATTTTGTAAACATTGGGGGATCCTTGAAACCACATTTTGAGCTTGATGGGATCTTGTAGGGTTGAGTGGTTTTATGGTGATGAAGAACTCTGGTGCAAAGCTTAGAGCTTGTGCAGGGTGTGGTACCTATTAAACCATATTTTTTGAGAAACAAAGTCTAAAGGTATGCATGGATTCTACCCTTCAAGTGTGAAAGTACCCAAGGTGTTTTTGTATGACAAGTGTAATTTCAACTAGGAAACTTATTCAACTCTCCTTCTAAGTTCTCAATCCACAATGAGAACATATAATAAATGATGCAATTTTTTTCTAAAACACATTGTTATAAAAAATTTGATATATAAATCTTGTTCTTTGTCTAGATGTCATGAAATATTTGACTCAAATAACTTATTACTTATTAACAAATAAGATTCTATTAGCCAAATTATATGTATTTATTATAAATATATAACTAAGCTAGTGATTGGTAGGCATCGCTTGAAGTAATCATTTAAACATAGAAAATTAAAAAGATTCTATCTACAGTTATACATCATTCAAATCTAATTTTTGGAAGGCAATTGTAAAGTTATAGGTTATCTTTCTAAAGTTATAAATAATTCATGAAAGTGTAAATCAAAAATAGAGTAACTTTTAAGACCAAATAATCCATTATTCAATGATTAAGAACATGTTACAATAGATAGGTATGATGAATGTTTGAACTTGCATAATTGAAAAAATGCAATAATGGCAAATGTCCTAACATCCACAATAGTAAAAATACATCATTAGAGATATTGTAAAATAATTATTCATTAGATTTAATGTACCTCCCTTCATCCAATCTACTTTAAGGTTAGAAGCCTTGGATATATTGATGTATCTTTTTTTGGAAATCAAAGGGAATATCTTCAAACTATCAATACTCTTTACTCAAGATATAGCCAACATCTACACATGCTTTCTACAAGGTCATTCCTTGTGACTTATTTATAGTTAAAGTCCATGATCAATGGTAGTTGGTGAGATCCTCCACATATGATTGGTGGAATGGATACTTTTCAAGGATGTTCGTGATCATACAATATTCTAATGTAAGAGTCAAAATTAGTGATAACATACGATGGCAACTATGGAGGTTTACAATGCAAACTATAAATTATTTTTTAATAACTTCCAATGCACCATTAACCAATCCTACTTCTTTCCATAGATTAATAGTAAGCATAATCCTTAAAGCTTCACAAATGAACACTACTCAATCTAACTCTCCTTCTCCATCATCCCAAAATCTAACATCATTTGTGTTTGTATCTACTATGCACTGTGCAACTAACTTCTGCATTTTTAGCAATACCTTTTCATTATGCATATGCATCTTATCCTTTGTATCAAAAAAATGCTCGGAATCTTCAAACCCATCTTGCCCATCTAATGTTAATGGAAGATCCATTCTTAAGCTTAAAAATTCATAATCATCATCATTGTTCTTTCCTTCTCATATATTCATCAAAACTTCTCTAAATCTTATTTGTCATGGATTATCACCCTTTTTCCAATACATAGCATCCAAGGCTACAAATTTATTGAATGCTAACCATAAATTATTCACATGGATTTGAGATGATATGTACAGTATATCATCTTTCACAGGTGGAATTTGCACAAGATATCCAATAAGTATCACTAATCTACCACTAAATTGTCTAATCAGTATTCTAGAAATATTTCCTTAAGCCTTCTATCAATGCTACTGAGCAATTTTTCATCTATAACACTATACTTTATGCATTTATATCTATTTTGTAACAATGCCAAAGATGATGTAGCTAATGGTTTGTACTCCTTAATTGCAATCTTTACTACAAAATGTATTATAGTCACATTAATATTATATGTCATAGCACTAGTAGGGGAGAACGATAATAAGCTATTTTTTTTGAATGGACAAGTTCAACTAAATTCTTTATGAATAGTATTAATGAGATATGATTTTCCTATGCCCACTATACCTTAAATAATCATCAATAGGGGATCAACTTCATTGATTTCAAATTGTTGCATATAGAGATGGTTGGTGATAATCTTGTAGCTTTTCTTCTATTTAATTCCTAGGGAAGATAAGTCCATCTCATTGTATTTATTTCTTGAAGGTTTTATTATCCCATGTGATCTATGACTATGAACAAAATATGTAGCAATCTTTACAACATCTTCTCTAGGATAGCTAGCTGACCATTCATCTTGTCTATCTTGATCTCTTAATATAAGCATTTCAAGTTTAATTCATTAAAAATGAGTTGATGTAATTAGATGTTGTTTCATTATTTCAAAATCATATTCAATATCATCTTATCTTTCTAGAATAATATTTCTATATTACCTCTCTTTTTGGCAAGAACGTTCAAAATTTTCATTGAATGGCTCCACTTCTAATTCATATATGTGTCAAATAGAAATCTATTTTAGTTTAATGTCTTCATCATTTCATCCCAAATCATGTTTCACATCTCTAAATGGATAGTTTAGTAGCAACTATGTCCAACAATAATCTATCCATTTTTACTTTCCTACTCTTGGAGGTACTCTAAACCTAGGATATGTTCTGATAACAACTAGTTGTGGTTGATTCTTTCACACTAGCACCTCTATCGGTTTGAGCTAAACATAAAATACTTCATAGCATCTAGTAATGAAACTCCTTCCATTTCCAATGGTCTCTTTTGATATGCATTGGTAAGGGATGTGCATGTTTCTAGTTCCTCATCTCCATCTACAACTAGTATAACTCTTTTATAGATATCTCTAAACACATTTATAGTATCAAATGTTTTACTAAAATCAACCAATGGAATTTCATGTAACATATGACAAACCTCCATAGCACCAATCTCTCTATCAACCACAACATCCATCATGAGTCATTTGTATGCATTCATTGTAGTTTCTTTTAGGTTTTGTGAATATGCAATATGAAGTAACAAATCATGAAAGGATCTTGACTTCTTTTCAAACTTTTTTGCATATTTTACAATATAATTAATAACCAACTCATTTTTCAAGCATTGGTTTAAAGTTTATGTTTGTTCTCCATTTTTGAAGAATCATTCTATTATGAACATTCAATTTCGAATCATTTTGAGGTGGTTCGTAAGTAATATGATTTTTGTTTTGTGGATCTTAAAAGAGTTCTAATTGAGATCCCAACTATCATGGAACACTATACTTAAGGAAAAAATTAAATTCATATGATTTTTTCTAGATCAAATACATTCATGATGTAAATAATAGCTAATTTATTCAGAGAAATATGATTTTACCTACAAACTTGTACATTATTTTGGGTTCTTAAACACACTCCTCTCTTACATTATGTATGATGATGAACATAATTTAAAAGCTCATCATAATCAATATCAAGATCCATGAATTATAGTTGTTGACTTTCAATCTTACATGGATGCTTGGGATTATAAACAACTTGCATATGCAAATGAAAGAATTGTATAATTTTAATGATTGTTTTAAATTAATTCAACAATATTTAAAAATTTAAAACAAATGAAATAAAAGTTCATAAGTTCCAAGTAACTTACATCATTGGATATTCTGTCTTGATTCAATCTACTATTCCATGCATTTGTTATTGCAACAAAAAACTCTCTCATCTTTCTAATTGCTTCTAGATCATTCTAGTCAAGTTCCTCTATGTTTGGAACTTTCTTGATCCAAAGAAAGCCATGGTCATGTGGTGATCCCCTATGTTTTCATTCATATCTTGTCTAGTAATCAATCACATTAAATTTTTCAAATAATACCTTTTCTTGAATTACCTTATGTTAAAGATGCATAAACTAGGCAACTATATGTGGATTCTTAATAATATTTTTCATTTTCTATTCCTTTATTGTAGAAACATTTTTTAATGCTTCTCTAGGCATTACCTTATGTAGGTTTGGCCAATAAATATCTATTGCACTCAAAGTACAAAAAATAGTTTGTGCACCCAAGTCATTTATCAGATCAAAAAATTATGCTTTGCATTTTCTCCAATAGGAAGGTGTTCCTTGTATTGTTGTTTAAAATCACATCAAATTATCAACAAAAATATTTGATGGTGCATTTTTTATTCCTTCAAGTAATTCTTGTATTGTTAATGATGCTTCGATAATATATTTTTTTGAAGAATACAAACATTGATTTTAATGCATAATATCTTGTTATCATGCTATAAATGTGATACCTATAAAAACTAGTACATAATTAGTTATAGAATTTAAAAAACATTAATACTATCTAGTAATGTGAATGAAATTTATTTGTGATAACTAAATATTTTATAATGTCCAAATCTTCCATCCTTATATAGAATTAGATGTTTAGCATATTCATGAAACATGACATCCTTGGATCTTCCTATAAGGAAGTCATACTTTCCATGTGGAAACAATGTTGGAAATGACATTTATAGCATTCCACTTGTGTTGAAATCATTTATGGGTGACTCTAATAGTGTTGGTCATTATGTATAATCTAAACTTTCAACATTTGGATTTTCTAACCAAGCTCTTACAAGATCAAGTTCTTTTCCCAAAATAACTAGGTGCGATGCTACAAATGATGTGTGTCTAATAATATTTTTCTCCTTTAAATCAACCAAAGAACCATCAAGCTACAATCTCATCTAGCCATCCTCCTCAAATAATGTAATGTAATGAATCCTTTCAAAGACATTAACATCTCTTGTGTCACTAACATTATCCAAAGCATGCTCATCTATTTCTATATCCTAATAGAATGGATCATTTTGTTTCTTATACAATAAGGTAGCATACACATGATTTTTATTTATGAAAAAGTTATAGATTGTTCCAATTTGATTAGTTCTTCTTAGTATTAACATTAGAATCTCATGAATCTTCAAATGAAGCCTAGTTGTAATTTTAGATACATTTTGGATAAAGCTAATGATATGTCCTTTATATTGTAATTGACCTCCCATAGCATGCATAACTTGTAAAATAGGGTTAATTCTTACTATAATCATTTTCTCAACTTCTAATAGTCTTCATAAGATTAATGGTTGGGGTTCTAGATACATATTATTATTAATAGAAAAACATTTAATCTCTTCACTATCCTAATTCAAGATTCCCATTTCTTTTTCTCCTAAACATCTTAAACATGTTGGACCAAACCTATCTACAAGTTTCATACAAATACTTAAAAAGCTTTCATTTTAGATATCACACGATTGAGAAACACTAAAATTAGCAACCTCAATCAAAAATAGTGTAATTGCATGCATGATTTATACATTCAACTTATAAACATTTAGATAAAATACCTAATGGTTCATATGCTCATAAGGTATTTGTTCATTCATTATATTTGAATCATTATGTTGTTGATGTTTCATTTGTGATCTTTCTCAAGCCCATTCCTGATCAAGCCTTGCAACTAAATCTAGCATCTCTACCACCTCTACTCATCTTTTTCATTGCCTAAAATGGTGTTTTCTTTAATGACCTTGTGCACACTCTCATTCTATAGTATTAACCTCTACTATATTTATAAGTAATTTATCTTCTACCATCAAATCATCATTATGTGTAGACATCTGACCATGTCCACAACCACAACCACATCCTCTATTTGAAAGAACTTCTTGTTGCAATGAAGGTGCATGCATATTTTCATTAATGGGAATGATTGCTAATTGATTTTCTTGTTCATATCTATGTTCTCATCCTTGTCCTCATCCACATTCATGTCCTCGTCCATGTCCATGTCTTCGTTATGGAATATTTAACTATTATTGAGCACATTCTTCCATATTTTCATCATGTTCATTAACTAAATCTTCCATATTGGTTGGAGATGAACTAATTATCTTATCTAAATGTTCATGTCCATGTCCTCATCCTTGTCCTTGTCCTCAACCTCTTCCTCTCTATGAAAGATTATTTTACAAAATAACCTAATTTACATAGCTTTATTAACTTAGAAATACAATAAAGTTTATGTATAACTAAAAAAAATTTCATCTATGTACCTCACTTCCTTGTGACTATTGATGCTACATTTCTTCTCTACACCTTCTTTGACATAAGGAATCTTCTTCCATTCTTTGCAACTCCAAAGGATCTTCCCTTTCTAGAGCTTCTTTTCTTCGATCTCTAAAATGTTGCTATCTTCCTCAATTTAACTCATACTTCCTATCACTTGGCATATTATCTATTTAAAGAAAAAAAATTCTTGAAAAATTTTTTTATTTTAAATTTTTTCTTTCTTTTTCCAAAATAGGTAGTTGGATGCTGAATTCTATTTTTCCATCCAAATCTACTTGCTAAATACTATTTTGGTTAGAAAATGAAATATAAGAATGCTTGTTATGATTTTTGTACAAAGGTAGGAGCAGTATGTATATATAGACCACTAAGTATTTTGTTATGAGTTTTTTAAAATTTAAAAATAATTTCAACAAAACCCAAATCTAAAAAAAATAATAGTTGTGTGTAACCCAAAATGTTTTTCTGAAACCCTAAATCCAAAGACATTTGAAACCCAGAGTATTGGTTAATGGAGATATTTTATTATTATTTTTTCTTAATTTAAAAATAAATTCAATGAACCCAAAACCTGAAAGAAATATTAGTTGTGTGGAACCCAAAATTCTTATTTTAAATCATAAACCCAAAGACATTTGAAACCCAAAACATTGGTTAATGGGGATATTTTGTTAGGAGTTTTTTTAAATTTAAAAATAAATTCAATGAAATCCAAACCTAAAAAAAATATTAGGTGTGGAACCCAAAATATTTAAAAAAAAAAAACCTTAAACCCAAAGACATTTGAAACCCAAAGTATTGGTTAATGGGATATTTAAATTTAAAAATTAGTTATGGGATACCAAAACCCACAAAATAAATATTTTTAGTGTATCAATAGTAAAACCTAATAACTAGAATAAAGTCAAAAATTATTTCAATTATTTTAAATTTTTATTATTTATATGATACGAGAACCCAAAAAAATTTAGATGAACCCCAAAAAATTTGTTTCAAAACCCAAACCCTAAAAAATGATGAAACCCAAAGTATTAGTTTATGAGGATATTTATATTTTAAAACTATTTATGTGATACCAAAATCCAAATTATTATAGTTTCAATTTCATTATTCTATTTGTTTAAATTTTATTTTATTTAATTCTAAATAATGTTAAACTAAAAAAATAGGGACATCCATGTTTGTAACTTTTCATGTTAAATACATATTTTATTCTTTGGCTCGATTACAAGTACCTCTCAATTCTTTTATCATTGTATTATTCAATTCAAAGAGCACTATGAAGCACTAATAAAGTTTATGCTACAACTTTATTTTCACTATTGCTTTAGCTTTATTATTGCTACTAAATGCTTCAGAGCATTGCATGATAACTAAGAATCATATGAATGAGTCTCGTTTCTTCTTGTGTGATATTTAGCTATGCAAAACCCATAAGTAAACAGTCATATAAGTAGAAAGTGTAATGGAAAGAGTTAATGAAAATGAATATTTTCTTAATTTTGTGAAAAAATAATTATTACACACAAGGAATCAATGAATTGATATTTTGCTTCTAACTTTTAAAAGTAATAGGTCATGCATTAATCTATCTAGCTAATGAATTAATAGTTACATAAGAAGGTAAGGACAAAGAATATGTAAAATCAAAGATGAGGAATGGTTGTTGTGAATGATAGCCATGACTGTGCAGAAAACATCCATACTGCATGCAATGTGAAAGCCACCATGGACAGTGGTGGTATAGCTCAATTGTTGAGCTAAGAAGTGAAGTAGTTGTTGCCTTAGTGAATGATGCAACACATTGATATCAATAATGAATCTTTGCACTTTATCTTGTACATCTGTTCCAACAAACATTGGTACCTTTCCTCTCTACATGGTTGGAACACTTGTCTTTTTTGGTGCCACCTTCATGCAAATAGACAACTGCACATCCAACTTTCTTCATGTCCATGTGCGAAGTTAGTAGCATGAGTGATGAGCCAACCAAAGTTTCAATGAAGTCGTATCAATGGAGGAATAGTTTCAAAGTCAAAAATATCTTCAAGAAAAATAATAATTAGATCCAAATTCAATTGAAAACTCCACACTTATGAATGTCACTTATCAGTAAAAAAAAAAAAAACTTCACCTTAACTTCTAACATTAAGTTCAAATATGAAAATAGTTGATTAAATGAAATTGAAAATACATAAATTTATCATGAACACAGAATATCATAAAGAAGATGTCATCTAATCTATGACTGGACTTTTCTACCTCCATAATGCAACAACTTCACATCCTTCATACGTCAATGGTTGTTGATTGTCACAAAGTGTCAACAATATTCCCTAACAATTTTAATACAAAAAGAAGAAGATTCATTTTGGTGTGGGTTCTCTTTGATTTTTTTCATCCTCCTCATTCATAGTTGAGGTTCTTATTTATACTGAAGAGGATTTATAGTAAATATAAATATAATTATTTTGAGAATTTATTAGTATCAAAGGATTTGATACAAACCAATTTAAGACTTATCAAACTCTATTGCCAATTCTGGCATCTTTGATCTTCAATTTAGATCAACCTTCTACTCAAATTGATATCCTAAGAGAATGAACTAAATGTTGTATGTCGATAATTGGCTTAAGAGCAGCAACCACGGCAGCGGCTGCAGCAACCGCGGCAGCAACCACGGTAGCGGCAACCTTGGTGGATGCAGCAACCACGGCAGCGACTACGGCGACAGCGACCACTGGGACAGTGCCCACTGCTACCGTGACCCCAACGATGGTTGCCATGGTGGCGGCAGCAACTGGAGGAACCATCGCGGCTCATTCCTGTTCCGACAACACCCTGCGCCTTCGCATCCGCCAACACCCTACCGAAGGCGTTCGTACCATGGACCGGAGCCTCATCGGCCACTTCATCTCCTGGGGGAGCCGTCCTCGACTTGACCTAATACGCCGCTGGGTCAAGGAGTAGTGAAAAATTGAGGAGGTTACTGTCCGGAGCCTCTTGGAGGATCTGCTCCTCTTTATCCTCCCCTCCTTGCAGGCCCGCGAATTCGTTCTTCTCGGCGGGCCTTGATTCTATGGGGCCCGTGGTCTCGCATTGACCCCCTGGTGTCCCGGTGCCCACAGAGAACTCGATCTATTTACCCATGCCCCAGTCTGGATCCAGGTGGCTGGCATCCCGTGGGAATTATGGAATCTTGAGTTCTTGCAGGAGGTGGCGGGGCACTTTGGCAAGTTCATCGCCTTCGACAGGGTCACGAGGTCGTTGGAACGGATGGGCTTTGCCCATTTCTGTGTCTGGTGAACCCTAGCGGTGACCGACCTCGTTCGGGAGGTCATCTTGGAACTCCCAGGGGGGAGGAATCCCTCCAAATTACCTATGAAAACATGGATACTAGGGAACATACGCTGCATGGCACGGCCCCCTGAACGGACCAACCGGACGGATGCGGGTGCCGTGGTAAGCAGGGCCATCACGAGGTAGATTGTCGATTTCGCAGGCCCCGATCAAATAACCTGGCCCGCCAGCTTTTCGAGGAGGGAAACTGGATCACCATGGGCCATAAGGGATGACTGCGCCCCCC
>MNCI01023457.1:807272-822900 GCA_015680685.1 Gnetum montanum | reverse complement strand
CCCCCAGTGCCCCCCCAAATTGGGAGGTGGAACTGCAACAGATGGTTGCTGCTGCTCGGGAGGCTGAGCAACAGATTTCGAAGGCAAAGTGGACCGAGACCTTGGCTCAGTGGCACGCCGACCATGAAGCCTAGGTTCGTGAACAGGCACAACAGCTGGGCCGGTAGCACATGCTCATGATGGAGACCTCGTGGGCCCAGATCATTGATGAGCTCCAGGACCAAATCAGGGAGGAGTTGCGCTAGGAACAAGCGGCTCGTCAGGCCCATGAGGCGGTGGCCCAGGAGGAGCAGGAGCGCCTAAAGGAGGAAGAGGAGCAACGGCAACGGCAACTTGACCAGGCACATGAGCACAGTGCCCATCAGTGGCTCAGGGAGGGGGCATTGTCCATATAGCATTTTGGGCATTAGTTGTGAGAGCTCCTGGGGGAGCTCAGATGACACATCAGACGCACGTCCGCAAGATTCCACCTTGATGTGGGGGACTCGTCGGCTAACTGGAGCAGGAGAGAGGCTACTATGTAGGGCATCCAACAAGCCGCGAACTTCATGGACACCGAGGAGCATCGCGCCACACTGGACCTGCTTCATAAGCTGGAACGACCTCGGTGTGCCTATCGCCTTCTGCCAACTCGCCCCTAATGGCCNATAACTTTCAGTAATACAAACCTGAACATTCTCTCAAAAAAAAATTGATATCCTAATTTCTCCATGAGATGTTTACTCCAACAAAATCCATGTTATCAATACATATCATAGCCATTATGAGGATCGATATAATCGATGTCAATTTCCATTACTCCCATGATTTCCTGCAATACAATAAACTTATCAATTTATATTGCTAAAATTGATTATTTTTGATAGATTAAATTAGTAAAAAAATAAAAATACAAGTTTATAAAGTTAGAAACTAAAGCATTTTGGGGTTTAACATAGCCCTCAACTAGCCTTTGGCCAATGCCTTGCCATAAAGGAAAAAATAAATAAAAGATAGAAAAGAAAAACCATTATTATATATAACATACACATAGCTTAAAAAAAAGTAAAGCTATAATTAATAACCTACTACTACATCCATAATATCATTCTGAAACCAAAAGCTCATAACATTGGAATCTTATATACACATATAAGCAACAAAAATATCATTAACATTAACTGTCCATCATCAAAATTTAATAATAAAAAAAATTAAATTTGTACACAATCACCATAATATCTACATAGCCATTTAATTAACAAAAGCAAAACTAAATCTAAGACTTGTATTAATCCTCTAAACCTACTTCCACTTCCATGTCTTCTTCAAAATGATAGGGCTCTACCCCTTCATCATCATTACAAATTTGAGGATTGACATGTCTCATAATGTCCATCACCCTCTTGTCCATGGTGGTGAGGGTTGAGCTAATCCTCTCAAGCATCATTAAAATCTCCCATTGTGTGGATTGAACCTCCTAGATTTGGGACTTAACTTCATCTCTGAACCCTTGGATTTTACTAGCCTCTAGTGCCAATGAAGAAACGGGTTCCTATGATTCCTTGATGAACATGCCAACCCTCATGTAGATCATTAAAGAATAGGCAAATGTGTCCTTTTTGAAACTAAAAGGTGCATTGTTGTTCCCATATGAAGCTTTGGAACTCAACACTTACGGAGAACTACTAAAATGAGGAAAGGAAAGCATAGCTTCAAGGCATCGTCATTATAATGGTATACCAAATACTTGAATGGGAGGTAATAAAAAGTTTCTTCCTCCTCATACTTTAATGATTGCATTGCACAAACTACAGAGCTAAGAACATAGGTGGTGTGCATATAAGGAAGAACATTTGTGATAATGATCCTTACCATTACCCAATGTTTAGGATAGTGGTTCACAAAATGCAAACATTGTGCCTAAATCCATCCAAAGTGGGTCTCTCCAATGAACTAGTAGAAGAGATTGTACTTCTCCTCTATGCTTACTTTCAATCTAAAGATATCATCCCCCCTAGTTGGTAGCCCAAATCACTCTTGCAGCCTAGCCACTATGACCTTAACCCTTATCTTCTTGATGGAAGACACCTAGTGTTCTAGAGGATTAGCCTTTATTAGGTGTAATTTAAGGTTTTGATTAAATTCTATGACCTCCTCTTAGATGAACCAATCATTAATTGGATTGATGAAAGTCCCATAGCCCATTGCTTCAAGTTGCTACCACACCACTACATCCATGTGATCAAACCACTTGGAATAATTGGCCTCATAATGCTAAGGAGTAATTTTTAAGTGTTCACTCCTTAGCACCTATAAAACAACCAAGATATTTAACATGTTGAAATTATCAATAGTTTCTTCTCTAAAGCTAATGCTTACCTTTACCTACTGCTTGGTGATTTATGATTTGCCCATTTTATAGTGGAAAGTTGCTTACTAATGACAAGAGAAATAGGATTAACATCACACACTTGATTTGGAAAAATTTGTTAAGGTTGTAAATTTATATTATCCTTTGAAAGAACACTTTTGATTCAACAATGAAGACTAACATGGACGTAAAGATCCCACTCCTTGTTGTGAACCCTCTTGAAAAGGTACTACTGATTATACTTCAAGAAAATGGAGACCCCAACTACAAAAGATGAAGTCCCTAATCTATGTTGCCCTTGGGTTTCATACAACAAATTGTGATTTTTCTTTGACAAGAAGGTGGCTTTTATAATAAAGCCACCACCTTACTGTTTGCCTTTTTAATCTTTTCAATTTTAACAATACTCAAATCCATCATGAGCTTGATGTAAATTGTAACATTTTGGATCGATTTTCATTGATCTATTAATAAGGATCAATATATAATGTATTCAAGCCACTCATGTATTAATTTATATTATAATCACATTGATAATACTTGAGACACTTGGGAAAATTTCAAACATAATGATTCCAATCGATATAAGCTATATGAATCTATATGTTTAATAAACATATCGAATTATGTCAAAGTTGTGCTATTTAAATGTGAAATTTTTGACAAAATTTGCTCATGCTTGAATCATATTGACTTAATCAATATGGATTGATATATCCATTATGTTTCATATTAATTTAAATCAATTAAATAAAAATTTATGTTGATAACCCAAGTTCTATATTTCATTCTATCAAATCATATCATTGTAATCAATATACCTCAATCTTTCTTATAGTAAGACATTGGCCCCTTAGTGTCTCTCGATATAATCCATTCCAAGGTTTTTAAGTTTCTATCCCTAACTTCTATAAACATCGATGCCTCGATATACCTTGGTAGAGTAACTTATCCTAATCACCCTAGGTTGCAAGATGTGATATTAATTAATATTATGATGATTTTATTTTCTTAACAATGTACATATTTTTATTCCTTTTTTCACCCTTCATAATAAATTCTTCTTATTTTGATAGGAGTCCACATATAACTCTATTAGGAAGGCCCTTCCTAGGATTGATTAGGCTAAAACATCATCTCATAAGGTTTGTTTCATTAGGTGCAAGAATGTCTTACTAACTCAAGGTCTTAACCTTTCCTATGTTTTAAGGATTCGAGATGCATTTCTTGCATCCAACTCATTCCCTAAGTCATTTTTGGATTAGCTTTCATGTTGCTTATATTTTACTATCCTATCCATTTCAAATTGGTTATCCACCCTAATTAAACTAGGATATGTATCATGCCTAGGATAATTAGTAAAAAATGTCATAAATTATTAAAAAATGGACATGCCAAAAGGATATAGGAAAAAGCAAAGATTCCCATGGATTTTATATATCCACTATTATGGATAGTGTACTAGAATCCTCAAGTCTAGAAAATGTTAGTATCCATCATTGGCCAACATAATAGGAATCTCAACCACTGATACCTATGGAGGGAATAATGGGAAACACATGTGAGACCTTTGTACTAAGAGTATCACAAGATATAATATATGATAACGTAAGAAGAAAGAAAATGGAAAGATAAGCAAAAAGAGAGAAGTAAAAAGAGGAATAAAAAAAATGAAGGTAACAAGTATCATGAGACAAGGAACAAAATAATCCAAGTAAGGAGGATGATCAAAAATGCAAGGAAGTAGTAAAGTACCTAATAAGATAAGTCAATCTACCAAGTCCAGTGTCACATCCTAGTGAAAAAAGGAAAGCTGAGAAGGTTAATAAGAATAATTACTTGTCCATCTTGAAACATTCTACTTACAAAAGGAGGTTCTTGTATAATGCTAATAAGTATGATCCTTGTACATCACTCCAACCATAGTATTCTTATGGAAGTGTGGACTTGCTCATGATTGAAGGTGCTTATGGAATATTGTTCCATATACTTTTTTTTAAACCAAATTATAAGGCCTATTTTAATCATGAGATTCTTGTGTGTACAAATATATATGATGGTGGCTATCTTAATGAATGATGACATTTCTTATGCTACAACATCTTTATGGCTAGTATAAACATGACACACTCTTTTCTTCATATGGACATATCAAAATAATAATTACTAGAAGCAATCATAAATGCTTAAAATCCAAACTTAGATATTATCCCTATGATTCATGAAACTCAGAGACTTAAAGAATATTGTATAGAAAAATAAAATAATGAATTGACATTATTATTAATTTATTATTCTAAGGCTCACCCCTAAATGGATTTTTGGTGTAAACCTACCTATCCCAAGGTAGAGGGAATTGTCCTTCTCCCTTGCATTCCAAACACGATGCTAATGAATTCTTTAAAGTCCCAACTAGCAATAGAAGATATTACTATCCTATACATTTTTCAAGGTAAAATTTGTAGAATAAAATACTATACTTATTAAATTATAATATTATGTAAGGGTCTTGCTGAAGGTTACTACCCATAGCTTGGACTTCTAATTGACTTTTTCCATTTCTTTCATCATTGTTGGGATAAGTTGGATTACTTAGCTCTACTAATTAATCTTCTCCTAGTTCCTCAATGTGATATTGATTATATAATTTAAGTCTTTGTCCATTGACTAGAAATGTAGTTGAGGAATCATCAATAGGTGAGATTAGAGCATTTCCATTAGCATGGGGTCATACCAAAAAATATGGTCCTTTCCACATATTTGTTAACTTGTCTAGAAATTTTTGTAATCTAATAGTATACAAAATAACTTATCACCTATTGAAAAGTGTTTCTTGAAAATGTTCTTATTATGTAAATTCTTCATTTTATTTTTTATAGTTTTTTTCTTGTCAAGAGCATTCACCCTCATTTCATCAAGTTCATGTATTTGAATCATTCTAAAGGAATGATTTATTTCTTCATCAAAATTCAATTGTTATGATAAATGTAAATATTGGTATTTAATTTCTATGGGCAATAAAAATTGTTTATTATAAACCAATTGATAAGGTGAATATACTAAACTTGGTTTATATGTAATTCTATAAGCCCAAAGTGCATCTTCTAAGTTTTTCAACCAAACTTTCCTTTTAGCACATACCATTTTTGTCAATATATTTAATATAATTCTATTTCCATTTTCTACTTGACCATTTGTTTGAGGATGATAAGAAGTAGCTATCTTATGTTGGATTACATAAGACTTAAGAAATTTCTCCATTATTTTGTTTACAAAATGAGTTCCTTGATCACTTATGATTGCCCATGGAGTTCTAAACCATGTTAAGATATTTTCTCTAAGGAAAGGTACAACTACTTTAACATCATTTGCTAGGATGGCTTTAGCTTCTACCCATTTAGTGACATAGCCTATACAAACCAAATTGTATTGACATCCATTGAATGATGGAAATGGTGTTAAAAATTCTATGCCCCATACATCAAATGGTTTAGTTATTAAAATTAGGTTTAATGGCATTTCTTATCTTTTGGTTATGGCCTCTATTTATTGGCATTTATCACATTCTTGTACATACTTATGAGCATCTTTAAATATTCAAGGCCAATAAAATCCATTTTGCAAGATTTTGATAGTAGTGCATTTGTTATCAAAATGACCACCTCCAAGGTCATCATGACACATGTAGAATTTCTTGTTTTTCATCCTCAATGACACATCTTATTGCTACATTATCTTTACATATTCTAGAAAGGTACAATTTACTCCAAATAAATTTAGAGATGTTTCATAGGAAATACTTCTTCTCCTCCTTACTCCAGGGGGTTGGGGTTTTCATAGTAGCAAGACAGTTTGCTATATTAGCAAATTAGGGATCCTTCTTTATGGAAAAGAGTTGTTCATTTGGGACTTCATCATGAAAGACTTCTTTTGTTCTATTTTTATCTCTTATTTCTAATCTAGAAAGATTGTTTTCCCCAACATTTTATCTACCCATTTTATCTAAAATTTCAAGATCAAATTCTTGGAGTAATAGAAACCATCTCATTATTCTTGCATTTTCTATTTTTTTAGTATCCAAAAACTTAATGGCTGAATGATAAGTATAAACTCTAGTTTTATATCCTATTAAATAATATCTAAACTTATCCAAAGCATACACAATGATTAAAAATTTTTATTCTATAGTTGTATAATTTACCTGGGCATAGTCTAGACTTTTAAACACATAATAGATAACTCATGGTTTATTATCAATATATTGTCCTAAAGCCACCCCTATAGTGGTGTCACTTGCATTACACATTAAATAAAATGTGAAATCCCAATTAGGTGCATTTAGTATAGCATTGGTGATTATTCTTTTCTTTAAGTCTAAGAATGCTTCTTAACAATTGTTAGTCCATACAAAAGGAACATCTTTTTCAAGGAGCATATACAGTGGTTTAGCAATTTTTGAAAAATCTTTGATAAATTGCCTATAATATGTAGCATGTCCTAGAAAGAATCAAAGAGTCTTTAAATTAGTTGGAGTTGGAGTATAAATATTACTTTCACTTTTTCTTCATCCATTCTTATCCCATCCTTAGAAATAACATGTCCTAATACTATGCCATTTGTAGCCATCAAATGACTCTTTTCCTAACTTAATTTTAAATTTTTATCTATACATCTATCTAAAACACATTCCAATGTTGTAATATTTATTTTTAAGTATCCCCATAGATGAAAAAATCATCCATAAATACTTAACATAATCTTCTAACATATTAGAAAATACTAATATCATAGCCCTTTGGAAGGTAACAAGTGCATTAAAGAGGCTAAAAGGCATCTATCAGTAAGTAAAAGTTCCATACAAACATGTAAAAGCTATTTTATGCTAGTCTTCAGATGTGATGACTACTTGATTGTAACCACTAAAGCCATCCAAAAAATAATAATACTCATGCCCTTCTAGTTTTTCTAAAATTTTATCTATGTAAGGCAAAGGAAGTTGATATCTCTTTCTGTTTTGATTTAGTTTTCTATAATCTACAAAAAATCTCCATTTTCCACCTTTTTTTGAAACTATTATAATAGGACTTACCCATTCACTCTCAACTATTAGATAAATAATTCCTTCCTTCCAAAATTTTGAAATCTCATTTTTAACAATTTGTTTTAAATCTGGATTAATTCATCTTGGGGAAATTCTTACTGATTTTACATTATCTTCTAGATAGATATGATGTTGCCAAATGTTGGGCAAGATTCCTTGTTGAAGATCCTCATAACTCCATGAAACTACCTTAGACTTTCTATGTAATACTTCTAATAATTTTTTTTCTTACACATTAGAAAGTTGGGAATTTATTATTTATGGTTTATTATGATTAAGGAAAATATACTTAAGAGTACTAAGTAATTCTCTAAGATCCAAAGAATCATTTTTTGGTGATTGAATTATTTCTCCAATATTTCCTAAGCCCAAATTCAAAATCTGGTCAAGGAGATCTTATTGTTCTTTTGTAGAGATGTTTAAAGGTTCTTCCTCAAAATTATTTAGTACCAATGTTTCCCTATCTTATGCCATTACTGACGTGGGTATTGTGTAGAGCACTCTTTCTTCTTTCAAATCTCGATTCAATCAGTCCTCTTTTTCCTTATCATATATGTTAAGCATAAAATTAATATTAGAAAAAGATAATTAGAGTTTCCCTAATCTACAATTTGATCACTGCATTAGCAATGGCTAACCAAGGTCTACCTCGTATGATGGAAAAACAATCTGGATCTTTTACCTCCAAAACTACAAAGTCAACTAGGTATTTTCCTCTTTCCACCTCTATTATTAAATCTTCCACTATTCCTATAGGTCTTACATTAGAACCCTCAGCCAAAGATATTGTCATGTTTATCTTTCTTATATCCTCCAAATCAAGTTACCTAGTCATTTCAAGTGGCATGATATTGACATTAGCTCCTAAATCCAATAGGGCATTTCTAATAATCTATCCATTTATTTTAATTGGAATGGTAGGAACCCCTAGATCTTGGTATTCTAGGACCTCATGACATTTTATAAGTTGAGAAAGATTATCAACTAAATAAACTTGCTTAGGAATCTTTTCCTTTTTTCACTTAGTGCATAATTCCCTTAAGTACTTAGCATAAAGAGGTGTGTATTTTACCACTTTTTCTAGAGGAATATGCAAATACAATTCACTAAACATTTTTTTTATATGGCTTTAGTTGTAAAGTTCTCTTGTAATTTTTTAGGAAAATGAGGTGAAATGTTTTTTCTAGGCAAAGAAGAAGAGAGTAAAGGTTGTTCTCTTTGCCTAATTGGTTGATTTTTCCCTCCTTATTTAATACTTGTGGCTGAACTTCTTCCTATGTCTTAACATTCTGAAATTTGACCTTATTTTGAGGTTTAGGCTTAACCATATTTCCACTCCTAGTAGTGACAAAATGCAATTTTTCCTTACCCTTTCTTTAAGATGTAGGACTTGGCTTAGGTTGGAAAGGTAATTCATTCTTGGTTAGGTCTTGAAATCTTCCTCTTGTTTTATTCATGAATTGCCTACTTTCTTTAATGGAGGAATTAAGACTTTGGGTGAGTTTATCAAAATGTTCATTAGTTGAATTCTTAAATGGTCAAAAGTTATTTTGAGGATATTTTTGTTGATAAGGTGATCTTTATGGAAAGGTGATTTTTGGTTGGCTTCTATATTATTGAAAATCCTTCATCAATTCTTACACTTACTCATGATAATATAAGAAGGCTAGACAAGTGGTGCAGTCTTGTTGTGGGCTACCACAAAGACTACATGCTCCACTTTGTACCACATGAGCCTAATTCTTTATTAATTATGTCAACTCATCCACTTTTTTATTTAATTTTTTAGTTTATTCGTTCATTACTTACATGATGTTGGGTTTTGGCCATCCCTTTCTTTGATCTACTAATGAATCTATGATTCTCAAACCATCTTCTAGTGTTACATTCAAGATATTTCCACCACATACAAAGTCAACATTTTGCCTACAATACAGTATTATGCCTTCTACAAATATTTGAATATGTTTATGGGCTGAAAATCCATGGTTGGAATTATTTAAACACAATTCCTTAAACCTATCAAAAGTACTCTCATAATCTTCATCTTCTTGGCATAAAACTCATTAATTTCTTTCTTAATGAATGCCACCTATCATTAGAGAGAAATATTTGGAGAACAAAATCCTTGAATTTATCCCAAGAACTAATTTGTATTCTAAGGGTTTGTAGCCAAAAATTAGCTTTATCTTTCAAGGTTGATTTAAAAGCAATCATGTTAGTTCTATCCCCACTTTGAGGTGCTAGTATTACTAATGTGGTTTCGAATTCTCTGATGTGAGTAATTGGATCTTCATCATTAGTTTCTTTAAAAATAGGTAATAAATGAACGTTTTTAACTTCTACATCTCTTCCTTGTGGAAAAACTAATGGTCCTTAAGGTATGATTAATGTCCTTTGATTCAATAAATCCCAAAGAGTCTATCCTTGATAGGCCTATCGAATTGGAACATTAGAACTTAGACTACCAAAGGAAATAGGAATTGAACCAAGAGAAAGTGGAGGAGGTGTATGGTGTGAAGATTATCCCATTACAAAAGTGGTAGTTTCCATTAGGGTCACAATAGGACCTAGTATAGAAGTAGAGGCTAGTGATGTAATTGGGGTTTGTAAATTTAAAGAATTTATAGGTTGCGTGGTCCCTTCTATTCTAGTTACATTACTTAATATTTCAATAAAACTTAGATTTTGGGAACCTACCACTATATTTGAACTCATAATTTGTATTGTAGTCATTGAAATATCAAATAGATGATTAAAAGATATGAAAACATTATATTGCATCCTTCCTCTTTTTGCTGAGTCTCTTTTGTTATTGGAATATTGCTCCTCAAGAGAGGAAAAAGAGTTAAGAATTAGTTGTATTTGTTCCTCTTGATCTTGTCATAAATTAGCTTGTGTACATTTGTATAGGATAAGAGTATTCCTAGGAGGTTGGACTCATGTTGGTTTCTTTGGTTGCTTTATTGGTTTTATTTAACAATCACATTTCTCTTTGACATGTTCATGGGCTACCAATCCTAAGACTCTAAAAATTGATTTAATTACTTTTTCAATTGCTTCTTTGATTGCAAATTTCTTAATAGCTTCCATAGGTTGGGCAACACAAGGGGCTGATTCTTGGGATTAAACTTTTTCCTTGTTTTTATATTTTTTAATACAAGAAAAATAATTAAAAGGAATCAATTCTAGAACTACTTAACAAAAGAAAATGAAATAAAATAAAATAGAAAGAAAAATAAAGTGTACCTATTGAAAAGTACTAGATCTATAAAATGAATTTGAAAATTTATAGAACCCTTGATGACAATTAACTCTGCTAACCTTCCCAGCAATGGTGCCAAATTGAAAAGCTAGGAAAAGTTTGATGTTGAATTACATTAATAATTAACTTCATTGTAAGATTGTCATCTCATCTATGACTAACCCATGAGTTGTATCCATGGAGGAATGGTTCCAAAGTCAAAATGATCATCAAGAAAAATAACAATTAGATTCAAATTCAATTGGAAACTCCAAACTTATGATTGTCACTTATGAGTAAAATCAAAAAAGCTTCACCTTAACTTCTACAATTAAGTTCAAAAATAAAAATGGTTAATTAAACCAAATTGAAAATACATAAATTTATCATAAACAAAAAAGATCAAAAAGGAGACATCACATAATCTATGACCTTGCTCTGCTACCTCTATAATGCAACAACTTCACAACCTTCATACATCAATGATTGTTGATTGTCACAAAGTGTCAAAAATTTTCCTTAATAATTTTAATACAAAAAAAGAAGAAGATTCAATTTTATGTGGATTCTCTCTTAATTTTTCATCCTCCTCATTCATTATTGAGGTTCTTATTTATACTAAAGAATATTTACAATATTTATAAAATTAATCATTTTGAGAATCAATTGGTATTGAAGGATTCGATAATAATCAATTTAAGCCTTACTGAACTATATCACCAATTCTGGCATCTTTGATCTTCAATTTAGATCATCCTTTTACTTAAATTGATATCTTGATTTCTCCATGAGATGTTTACAATGCCAAAATCAATGCTATTGATTGATATTGTAGCCATTGTGAGGATTGATATAATCGATGTCAATTTCCATCACTCCCACAATTTCCTATGATAAAATAAACTTAAAAGAATAATTAATTCTTATCAATTTATATTGTTGCAATCAATTATCTTTGATAGGTTAAAATAGTAACAATAAAATTAAAATACACATTTATAAAGTTAGAATCTGGAGCATTTTGTTGTTTAAAAATGAGCAACAAAAATGCCATAAGTGATGTAAAAAAGAGGTACCAAGGGATTCCCTGACACTCCATAGGGCCCATGGCTACCATGCAGAACATGTCCACTATGAGCATGTAGTTGCAAAGGCCATCTAGTATCTACAGCACCTACAAAATTTCAATCATGCATGTGGAAACTATCTAGTTTTTTATGCTACTTTTTTTGGCTACTCTATCATCATCAGTGTTAAACTTCTTCTAGTGGAGGAGTCATAGGAGGTGGATGTTGGTGTGTTTGGCAAGGTAAGATAGATGTAGACATGCATGGGGAGAGTGGAAGAAGGTGTCCAACAAAATTAGTATGATAGAGCAACTACTTTACTACACTAAGCACATGGCAAGTGAGCAAGAAGGTATAAGATGCCCCATCCCCACACTCAGCCACATGACTACATTAGTATTAGTTATCCAACTTCTCATTCCATGTTGCACTATGGATGGAGTGATGTTGAATAGCATTATGGTGCCCATGTGGTTGCCTACCTCTATCATGGCCTCCTTCTATGTTGAGCTTTTCTACCCTCTACATGTATATCCATCCTTCACTTTTATGTTGTTGGCTTCTCCCTAAGTGTTATGGATGAAATATTATTTACCACTACTAATACCATCCCTCGTACCATTATGAAAAATATATTATTTAGTGTTATCGATAAGCTCTCCCTAGAGTGTTATGGATGTAATATTATTTAGTGTTACTATTCTATAACTATTAGTGGCCTATCAACCAAACTAAATATTATTTAGTGTTACCAATAAGCTCTCCTTGGAGCATTATGGACTTAATATTATTTAGCATTACCAATCTATGATTGGTAGTGGCCTCTTGGCCAAACAAGCATTATTTACTGTTATCAATACCCTCTTCCATATTGTTTTGGATGAAATATTATTTAGCATTACTAATGAGTCATGAATTTGCTGACAGCCATGATAATGCACCCACGATAATGCATCCACGATATCGCACCCGCGTATGCGATATCGCATCCCACGTACACGATATCGTAGCCCGCTTCCAGTTCTATAAATAAGAGGTAACTCTCCATTGTTTCTCCATCTAGTTCTTAGTTCCTTATCCAAACTCTTGTAGTTTTTCCTTCTTAGAGTTAGAATTATTTCCCAGTGTATGCCCACAGTGTGGTGATTGTAATTGTACGGCATCCTTTTTCGAGTGTGATGTACTTGGACACGCACATGACTAGAAATAAAGATCGAGATTACTTCATCATTGTAGCATTCACTTAGTTTAATTAATTACTTATTTAATTTTTATTTACTACTTTCTTAGTTAATCTCTCTCACCCTTAAACTCATGTTAAAACGTAGAATGTGTATGACTTAATTACGAGCATTTAAGTGTGACTACTTGGTAACCCAGTAGGTTACCTAGGATCTGCGCTTGGTAATCCCAATAGTAGTCATGCACGAAGTCCAAGATGTGTATGGATAATCAAGGAACGAATGCTCATCACACTTAGGTTAGTTTAGATTCTCTCACCCTTCTCTCCTAGCTTAGTAAATATTACTTTCCATTGCCTTCAGGAGTAGCATTAGATTAGAAACCCATCATACACCTCACTCTGGACTAAACCATATGTGACAAAGCTAATACTAGTCCAAGTGGGAAGACAACAAACTATGACCTAAGGCTAACTGTCTAGGTGTCACAAATAGTCTATATGTGGAGTTCAACCAGATCGTACGTGAAATGCTCATATTCATATGGCTGAGTGTAGGGGTACCTCGCCACTCATCATTGGCGCCGTTGTCAAGGACAGTGCTAGTTATCTAGATTAGTTATATCATACAAGGTCACTGTAAAGGAATTAACAATATATCTTTTAGAAAGAAATAATTATTAAAAAATTCACATATAAATTCACACACAACTTCACAACCATGCCTCTCCTACAAGATCACAATAATGCCACACTTAGTGAGGAAGTTCTTTGGAGAACCAACGAATTAGATGACAATGAAGATTGGAGTACTCAACCTTATGTAGGAGTCCCCTATGTTTATGAACACCCCAACGATACTCAAAGACTCTTGTCATCCAACTCTAACACCTCTAGTGATGATAAGACATCCCATAGAACGAGGAGGCCCGAAAGGCCTAGGACCTTCTCAATAACTAACAAGAACTTACTTGGGAATGATTGGAAGACTTACAAAAGTCATAACAAGTTTTACAATTCCTTCTCTTCCTCTACTCCTTCAACATCAAATTGTGACATGGATGACTATCTTTCAAGGGATCGGTGTAGAACTAAAAATTGATCTCACAAAGAAAATCAAGAACGCCAACATAAACAAAGGAAACATCATCCCAACTTACAAACTCACAACCGACTTAGTGATGATGAACCCTTGCTGGCCACTAAGAGCCTAACGCCAATACAAGAGGCGGTTCAAATCTCCCGTAGGCATCGTAAAGAGAGTTGTCTACCCAGGCTTGATTTAAACAACTTTCCTAATTTCTCAAGAGGCTATGATTTGGACCCGTATCAACATTTACAAGCCTTCTACGATGCCTACACCTGGAATAGCATTGATAACAGGTGGCAAAAACTTAAGCTCTTTCTCATGACACTCATTGACCAAGCATAATTATGGTATAGATCATTAAAACCAAATTCAATACGACGTTGGTCAACAATGGTAGAAGTATTTAATGAAAAATATCAAACCTACACAAGAGTGTCAGGCTTAAGGAAACAAATACAAGAGTGGAAACAAGAAAAACATGAACCCTTGAACATGGCCTTAGAAAGATATTCTGCACTATTAAACAATTGTTCAGGCCATGGGTTTTCCGAGGAAAGGCTAATGTACCATATCATTGATGGGCTACGTGATGCAACCAGAGAGATCTTAGGAATGTATGCCCAAGGTCAACTATATGAACTATGAACCCATCAAGTCCAAGAGCTTATTAAGTGGGTACCAAAAGAAGAAGGAGAAATGGCTAGATGGGAGAGTGTTGAGAAACATCAATGGGACTAAAATCTCAATTTAACAGAGTTCCATGATCATAAAAAGGAGAAATCAACCAATCTCAAGGTGGAAACATCATCTTTGCCAACACAACAAACATTAGAATAGGTTGAGGCAAAGATCAATAAGATGTTGGAATGGACATATCAAAAGTGTGGAGAATTTATCAACATTATTGGAGATAGAGTTTTGACAACCCAAGAAGTAAGATAAAACACTAGACAATCAAAAAGAAGGGAGAAGGAAAATAAGAGCTCAACTTCCAATCATACATATGAATGCAACACATGCCTGTATGATCACCCCAAAGGCCAATGCCCAATATTTTTACATTTACATGAGCATTGAAGAAGCATGTTACATCTAGATTTCTGTTGACGAGGGTTTGGGACATGACTGCCAACGAGTATCCTCGAATAGGATTTAGATGCCTACTGGTCTCTAGCAACACCAAGGCCTAGATACCTCCAAATAGACTCAGTAGTTAATGTGAGTATGTGTGTGTGCTATTGCAGCATGCAGTTGTGAAAAATGAAACGATTGTGTTGTGTGTAAACTACGAATGACTTATCTTGAAGAGATTCAGCCAACTTTGCCAAGTACTGTGAGTTGTTGAGAGTTCCTATTTTGTTCAATTACCTAGTCTATGCGGTCCTTATAATACCTACTTGTAACAAATAAAATTTTGCAAAAACATTTGAGCAAAACTCCATGAATCTACTTCTAATTTTCCCCAGAGAAAGAGATAGTTCCACAAGAAAACTAGAAATAAAGCAAGATTCGATGGAAATAGACAGAAAAGAAAGCAGATTTGTGTAGACCTCAAATATTTAAACAAGATAAAATGATATGAGTAAACACTTC
>MNCI01023457.1:707646-807203 GCA_015680685.1 Gnetum montanum | reverse complement strand
AGATTCACTTTAAAGATAAAAAGAAGCTATTCTAGTCCCATCAAAATACCAAAGATTTTATGAACCCTCTTGACTATTGAATCGTTCAACGGCATGACTACAAGCAGAGGCTCTCTTACAACGATCTCAACAACAGTTCTTATATGTTGCACAACAATAAAATTTACTACTAAAATGCTCTTAAGGCTTTCAAAAACAATCACTTCTACAGCAAAATTTTAACAGAAATTTTCTATCGGACAACAACAATAACAGCAATCTAAAAATCCCAAAATTACTTGCCAAGGATGATACTATCTAAACCACTAGCTAAACAATTTAAACAAAATAAAAAACAATAAGCATAACTCATGGGACCATGACAAAGAGGCTAAAATCCTTTCTTTAGCAAGTCATCTTACAAGCAATCTTTCACACTTTCTTCTTTACAAATGCTCTTCTCCCAAGACTCAAAGTGTGTCTCCAAGTGAGAGCCCAAGTGCTAGCTAGTAGCCTTCCAAAGTGTGATGTATCAAGTGTCTTCTCCAAAAGTGTGATTCCCTTCCTACCCTTGAAGCCCTTTTATAGGGTTCAAAGGTAGGTAGGTAAGTTACAAAATATCTTGGATGGTTATAACCACAATAAAGATAAAAAAAGCTATGGGTGACAAGTGTCCTCATTCAGTTGCCAAGTGTCTTCATTCAGATGACAAGTGGCTATTGTGGAGACAACAAGGCTATAGTTGACAAGTGGCCTTTTTAATTTCCAAGTGTCTTCATGATAATAAAAATTAAAATTAGTTACAAATATTTTATAATTGTAACTATCATAGGAAGTTACAACTTCCATATGAATAAAAGGGATAATAACCAAATGTCCCCTTTATAATAGGACGTTACACAAATATCTTAACAATATACACATTTTTTTTAACATCCTCCTAAAAATCAACCCAGTCGATTTCAGAATGAAAACAAAACCAAACCAAACAAAACCCTACTTGAGAGGAATAAACCTAGACGAATGAGTAGCACCAATACCAAGGCGGCCATGCTTGACAGGCTTATAGCTAATGGAAAACTTGGCCAAATAGTGTCCAATCATCTCGGGCTTAATTTCGACCTGGTTAAAATTTTTGCCATTGTAGATGCCAATGATGCTGCCAATCATCTCGGCAACAATGATCATGTTGCGGAGGTGCGTTTTCACAGGCGCCAGTTTCTCTTCGGGCGGGGCCTCCAATTTTGCCTTGCGAAGTTTCTTGATGAGTGCCATGGGCTACCTTTTTAAGCCTCTCCTAAAATTCCTGTGAGTGCATGCGTGGAAAAGCTTGACCAGATCTTCTGTCTTCATGTCCAAAAGGGCATCCAACTCCACACCTCTATAAGAAAATTTCTTGAACATCCTCTTCTTTGGCTGCTACTACACCACTGCCATCTCCACATCTTCTGCGTCCACCATGGCTTCTCTGCTCCATTCCGATCGACTATCTGCCTATGCTCTTCTGTGCTACCAAAATCGCCAATCTAATAATGCAATAACCAGCTTTCAGAGTTTTATTTGTAGGGTTTTATGGGTCAGGGTAGTATGACTGATGAGTTTTAGGGTTCTTTCCAGCAGTTATGGAAAGGATCTAAAGATACAGATGTTCAATTGTTTGTTGGGAAGAAATTGTTCTAGCTCTATGATTCTTGCTTTTTTGGGTGGTAGAGGTCTTTGGTTTAATTCCTAGAGAGGCCTTGCATTCAATTCTTGGGGTTGGATTCATTTTTCAATGGATGCAAAGACCATGAAACAGGCAATGGAGGCACAGAAGTAGTCTCGACACTTTCAACCTTAGCATCGTCAAGGGATAAATCCAGCATCATCATCGTCGTTGTCATCGTTGGTGGCCTACAATGGCTTCGTTGCTAGCAACTTGTCACCATGCAGGAAGAAAAATTAGAGAAATGGATTTTGCACAGCAAGTCTTCGACAGAATGTCTGGAGTGAATGATTTGAATTTGTATAATATCCTAGTCTATAATTTAGTATGGGATTTTTTCCCGCAATAACATTAAGAAAAATAAAATTCAACAAGAAGCTTCAGCTTCGGAACAGTTTTCCATCACACTATTATCATATAATTTTGATCCATGCCCAAGAGCACCAACTGCCTTGATTGTTAGCCACCACGGTGACCTCTCTCCATAAAAGACCCTATAAACCTCATCAGGCAAAGCCAAGCCTTCGTCAAGAATAATTCCAACATTAAGCTTCCTGAAAACCTCAAACTCCACAAAATTTTCAGCTCCATCATGGCCTCCGATCTTCTTGTCCGAAACAAATGAAAGATGCAAAATTTTAGTTGGAACAAAACCCTTGCTCTTGAGATTCCTAACGGCTTCCAAGTACTAAGGGGAGACACATTTCATGTCCTGAGAGCCCCACGCGAAGATATTTCCTTGCTCATCTTTGTTCGCATGGAAAGGTGGATGAACCCACTTTTCTTCCTCCGCAGTCACAATATTCATGTGAAAATTTAGCAAAATGGAGGGCATATTTTTGTGCTTTCATTGCCATGTCCTCCTAGCTCTCAGCTGCTGCTGATCCTATTCTTGTTGTTGACGTTGGCTCTACAAATTTGTGCTCTACAACTTCGCTTCTTCTCTATTCTATCTATTCCCAATCTTACACAGGCAGAGAGAGAAGCCCAAGAAAAGTATTGTCGTCATCTGCCCATTAGCAGAAATGGCCTCTTCAGGCTTCCCATTAAAAAAAACTCTCATGTCTTTGTTATAGATAAAGTAACCAGGGCTTCCCCACCATAAGCTAGAGAAATATCTACAATTGATGCACCATTTTCTTTTGACTCTAGATTCGATGAGCTTGTTTAAATTCCTTCACATATTCATGCTTTCTGGTAAATGGTAGGAATAATTTCTCCTTTGTTTAAATCAACCTGTTCCATGAAATGGCCAAAATGTGCCAACAATTTCGTACAGAGATACTGTGTTCGATCACAGTGGCAACAATCCCAGTCGTGGGGGAGACCACCACTAAACTGGAGGCATCCTTCGTATCATCTGAACCTGAATGTATATCTTGTTCAACATCCTATTTCTCCAACTAGGCCAACACACTTTAACTCACCACAATACCATTCTCCTCAATACTATCAGCCCATGCCTTCAACACAACCACCACCTTGTGTACCTTACACTGATCCTCCTAATTTTCAACATTCTCAATTTTTTCCTCCTTCTACATCACCACCAACTATTCCTAAGGTGTCTGCATCGTAGCAACAACCCATGAATGCTACTTGTGCTACTACTAGCAATAGTAGATAGAAGCCCCCTCAACATCAAAAGTGTCCCTTCTTTAAACATGATCGTAGGAAGGGACAACACAATTCCAAGGCCACTGCACCCTCCAACACAGCACAAGTCCAACCCTGTGGTGCATCCTCATCTTTGAATCCAACGCCTCATGTTACTTCATCAGGGCTACCAACTAACACTCCAACAACAATACGGCCCAATGAACACAATCATGAAAGGAAACATCCCAATCCTTGCATACCATCTAATGGTCCCAAATATCATAGTGGGTCAACTTGTTATCTGGGAACTACATCGCATAAATTTCCCCACTATGCTCATTATAATCAAGTGTGTGAACCCCGATGGGGTAAGTATGGCCAAGCTCCAATACTTCCAACATGCAAGGATCCTCATCCTTCATTTATTAATCCTTGCCATCCTCAACCATTTAGTTATGGGGGATATCTCCCATTCTAATAAAAAGCAGGATTAATAACCATTTTTTATTTTCTTTGATTATACAATTTTTTTTTTTAGTTTTTCAATTTTTCAAATTTCCTATTTTATCTTTTTATCTTTTTGTGTTTTTGTCCTTTTACATTTTTGTAAGTAATCTCGTCTATGAATAAAACACTCATGTGGATCGTTGGTTGAGGTGTGTTTTATGTTATCGTGTTTCATGCGATCTATTATGTAGACAGTAAGCCCATTACACCCACTCATCCACTCTACAAACATGAGGTTCTGTTCGAGGGTACAGTGATATTTTTGACATTTTGAAAACTCAAAATTAATTTTGTGTTCATTGTACCTAGAATGAGGAAGGATGGACCAAGAAGGAATGATTAGGGTGTGTCATCAAGGGAACTTGTGGATTCTCTTTGGTGATGTCTGTGGGAGTTATCATGCAACGTGGTTGTACTAAGATCCTTGTAGATTTAATGGAAAATGGGAGTAAGAGTAATCAAAAGGGACACTCAAAAATCCAATGTTGTGCTAGGGGGTCCCACTGGAAAGACATGCACCCATGCCTAAAGGTTGGCGGCTTCTTTGGATTCAGTAATCAAAGAAAAAAGAAGAAGAGAAAAAGAAAAAGAAGAAAAACAAAGTGCCACAAAACAAAAATCACTCCTCCCTTGAACAAAACACCAAGGATCATACGCCTTGTTGTTATGGTACTCTCATAGTTGCTCATCATGGAATGAAACAATGTGATGTCACTAATTAGAGGAATGGACTTGGTCCTGATCTTGGAACGATGGGGTAATGACACCTTAATCATGCTTTACACATAGGATTCACTGTGCCCTGGGTCAGTTACCTCATGTCCCAATCTCTATGATCCTTTCTATAGTTCATCTCATCTCACTGTTCGTGTAATTTTAGCTCATGTCGTGTGTATCATAGAATTCTTACCTCATTCCAGTGATATTTACATGTGTGTGTTTTATGGAATTAGTGCGGATTACATCTAACCTTTCTAGTGCCCACAGATACTTTAAGTGTGGTTACACAAGGGCATCATAGGTTGAAACCTACTTTGGGGAGGACCCACTTGTGTAATTTTTTGTAATCTTCACTTATGACATAGCTCACACACACCATTTATTACCCTCAACGTATTGTTCATGATATTCTTTTCCTTATTACTATCCCTCTGATTCAATGTTCCTATGAATCATCACATAGCCTTTTCCTCTACCATCTGAGGTCCTTATTGATAAATTCCATGCCATCATTATTCGTTCCTTCCAAACAATCTAATTACCCTAGAACCCTTTAACAATTGTCCATATTTCCTTAGTTTACATCTTTTAATTTCAAAAGAAATATTAAAAATTTAGTACATTTTCTAAGTGCCCTAACTTCGATGAAAATATATATGCGTAACCCCTCTATGCTAATCAACATCATTTGCAATTGTTCACGCAAGGGAAGTTTTTCAATTCCTCTCTACAACTCACGATTGTGCATCCCTTGCTTTCATATCCATAACTCACTTGTTGGTACTCCGATTTTCATTCCATTTGAACCTACTTGAACCCAGAGTGTTCAACTTAGTCATGGGAGAGGGGCGCATGCTAAATAGTGCATCAATTTTTTGAAATTCATCGTTGCCTGAAGGACATATTTAAGGGTAATTAGTTGTAAAATTAAGAATAAAATGTGTCAAAAATAATTTCATCCCCTTAGCTATACCAAAAAATTAAATTTAGAAACCACCTAAGCAAAGAGGACTCAACATTATAACCTTTTGGGGACATGTTCTTCCAATAATTAACATCACCCAAAAATAAAGTAAATCTATTAAGGCAAGCAGTAAGGTATAACCTAACTTTGGTAACAACATTACTAACGATTGGTCTCGTGTGATTGTTGATGGTCTCGAAATGTAGACAACAGGAAGGTCCTACTCAAGGTGCAATCAAATGACCTGGAAGAGGTGAAGAACAAGTTCCTACCAAACAACATGCAAAGTAGGAGGACCAATCATTTAGTATCCACCAAGAAGACCCTCCTACTGTACAATCAAGGTAGAAAAAAGGAGGAGCTACTGCAGTGTCTGAACAAGGATGATATCTCACGCTAACCTAGGATTGTGTTTAGACCATCCATGAAAGGTCCATATTCACTGTAGTGATCATGGAATTAAACTTTGGACCTTTCACAGAATTTGCTTCGAAGGCCATTAGGGATCACCTCAAAGGGTCCCCATTATGGCCTACCCTATCTGAAAGAAATGCCTAGTACTTAGGAGAAACGTACCAATGCCTAGGAGAGGGGTTAACAATTGTAGTGTAATTGTTGATTTCTCTATTCAAGTCATTTCAAAAGTATTAAACCTTCTGAATATAGGGCCAAAGGTTGCTTAGAATAAGCTGGACACTTTCAAAACCAAGCAACTTAATAAACTGTTGACAGAGAATAAAAGGGTGGTGGAAGAAAAAAGAAAAAGCTGATTGAAATGCCTCTACGGCACAAGCACAAACTTACGTGCAAACTTACATGCATGGCAAGGCACTCAAGGCCTTACAAGAGGAGAAACTCTAGGCCATACTTCAATGCCATCAAATCCCAAGACCTGGAGTGCAAGAAAAAGGAAAGACACCCATGGAGGAGCCACCACCACCAGGAACTACATGAGTTCCATCCAATTTTGTAATCATAGGATTTTCCTTTGTGTTGCGTCTCAATTTTGTTCTGACTCCACACTACGGCATGAATCCATTCTAGCTTGTCAATAATCCCATACCTATCCACTATGTAATCAATGGATATTTCTTTCACTTTAACTTGAGGATGAGTTTTCATTCAGTCATGGGGGTATGATGAGTCATGAATTTGCTGACAACTACGATAACGCACCCACGATATCACATCCCCAGTTTCATAGCCAACGTGATATCACGTACGCGATATCTCATCCACGTACGCGATATTGCAGCCTGCCACCAGTTCTATAAATAAGAGGTGGCTCTCCATTGTTTCTTCATCTAGTTCTTAGTTCCTTACCCGCACTCATGTAGTTTTTTCTTCTTAGAGTTAGAATTATTTCCCAGTGTATGCCCGTAGTGTGGTGATTGTAATTGTATGGCATCCTTATTCGAGTGTGATGTACTTGGACATGCACATGACTGGAAATAAAGATCGAGATTACTTCATCATTGCAGCATTCACTTAGTTTATTTATTTAATTTTTATTTACTACCTTTTTAGTTAATCTCTCTCACCCTTAAACTCATGTTAAAACGTAGAATGAGTACAACTTGATTACGAGCATTTAAGTATGACTACTTGGTAACCCAGTAGCGTACCTATGATCTACACTTGGTAATCCCAGTAGTAGTCATGCACAAAGTCCAAGATGTGTATGGATAATCAAGGAATAAATGCTCATCACACTTAGGTTAGTTTAGATTCTCTCACCCTTCTCTCCTAGCTTAGTAAATATTACTTTCCATTGCCTTCAGGAGTAGCGTTAGATTAGAAACCCATCATACACCTCACTCTAGACTAAACCATACGTGACAAAGCTAATACTAGTCTAGGTGGGAAGACAATGAACTATGACCTAAGGCTAACTATCTAGGTGCCACAACTAGTCCGTCTGCGGAGTTTGACAAGATTGTAAGTGAAACGCTCGTATTCATATGGTTGAGTGTAGGGGTACCTCACCACTCATCAATTATCAATAAGCTCTCCATGGAACATTATGAACACAATATTGTATAGCATTACTGATCTATGACTAGTAGTGATCCCTAAACTAAATTAAATATTATTTAGCATTACCAATAAGCTCTCTTTGGAGCATTATGAATGCAATATTATTTAGTGTTGTCAATCTATGACTAGTAGTGGCCTCTCAGCCAAATTACAAAAATAGTTTAATAATATCTAAAATGAGGAAAAAAATATTAAAACTACAAAATTTATCAAATAAGGATTATTTCTAAACAAGAATCAAATGGCTACTAATTGCTACTAAGACTAAAAACTAAACCTCAAAGTGAATTACAAAAACTAAAAAAATAGTTATATTAAGAAATCTAAAAATCTAAGAATGTTCTAAGCATCTAAAATTCCTTGAAAACATTATTAGCTTTCACTTCTAACTAACATCCCATGCATGATAAAATTAATATTTTAATATTAAATATAAAAAATATCCAAAAATATAAATCAAATTTGCTAGAACAAAATCTAAAATAATTTTTCAAATAAGTGTAGAATAAACCAAACCAAACCAAATTAAGTCACATGTAAACCCAAAAGTGCATGAAAATAGTATTTCAAAAATCAAAAAGTAGAGAATTTTACTAAATTCTTTCTAAAATGTCTCAAATAGGCTCCAAACCCTAAGCAAAACCAAAGATAAATGATGGGATATATGAAAATTCTAAAATGCGATCTACTGGGAAGAAATTGCTAAGGTCTTTGATGATCACACAAATCTAGATATATCTTCTCTTTAAACCAATAGGTTCTACCTCTCTAGTTTTATCTACCATATATTAGGAATGCAATTGGATAATTTCCAATGGCAATCTTGTTGGGTATTTATGCTTACAAGGGTATGACATGGTTACCAAAAAGGATATTTTGATCAAGAAAAACAAATTAAAAATATAAGTAATGAAAATAATATGTTAGCATGAGCTTGTACCTAGTGGTAGCCTAATAGGTACCCCTTATAGGTTAGCTAATATTCATGCTTATGACTAAATCTAATAACAAGGTCTAAGGTCCAAACATAACTAAGGTACTATTACAAGAATATATATATATATATATATATATATATAATTCAAAAATAATTTCACTAACATACAAAACTTAGTCCAAACAAAGCATACCACAAAGCTTATTTAGTACTACATATGTTAATGAGCCATACAGTGCTTGATAATTGCTAATGTAAAACTCCAACAAAAGGGATTAGTTCATGTATGCTAAATTCATAAAATACTAAATGTATAATAAAAAGAAAATAAAAAATTAATATATTAAAAATATGAAAAACACCTAAAAATATATATATATGGCACATTTCTTAACCAATACAAGCCTACTCAAATTAGGAAAATGATTTTAAACAAAGGGTATAGGTTTAATAATCATGCATCAAGAGCTAAAATCACAAACATACCAAGGTGTAAGGGGTATTTATGATAGGGGTGTTACACTCTCCCCCACCTTAAGAATCTTCCTCCTAGAAAATCTCAAGGTATGAGATATAATGATCTTTCTTCACTTCCCATGTTTCTTCTTGAACTCAATATCTTTCCCAAAAAATCTAACTTCTCAATAATCTCTGCATATTTTTTATAATTTTTACTACTCACTCCATGAAAATAACGTTAGGTTGAAGCTATACATCCTACCAATCTAACCTATGACTCATATCTCAAGCATAATTTCTCAACAATGAAATATGAAATACATCATGAATTTACTACAATTGTTGTGGAAGGTCAAGTTGATATGAAAATTTTCTAGCTTTTCTTAAAATTGAGAATGAAAAAACATAGTGAAATGATAACTTTCCTCTTCTATCAAATCCAATAATCCCTTTCAATGATAAAACTTTAAGAAACACTTAATTATCAATGGTGAACTATAGACGTCACCTCTTATTGTTGACATATTTTATGAATTTATCTTCATCTGCATGCAGTCTACCTCTAATAATCCTAATATGCTTTGTAGCCTCTTTAATGATATGCATCTTGTTCTTTTTCCTATCTTCTATAAAATCCTATAAAAAAGATGGATGATAATACTTCATAAGGTGTTACTTTTATACTAGTATGATAACTATTGTTGTAAGAAAACTCTACCAATAAAAGAACTCTACCCTAACTATTTTTGTAGTCTAAATCATAAGCCTTGAGTATATCTTCCAAAATTTGGTTCATTCTCTCTATTTGACCATCATTTTGAGAATGATACATTAAGCTAAAATTCAAAATAGTACCTAAAATTTTCTAAAAGGATTATTAAAATATAGAAATAAACTTTAGATCTTCATTAGATGAAATCTTAATTGGAGCTTCACATCATCTAAAAATCTCTAATAAGAACAACTAAGTACTCTCTTCAACATTAGATACTACTTTCATAGTGAAGTAGAAAGATTTAGTTAAAAGATTCATGACTACAAGAATAGAATCTTTCCCAATCCTAGTACACGCTAGTCCAATAATAAAATCCATGTTAAAGGTTTTCCATTTTCAAACTAAAATGGTGTATATGTAAAGATCTCCATCAGACTTCTAATTTTTTGCTTTAATCTATTGGCACACCAAATATTCTCGATAACTTATCTCTTTAAACTAGACCACTAATAGTACCTATTGATTTTTTGATACATCTTATCACTACCAAGATATATTTGATACTTACCTAATTGAGCCTAATTAAGGAGCTTTTGTCTAACTATAATTGGAACATATACTTTAACTTTAAATCTCAACAAGCTAGAACTATCAATAGAGAACACTAGATATTCTATAGAAAAAGTTGTAATCTTATATCAACACTAAGAATCTATGATCTAATGAGAGATTATCTCGTATCCTAAGCTAGGTAAGATATTGAAGCTATAGAGTTTCTCAACTAGCCTACTTAGTACATCTATGACCTTATTACTTTTTTCTAGATAGTACCAAATTATGAAGTTCAAATCTACAAGAAGTTCTAGCACTCTTCTTTGTTTTATATTCAACTATGATAGATCCATAATATACTGTAGGCTCTTATGATAAGTTTATAGGATATTTCTTTCTTCATACAAGTAGTTTTTCCAAATCTTTGGTGTAAAGATAGTGATATTAAGCTCTAGATCATGAGTTGGATATCTTGTCTCATGAGGTTTTAATTCTCTAGAAGCATAAGCCACCACTTTATCATATTTTATTAGAACTTTTTCTAAACCTTCTCCTAAAGCATTTGCATAAACATCATAATAATTACTATGAACTAGTGAGATTAAGATAGTGTTGGTGACCATTTGGAATCAAACAGCCATGGGCCTTTGGGCCTCATGACTGGGGGTCATAGGATTGAAGGTGTTCCTCAAATAGGGTTTAGGTGCTTTCTAGTCTTTGGCAACACCAAGGCCCAAATACCTCCAAATAGACTTAGTGTTTATGAAACATAAGTAATCATGAGTATGTGTTTGTTGTTGTAAATGTTCAAATGATTAGGTTTTTTATGAAATTGTAATTAACTATCATAAAAGAAATTTAGCTAACTTTGTTAAATACTATGAGTTGTTGGAGATTTCTATTTTCTCTAATCACTTAGTCTATATGGTTCTTATAGTACATTAATTGTAACAAATCATATTTTGCAAAAAATTTTAAGCACAATTTTTCCATTCTACTTCTAATTTTCTTTAAAGAGAAAATTTTACAAGAAAACTAGAAATAGAGTGAGATTCAATGAACTTAGAAAGAGAAAAGAAAAGAAAGAATATTTGCGTGAAATCTCAAATATTTATGCAAGATAAATTGACATGAGGAAACACTTTGCAATAAAGCTATTCCAATTTAATAACTACAAATTATCCAAGCCTTCTAAGTGTACGCGATATAGTGACTCATGTGAATCGCATCTCATCAGTAAAGATAGTCCCACTTCTAGTCCATGGTTCCCACTACAATCATAATAAAATCATGGATTAGTGTGTAGTGTGTAACATATATCTTTGAAATACCTTGTCTTGTTGGTGGTTACACTTAGCTAGGTTGTGATTATGGTGGATTGATTTTGTTAAGAATGTTAGCAAGAAAGTTGAAAAATTGGTGAAATGAATAAGTGGTCCATTATTAAATTTGAAAGATTTCAAACATAATGAGATGCTAAAAGAGGGTTTAAAAATTCACAAGGAAAAGAGTGCTACATTGAAAAATGTTGTGAAGATGTGCAAAATTGGATGTCACTAATGACGTACACAAAAGAATATGATTGTGAGGATGTCTAAGGATAAAGAACTTAAGTAACCCAACCAAAAGATATACAAGTGGATCTTCCCCAAAGTAGGTATAGGTCTATTACCCTTGTATAACTTCAAATTGAGTTGTTCATGGGCCCCATGGATGATTAATGATTATAGAGAGTTAGAAACAAAAATCTAAAAGAAACTACCTAAGAATTTTAACACATCAAACCAAGACATTGAACATAAACATAAAACTGGTAGTAAGGTGAGACATGGAAAGCATAGGTGAAAAAGAGAGAGTGGAATGGAGTTCCTGATTATGGTCATATCAAGTCCCTTATGAATTTTATGGTTAAATGACTTGATAAGATCCATCCTTAGTCCAAACCAAAACCAAACATGTTTAGTCACATTGCATGACCATTCCAAGACCAGTCCATCCCCCTAAGACACAAGAGTACTCACACAAAACAAGCACTATTTCTTATTAGAGAAGAAAAGAAAAGTAGGAAGTGAGGAAGGGCCTTAGTTAGAAGGGACCTTCAAGCATGAGTAACATGTCTTTCTAGTCCCATAACCAATGCTTGTACCTTATTTATTTTTTCTAAGGGGTGTGTTTTGAATTTCCATTGTTTTCTTTTTATTTTTTGATGATTGGAACCACACCATTCAAAGACTTATTTAACTTCCTATTATTGGTCAACACAGAACAGTAAGAAATCCATGAAAACACACATGCACCCAAGTAAGTAGGAAGGCATAAATAATACCAAATCCCCTTGAAGTCATACCCTATTCAAGCCTTTGAAGCCTTTCCAGATTCAAACACTACCAAAGCCACAAGTTCATTAAAGTTTTATTAATGAAAAAGATATTGCATACTTCTAGAATAAGGAAAACCATAGAGTTTGTGAATGGGTGGATGTTGTGGACTCACTGCCTATTGCATAAATAAAAAGCAATGTCCTAATTATCAATAACAAAATTCAAAGCTAGAAATCAAACACCAACAATTAAATAACTAGATAGCACATGCCCACATCAATCAAAGACACTGCATTTAGTTGGCAACATAGCACATTATTATTAAAACATAATAAGAAAATCACATCCAAAATAAATGAAAATATACCAGAAAGTGTAATATATTTAAGAAAAATAAAACATACTTATGATGTTGTAAAACAAAAAATTTTTAAAAAAATAATAACATAAAACAAAGAGGTGTAAGATAAAGAATGTTTAAAACAAAAAGTTGTAAAAGTAATAAGGTGTAAAACAAAAATGTGTAAAAAAAATAAACAAAATGAAAAATTGATGAGCCACTTATATAGTTAGCATGGATGGCCATCTCCCCCATGACTAAGTTAAAAGGAGGAGATCCAAAACATTGAGCATGGTTTTCCATCTACTAAGGTGTTTGTTGAATTAGCTAACTTATTCTTGTGGAAAGGTTTGACCTTTTGTATGTTGACCAATTGTTTTTTGTCTAAGCTTTCATGTTTGTAGATCATCATGGCCCCAAAAAAAAGGTTTCATAAATAATATAAGGTCCTTTCCATAATGTTTGAAGCTTAGTTTGTTAAGGAATGTGTGTGGGGTTATAGTACAGAACCTTATCTCATAGTTGAAATTTGACTTTTCTAATTCTAAGGTCATGGTGCCTTTTTTAAAATGCCTTGTTCAACTCATTAGATGATAGGGCAACCAATAAATTTTCATCTAGCAAGTTGAGATTCATCAATATTTCTTTTTATGCTAGACATAAGTCAAGGTCAATGTCACAAGCTACTGAAAGTGTATGGAGCTTGATCTAAATAGGAAGTGTTGGTAATTTTCCATACACCAGCTCATAGGGAGAATAGCCTATAGGAAGTTTCCATGTTGAATAATAGGCTGAAAATGCATCATTGAGTTTTGTGCCCCAATCTTTCCTATATTTAATGATAGTTCTTGTTAGAATCTTTGTGATTTTCCTATTGGTAACCTCAGCTTGACCATTGGCTTGGGGATGGTAGGGTGTTGTTAGTTTATGTTCAATACCCAAGAATTACATAAGCTTTTGAAAGGTACTGCCTATAAAGTAAGTTCCATTATCAAAAATCAATACATGTGGTACACCAAAACTATTTATAACATTTTTTTGTACAAAGTAGCAGTAGAAGATGTACAGTAGGTGATGGCTACTACTTCTACCCATTTTGTACAATAGTCAACATTGACTATGATGTATGCCTTTCCATTTAACATGGATGTGATGGGACCCATGAAATCAATGCCCTAGATGTCAAAGGGTTCTAGTGGTTAGATCCACTATTGGTGTCCTTCCATTCTAGCAATCATTCCACCATCTTGTTGGAAACGTTCAAAAGAGTGGACATATTGGTGAGCATCCCTAAAGAGTGTTGGCCAATAGTACCCTACCATCAATATTTTAATGGCTATGCATCTCTCAACATAGTGGCCCCCACAAGGACTATCATGAGAATCCTAGAGAATGCGTAGTTGATCAACATTAAGGACACACCAATGAGCTAGGCCATCAGTGCACACCTTGTAAAGGTGTTCATTGATCTCCATGAAGCGTTTGACCTAGTGAAAAAACTATTTTTTATTTTGGTGGTCCAACCCTTACAACATCTCTTGGATCAGAAGATAGGTGAAAATGTCATCATACCATTTAGGTTCATTGGTTAATTTTTCAATTATAGCCTCAGCAAAGAGAAGTTCATCAAGAAATAGATTAGATAGTGGGCTTTCATCCTCTTTGCTATCCTATCGTAACTAAGACAAGTAATCAGTGCCTACATTCTTAGTTTCCTTTCAATCTACCATCATAAGGTCAAATTTGTGTAAGATCACCAACCATCATATGACACGAGGGCTCATTGTTGGCTTGCTCATTAGGAAGCGGATGGCAATGTGGTCCATGTGCACAAACACTTTGTATCTAAGCACATATTACCTGAATTTCTCTACAGTAAACACCACTACCATCAATTATTTCTCTATGGTGATGTAGTTTAGTTGTGAACCCATAATGCTTTGGCTTGTGCAATAAATTTAATATGGATGTTTCTTGTTGTCCATCTGCATAAGCATAGCTCCCAAGGCATAATTTGATGCATCTGACATAACATGAAATGGTCTGAACCAATTGGGTGCTTGTAGAATTAGAGTTTCTACAAGTTTATCCTTCAGTTGCTAGAATGATTTTTCAAATTCAGTGTTCTAGAAAAATGGAACATCTTTCTTTGTTAGCTAAACCAATAATTTTGCAATCTTAGAAAAATTCTCTATAAATTAGTGGTAGTAGCTAGTATGTCTAAGGATGGGCCAAACATCTTTGATGGTCTCTAGTTGGTAGGTTATTCCTTAGATGACCATTTTTTTTTTTGTGATCTACCTCAATTCCTACTTGTAATATTTCATGGCCCAACATAATGCCCTCTTGGAGTATCAAAAGATTCTTTTTCCAATTAAGCTATAAGTTTGTTTCAACACATGATTTTAGCACCTTCTTAAGGTAGTCCAAGGCTTGCTCAAATGTAGCTACATAGGTGGAGAAGTCATCCATGAATACTTCCATCCATATCACTACCAATTTTCTATTTAAAAATGCCACATACTAAGCATTGGAATGTGGTAAGGGCATTGCACAGACCAAATAGCATCTTGCGATATGCAAAAGTCCCCTAGGAACTCATGAATGTTGTCTTGGCTTGATCCTTTGGTGTGATCTAGATTTGCTTATAGCCACTATAATCATCCAAAAAACTATAATAACAATGCCCAAATATTGTGTCCAACAACTAATCAATGAATGACAATGGAAAATGATTTTTCAGTGTTGTCATATTTAGTAGCCAAAAGTTGATGAAAACCCACCACTTGCCACCTTTCTTTGGCATAATCACAAGTGGACTAACCCACTCACTATTTGCAATTAGATAGATAAACCTCACCTTGAGGAGTTGTTTGATTTCCTCCTTGACAATCTACTTCAGTTTGGGGTTTAATTAGTGTATCTCTTTGGCTTCATGGTCAAATCAGTGTAGATACAATGCTGGCATATCCTAGGATCAATCCTTGTGAGTTCAAGATATAATTAGGAAAGAACTACTAACCATTTTTCAACCACTTTTAACAACATCTTTTTTAATTCTTGACCAAGATTTATATTGATTATTACCAGCTTTTAATTTTTTAAGAATACATATTCCATGCTAGCTAGTAGAGTTCTTAATTCAAGGGGCTCTTACTTGAAATTTTCAAAACTTTCCAACTCTTCCCAATTGGTATCATCATTTGCATTATTAGAGAGTTAGTAATGAACTTGTTCTAGTTCATCCATGCCTATGACATATGCATATGTTAGGCTCTTAGTAGGTTCCATGCAAATTATGCTACTCTCAGAATTAGTGGTTAACCATTAGGTATCCTCTTGTTTTATGGATACTATGTACATAAACCTTTGAATATTAGCTTCTAGTGCACATTTGTTACATGCAAATATGGATGTTTATTTCATTGCCCAAATTATTTCACATAATTTCACCTTATATCATTGTACACGATGCATGGAACTCACTTCTTCTTACTCTTTTCAAATGCATTTTCTTTAGATATTTCCAGAGAAAGATCTCTAATGCCCATTTTTGCATCAATGATGCTTCACCATGCCCTTCCCATGATGATTGAGAAGTCCCCTTTGTAGTTCTCCACCTTGATCACTAGGAAATCATTAGGATAAGACTAGCCATAGATAGTAGTCATAATGTCTTCTACCAATCCCAATGAGACAATGATGGACTGGTCTACCAATTCTAATCTAATGTTGCTCTTCTTAAGAGGTGGTAGGTTCCAAGGAGTATACATCTCATGAGAAATCTGGTTGACACTAGAACCTAAATCAAAAATAGCCTTACATAGTTCATTCCTAGCAATCTATAAATAAATAAATGGACTCCTAGCATTTTCTAATTTTCTAGGAAGGTTTCCAATGTGGATCCAATCAGATACAACATGAGTAAGCATCATAATATGGATCCTAGGCAATGTTTGGTTTGAAGGGGACTCGAAGGAAGTTGATATAGGGGAAGACAAAGAAGCAAGGTTGTTAACCATAGGTGTATGTGAGGGCTTAGGTGGACTATGGGATTAGGAGAAAGGTCTTTTCTTTGATCAAGTATCCAAACCACTTAGTTGATGAACCGATTGTAGGTTAACAACCTTAGTAGCCTTGCATTGTTGTGGTTGAGCTAGGAGTTCATCCTACATAGATGGAGTAGGTGGTAGCTATGTTGAAGGAGGAAGAAGATGTGCAGGAATGGAAGGAGCATAAGGGTAAAAGGTGGGATCCCTTCTTGTGTGTAGAGAATGAGTTTGATAATAATTAGAAGGGTGGTAGTAATATTGAAAATAGAAATGTGACTAGAAAATTCATATGAAGTCAAGGATTGCTAAATGTAATACCCATATGGATCAGGTTTTTTGTAAGGGTATTTCTACCTTGGCAGTGCCAGTGCCCATGACTATGGTTTCTGCCACTATTGATACTATTCATATGATTGTAGTGGAGTTCCACTTGGATAATACTGTTGTTGCTAGTGGACCTTCCTAGAATTACCTTAAGGATAAGACAATCTTCTAGGTGTTTACCTTTGTGCTAGTTGTGGATTTAAGGCATACATCCCAAATTCTTGTAAGTGTGACAAAATAGAACAAAATCCCTTAGGATATTCATAATGGTAGATGTCACATCCATCATCATCATCATTTGATTCACTTCTCACAACTTCCTCTATTGCAACAATCTTTCCCTTACCTCTTTACTAGGCACATTTAGCTTTCTTGTGCCTCCTATGCTCACAATCATTACCTTATTCCTTGGACTCTTTAGCAATTTTAAGGACAGCTTGAAATTTGCTATCCATGGAGTCCCATAATTGATCAACCTTAGCTGTAATTTTAGATTGAAGTTTTTGAAGTGGTAAGGTTTTCCTATTTACCACCTCATCAAGTGATAATTCTTCCTCACTGTCACAGAATCAAACTTCCCTCTTGCAAATGGAAGTATCGTAGTTATACTCCTTTGCACTTTCTTATTTTCTTAATTCTCCTTCCTCTTTAGCTACTTGCTTAATCAATATTTGGACCTCATAGGTGCTTAATTCTAATAGTCACCCTAGGGCATAGATGCCAAGGGTTCTTCTTATTTCAAACTGAATCCCATCCACAATGTGGTGAAGTTGTTCTAGGTGAGAATAACCATGGCCAAGACATCTATGCATTAAGTAATAATATCAGCTAATGGTAGTGTCCAAGGGTTCGTTTGTTCCTTGTTTCCATCCTTGGATCTACCTTCTCAAGTTGGACACTCTAGAGGACATTTGATATTTGTCATTGAACAATTCAAGCATGGTACTCCATCATTTAATAGATTCTAGTTCTAAAGACTAGTACCAATTTTCAACTTCTTTAATAAATATCTATGGGAACAACTTAAGCTTTCACCACTCATTTTCTATGTTCTATAAGGCACGTGCATCTTGGAAAGCTTGGAGATGGTTCTACGAATCTAAGTTATATCCCTCTTCAAACTAAGGGATATTTTTCATATTTAGCCTCTTGATCTAACTATCCTTTACATGCCTTATGGGAATTCATATAGCCTCTACAATGTTTATCATACTTTGAGTAGCAAGAAAAGGCTCATTGAGGCCTTGATTTTGGTGCTTACAATGCCCTCTGCTACCCCTTTGTTCATGGCAATGGATCTCTTTTGAATACCTACACCCCTTGTCTTGACTTTCCTGATAGTTCCTTCAATAATTTCAATCCTATTAGTCACCTCCATCATGGTCACACCCCCTATAGTTGTGATCAGAGCTAAAAGAAGAAGAATATGATGACGAAGGTGAAGAGGAAGGAGGACTAGCACTATCATAGTGCTATTTGACCCCTCTTTAATGATCATTCCCATGATCATGCTCTTGTTTCTTGTCCACATCCCTACCATGAATTCCCTCTTTGAATCCTCCTTTGTGATTGGATACATTCTTGCCAGAACCAGAATTGTGGATCGTGGATTATAGGTTCTAGTTTTGACCTCCTTCACCAAAGTCAAAGATATTAAATTACCCAAAATTATTTAATTTCCATAATCATATGGTTGGCTAACTCAAATTCTACTATTTGGTTGTTGAGATTAATTCACCACTATGTAGTTATCTAACCATCACTCCCATTTACACTCATCACAAGTAATCATTACTTAAGATAATGTAAATTTAATAATGAAACTAACACTTTGAATTAAATACTTTAAGATTAATACTCTAACATATACATGGGAAAGACCTATGTGTTCCAATTACACTTAGCATCAGTAATCTCTGCAAGGAAGCTTTCCCTTTTTATTATGTGGAGTCACCATTGGAACTATCTCTATCCTTAATTGAAAGCTCTTTGCCTCATCTAATTCTATGTCATTCTATTTTGTAACAAGCCAGTATGTGTGGAAATTTGTTTGTGCCCCAACTTGGATTTCCTCCTTTAATACTCGTTTATTTCTAAGGTGTTTCTCGAGTGTCATTCACAATGCTCTCAATTTTCCCTTTCCTTCAACCCTATGACTTATTCAAGTTGTTGTAATTGATTCACCTTTAATTTCAATAAAACTTCTTTTCGAGGTCTAAAACCTCCCCATATACATGTTTTTATAATATTATATAGACTTATATAGACATACATATAGGATATATACATTATGGTTAAATATTATAAAATTCTATATATATATACTACTAAGCATATATATATTAGATTTTATTACTGTATATATTACTATATTAAAAATATTAATTTATATATATGGATTTAAGTTATGAACAATTATCCAAAATAATGTTTTATATCTGAAACACTATCAACCAAACCTACAGGCCCTACGACGGTCAACAACAAGGTTGGTCACAGCCCACCCAAAGGACTTGTTACTTTTCTATTCCTTTTTTCTTATAAATAAAAAATATTTTTTGGGGGTTGGGGTCGATCTTGCAACCTCCTACTTTTCCCAAGTTTTTTTATAAATAAAAATTAAACAAATTAAATTTAAATTTTTTAAAATACTTTTTTAATTTAAACTGCACATAACCTGAGAAATGTCATATCTCCTAAACTGTAATGTAAATTTCAATGAAATTGGTACCATTGGAATCATGTCAAAGAGAACTATGCATTGAGCTAGTGATAATGTTGTTTTGGTGGACTTAATGATCATAAAATTTAGTGTTAGCTTTATTAAATCATTAATTAACTTAAGTTAATACTTCCTCTTTACTCCTCCTAAGATTCTTACTATTCTTTTATAAATACATGAGAGAAGAAAGACTTTGTCCATCATAGTTTAATATTAGTGGAAGATTGAAGGATTCCATTAGTGGATAAGCTTAAAGATTTTTGTAATCAACACAAATTTTAACCATCAACATCATGACCCCAAAGCATACTACTCAGGCTCTTTCTTCAACCCTAGGTAGCTCCAAATTGATGTCCATTTGGTTTCACCAAAATAATGTAGTTACTACTTCCAATCATATGCATGATTTACTTAGAAAGGAGGAGTTTCGATATCTTACAACTTCACAATTATTTGAATTACTTATCTTCTCTTTTTTTAAGGCAATAGATTGTAAAGACGTAATAATTCAATAGTGCAATCTTTATAATAACAATATAAGCACCACTTTCCAACTATTTTTTTGGCCAATAATGATGCTTTCGTTTGATATTTGAATAACCTTAGGTTTTCATTGATGGAAGGATACTTTAATTCCATTGATTTTCTCCCCTAAATTTAAATTGTTTTGCCAAAAATAATTATTTGATTGTGTTATTGATTCTATTGTCAACAAAAGATAATTTCTTCGTAAAGATTTCATCAATGAAATTCACTTTGAATTATGTCAATTCATTCATAGTAAGGTTTTGTGGAATCAATACCAATCATATGTTACTGCTTTTTCCATCTATATAGTTCATGGTGTCATAACTAGTAGAGCTTATGATTGGTCACTATCTTGTTTTTTTGCTCTATATAATGAGTTGAGTGGAGCTACTACTACAAAAAAAAATGCCAGTAAACCATATACCATATTTTATGTACTCTTGATCATGTGTTTAATTCTAAGTTACAATCCTTCAACCCAACTCTTTGGCCAATATAATTCTAGTTTACATCCCAAATTTCTGGAGGAGAATAGTATTATAAAGAGTAAGATTAAGGATGTCAAGAAAGATTAGATGATTTTGTAGCATACTAGAAATCAAGACGGAACCAGTGAGGTATTCTATATGTTTATGTATTTTATATTTTTGTTATTACTTATGTTTCTTCATGTATTTATTGACAGTGCAATCTAGGATGCATAATGAATTCATCCAAGATGCACAAATTCCAAGAGAAGATGCTTAGACTACATACACTGAAAGTGCTCAAGGTGCTTCATTCATTGAAGGTGCTTCAACCTTTGGAATGGTTTAGCCTCTACAACAAATCACACTTACTAACTCCAGTGTGTATGTGTGTGTGTGTGTGTGTGCACACGTGCATGCGCATGTGTGTATAATAGCCTATTTCATTATTTTACCAACTTTTCTAATAAATTTTCCTTTTTACAGAGGCAATGTACTGGGCAAGGTTCTAACAGCCTAAGACAAAAAAGCCAACAACAAATCCAACATCAAGCCTAACAACAAGATACAAGATAGGAAAATGGAAAAGAACTAGAGGCAAGTTTTAATTATTTTAAGGTTTGAATACTTTCCTTTTTTTTCTCTTCTTGTATGATGTTGACCTTTTGTGTTGTAGATGTCTCTAAGTAAGAGGTACTTTATCCAAGAAATGAGAAGAGATGATATCATAAGCATCAATACTAAATAAACCTCATGTCCTCTAGTTTCCATCCCTCCATCTATATCACCACATGTGGCATCTACACATGTGATTCCATCTAACCCCAGTAATGGATTCCTTACTACATACAATGCTAACATTAGTTGTTGGGTCCATTCGAGTAACTTCTTCTATCTCTATCTCAAGTTTCCCCTACTAACTAGGACAAATGGTGGTGGTTGCTAAGAAAGAACTTATCATTTTTTGGCATTTGGATCAACGAATAGTGAAGAATATTCCTTACTTTATTCGTGAAGAGATCTTCCACATATGGGACTCCTGATCATGTAACTTCAAGAAGGATTATGAATAGGTAAATATTGGTGTTTCATTTTCCTTTCATCCAATTTCTAAAGATTCTCTAGAGGTTGTCCAAAATCTAAGTAACTTCTAGGAGAGTTAGAGAGTGCAACATGTCTTTCTCATCATCTACCGATATGTGAGTGATACCTTCAAGTGAAGACTAATTAGCTATGGGTGAGTAATTATGCTCTTCTATTTCTTTCTTTCATTCAATATTCTTATTCATAATTTCATAATTTTGAATCTTGTTTTGTATGTATATAGAAATAAAAAATACAAGCAAAAATACATGGAATATTGATCTTTTCAAATGGATGTGTTGGAGACCCAACTGAAAAACAAGGAGGAGGTAGCAACTACAGCAAAGAGTGCTAGTAAGTACATGAAGCAATTGTGTGGTAGCTTGATGGGATGCAAAAGGTGCTCAGAAAAAAGGATGCCACTAATGAAGCATGGGAAGCACAATTAAAAATACTTTTAGATCTCCTTGATGCATTCGAACAAATTGAATGACCACTATTGTGCTTGTTTTTCCTTATTCTGCATCTTCCCAATTTCTATGTTTTACTTCTTTCATTTTTGCTGCTTGTTTCCTTACATGTATTCTACTTAGATGTACTTCTATTTCTTATAATAATAATAAAATAATATTTTCTTCCACTTTGACTCTTAAATCATGGTTTTCCTCAATACCAAATATGACATCTTGTTCTTGGATATTGTAAAAACACGATCGTTTGTCGCCTAATTCATTGCATTCTTAAGTAATACAATGGAGACATCATAAAATACTTAAACAATGAATTAATTGGTAAATGAATAACTAGTACTCAAAATAGGAAAGAAAATGGGAAAATTTTATTAATAAGAGAGAGAGTACTATAACACCCTCTAGGTTATCTTCCCATGCCACTTAAGCCTTAAAGGCAATCCAGCACTCCCATCATAGTTAGGCTATCTAGTTCAAAGGATGATTAGTCCCTTCTTGTTCCATTTCACTCTACTGCTATCACTTACCTTTCCAAGATCTGCAAATCCATGCCAACATGACTTCTAAACCTTACTTTAAATAACATAGGTCAAACCCATTCCTGAGGCATACATGAATAATCGTAACTCCTCCCAATGAGGCATCCCTTCATTTGAAGGTTATTTATATTTTTACAATATGTTTCTACCCTTAAACAGGGATAGGATGTTACACTTTATGTGGTGCTAGCAATGTTCAAAACACATCAGGAAAGGTAACTTTCCTTGGTGCTGGTAGTATCTTTAGCACACTAGGGGAGGTAGGTTTTCCCAGCAATGTTGGTGCTCATGACACACTAGGAAAGGTAGCTTTTCTTAATAGCAGGCATGGTGGGATGGCAAAGGTAGGTAACAATGAGGAGGATGATGATTTAGTGGAAATAGGAGAACAAGCAATGACAGCATAGAAGGGAGAGTAGGGAACAACGTAGGCATCATAGACGCCATGGACGAGATGATAACGATGAACCCCTACTCGCTACTGGAAGTATGTTTGATATAACTAATGTTTTTATAATTCCAACAAGGCACCAAAAAGATAGTAGCATTAAGAGATTAGATATGAAAAATATCCCACGGTTTGAAGGGGGATACAACGTTGATCCTCAGAACCACTTACAAGCATTCCACAATGCATGTGCCTTATAAAATATAGAGAATGAATGGAAAAAAGTTAAGTTATTTACAAAGACACTAGTTAAAGAAGTGGAAAGTTGGTACCAGTCTTTAGAACTAGAATCCATTCATAGGTGGAGTACTATGTTAGAACTATTTAATGACAAGTACCAAACGTACTCCCAAGTGTCTAACTTGCAAAGGGAAATCCAAGGTTGGAAACAAGGAGGACATGAACTCTTGGATGCTTCCATGGGCTGATATTATGCACTATTACATCGTTGTCCTAGCCATGGTTATTCACAAAGGGATCAATTGCATCATTTTGTGGATTAGCTTAAGTATGAAACGAGAAGAACCCCTGGGACTTATGCCCAAGATAGACTATTCGAGCTTAGGTCCCATCAAATTCAAAGACTATTGGAGCAAGTTGTTAAGGAAGAAGGTGAGCTATGGAAGAGAGAAAGTGTGGAAGAGTATAACTAAGATCTTTTCCTTTGAAAGAGGGGAGTAAGATTTTGTGAGGATGAAGAAGAGTCACCACTTGAAGAGATGGTGAATAGGAAAACTTTTCCTATCCAAAAGATGACATCACAAGTTTTGACAAAGGTAGACCAAATGTGGGATTCCCTAGAAAATAGATTTTAAATTGTTCTTAAAATAGTAGAGGAGTCAAGAGAGCAAGGTAGTGATCATGAAAAAAGAAAAAACAGAGAAGCTGAACATGCACGTAGCAAGGGTAAGTGCAAAGTCGCCATCATTGAAGAGGTTGTGGATTTGGAAATAGATAATGATAGTGGATGTGAGATATGTTAATATGACCATCCTAAGGGATGTTGCTCTATAATATTACATCTACAAAAGTCTGAGGTGTATGCACTCAACCCATGATTAAGCAAAAGGTAAACACCCCAAAGGTTACCTTATCCTCAATGTAACCCAAGGTAGTTCCACCAACCCCTAACATATTATCCCAGTGGAACTCCACCACAACCAATTAAGCAATATCAATAGTGGCAACACCCACAACCAAGGAAATAGTATCCTTACCAACAACCTAACCCATATGGATATTACGTGTAGCAGCCAATCTCCCCACATAACTCTACTGGTCACGTCACTCCTCAACCTCACTACCAAGCCTGCAAGTATTATGGGACTCCCTCTTCTAGAGGTGATATTCTACAAGCATATCATCCTTCTCATCCGACCACATCTCTTCCACCAATAGCTCCACTACCACCTACTCCCACAATGCAAGGTGAAATCCCTACCAAGCCACAACAACGTAACACCATGAGGGCTATTAACTCTCAACCTACTATTGGTTCCAACAACCACATGAAAAAAAGACCTTTCTTTAGAACCAAAAGTCCAACCAAGCCCTTGCAATCATAAGAATCTAATTCCTTAGATGCCTCAATATCAATCAAAACTTTAGAACCACCTTCAACTCAACCACTGCACTTAATGCATACAGTCATGCTAACACATGTCATGACTGATTAGATCAATGTTGGCCACCTTCCTAGGAAATTATTTAATCTTGGAAGTCCTCTAATATACTTACAAATTGCTAGAAATGTATCGTGCAAGGCTCTTTTGGATTCAGGTTTTGGTGTCAACTTAATTTCTCAAGAAATGTACAAGGCCTGGAACCTACCTCCATTAAAAATATCAACATCCATCTAGAGTTGGTCGACCAGTCCATCACTGTCCCATTGGGACTAGTGGAAGACATTGTTACCACTATTTGTGGGTGGTCGTACCCAGTTGACTTCCCAGTCATTCAAGTAAATAATGGTATGGGGGACTTCCCAATCATAATGAGAAGAGCATGACTAAGCACCATCGACGCATGCCTAGGAATCTATGATCTTTCCCTAGAAATATCAAAGGAAAATACATCTGGAAAGATCAAGAAGAAGAAAGTTCCGTTCTTCACATATAGTGACACAGGGTGTAATTGCATGTAGAGGTCATGATTTGTGCAAAGTTTAACATTGTCTACATGAAATCAGTGTGCACAAGTTATCAACATATAAAGATGCTTGTATGCAGTAGCCACACAATAGGAAGGCACCCAGTGGCTAATAGCTGATCAAGAAAGTAGTTCACTCATATGCATGGAACCAATTGAGGGTTTGACTTGCACTTATGGAGCAAACTTTGATCAAGCCTTAGACTGGTTGGAGAAATTATTAAAAAGATGTGTAGAAACCAATTTGAGGCTCAACTGGTAGAAAAGTCATTTGATGATCCAAGAAGGTGTAGTACTAGGGCACAAAATCTCACACACAAGGATAGAGGAAGACCCCGAGAAAATCAAAATTATCCAAGGAATTACCTATCAATTGGAAACTATCAAAGATATTTGATCATTCCTTGGACATACTGGCTACTATAGGAGATTTATTAAGAACTTTTCAAAAGTTTCCAAACCATTGGTGGAATTAATGAAAAAGGATGTACCTTTTGAGTGGACCAGAGAATGTGAATTAACTTTTCAAACTCTAAAATAGAAGCTAGTAGAAACACCCATTCTACAAGATCCTGACTGTTCCAAACCATTCCATATCATGATTGACATGTCCAACTATGCTTTAAGAGCTATACTTACATAATTAGATGACTAGAAGCATCCTTATTACATCCATTTTGCAAGTAGAAGTATCGTTGATGCACAACTTAACTACACTACCACAGAAAAAGAATTAATGATTGTAGTGTTTGCACTAGAAAATTTTAGATACTATGTATTGGGATATAAAGTATATATACATATAGATCATAGTGCAATCCGGTTCCTCATAAATTAGCCAATGGTAAGCCCTCATATCATACAATGGCTTATAATCTTACAAGAGTTCGATCTTACAATGATCAATCATAAAGGCACAGAGAACATAGTTGCTAATGATTTATCTTGATTACGATGGGACAACAAAGAGAACAAGTATCCAATTTCTGATTATTTTCCTAATGAATTCCTCTTTTCTAGTGTAGTGAATAATCAATCACCCATGGAGACAAACTGGTATAGTAGCATTCTTACCTATCTTCTCATACAACAAACCAAACCTTTCCATGAACTTAGGACAGCTAGTACACATGCTACCTCTCTTGGTGGAAAACCTTGCTCACTATTTTAGATCTCCTCCTTTCAACTTAGTTATGGGGGAGATGGTCACCTATGCTAACCATTCTATGCCCTCAGTTCCTTTTGAATATTTGTTTTACACATTCTTTCAACTTTTTTTATTTTTGTTTTACACCATCGTTCATGCTTTTACTGTTTCTTTCTTGGCTTGATTTACTTTTATTCGTCATCTAATAAGTGCTCATGATGGTGGATTGAATTATATCATATTGATTGCAAATTTTTTGTTTTTACCTTTGAATTATAATGCTAATATTAAGGTATGGTTCTTTTGGTAAAATAGGCAATGAGTCCATGCCATCCACTCATCCATACAACTCTATGGCCTCCTTTGGCTTGGAACTGTACAGTCCCTTTTTTTCTAAGTAAAATTTTAATGAATTGGTGGCTAGGTATTTTTCAAACCAAGGAAAGACTCTAAGGATGAAAAGGGTGTGACTTCAAGGGGATTCAATGCATTTGTGCTAGCCATTCTCTTGGGTGCTTGGATGCTTTTTCTTGGGTTTTCTACCATTCTGACATTGCTCAAAAATCAAGAAGTTGAGTGAATAAAAATAAGTCTTTGCATGGTGTGGTTCTCATTCCAAAGAAAAAAGAAAAAAAAGTAAGAATTAAAAGCACACCCCTTAGACATAATAAAGTAATATGGGCTACAAGCACTGGTTATGGAACTGGAAAGACATGTTACCCATGCCTGAAGGTTTCCTCTAAATAAGGTCCTTTCTTGCTTCCTACTTCTTTATCTTGCTCTCCTCGAAATGGTGGTGACTCTTTGTGGAAGCATTCTTGTTGCTTCAAGTGGATGGATTGGTCAAGTGTGTTAATGTGAGGTCACTAGATGTGGTTTTTTTGAGTCTATATTTGGGATGATTCCTACTTAGTCACATTAACCATAAAATACACAAGGGGCTTTACACAACCTTGTTCTTGGGATTTCATTCCATTCTCTCCTCTCCATCTTTCTTTCCATTTTCCACCTCATTGCTGACTTTATCATTAGTCCATTCTAGGTTGATGCATTGTTTTTATTTGGTGAATTCTTGTGGGTAAGTTTTTAACTCTTGCTTCCAAATGACATTTCTAGAGCCTACGGACTCTTTGGTTTGTGGGTTTGTCAGGGCATAAAAGGCATGAGCCTGCTTTGGGGAGGACCCACTGGCATTTCTTTTTGGTGCAATTATTAACTTCTTTCCTTTAAAAATTTTTTACAATCAATCATTTCTTGTTTCATCCCCATCCATGGCATCCATTTTATTGGCATTGTTGTTGATATTTTTTCCATCTTTCTTGTTCCTCATATTTTTCCATCTTATAGCTACCAAAGGTTTGCTCTTAGTTGTGGGCGCCTTGGCAAAAAATTTTCAATTTTCTCCATTTTACTATTCACCTAAACCCTACACCTTGAGTGGTTAGCTATGATAAATCTTTGAACTAGTTTTTTCCATAACCACAACTCAGCCAATGCGCTTCATATCAAGGCAAGGTATCAACTACATTATGGTTTATCTATCCTTGCTCATTTGTGACTGTGTCATGTGTGTAGATGAAAATCATACAAAAAATGGACTAGGCTTGGAGTAACCACGAGCATTTATGAAAGGAGCACGTCTAGTGGCGTGGCTTTGGATGAATAACAGAAGGTGCAATCTTAGCATTGGCAGCAACACACCTCATTTTCTTTCTCTCTCTTTCTCTACAAGCTACCAAATAAAGGCTTGGATGTCATTTATGTAGCAATATTCTTATTGATCCATTCATTGGGCACATTGATTCTATCATCCCATTCCACCATCAGTTGTCAATTAGTCAATAATCCCATACTTTTCCAATATTTTGTAAGGAACTCGAGGACAAGTTTTCATTTAGTCGTGGGGGTATGATGAGAGCGGTTACTCTAGTGGTTTATTCAAATTATTACAGTGGTACTTTCTCTAAAATTAGAGTGGCAATTTTTCTCTAAAATTAGAGTGGAAGTTTCTCTAAAATTAGAGTGGTAATTTTTCTAATTGTTAGAGTAGTTACTCCCGAGCCTATAAATATAGTGCCCAGGCGCACAATCTAGGAGGAAGTCTTGGAAGGAAGTCTTTCAAGGAAAGTCTTTTAGAAGTCAAGTAGCAAAACTTTTGTAGTTAGAGTATTTTCCAAGTGCCCACAATAGGAGGTCTAAGTGTGGACGGATCTTTATTCGAGCATTGTGTACCTAAGCACACCTTGTGTATGGCAATAAAGACAAGCTCTTGGATTCATCCTTCCAGCACTTAAGATTTGTTTTCTTACTCATTTTATTTATTTTATTTTATTTTGTATTTATTTTATTTTATTATTTTATTTTATTTTATGCACTTTACATTTCTGTTATTAGCACACACAGTACGATCACTTCAAGCATGCATGTAACACTTGGTAACCCAGTAACAATTAGCATTTGGTAATCCCAGTAGTGTTGCGCTGGTTCAGGATGTGTATGAAAAGTGAGAATGGATACTAGTGTTAGGATTAGTTTAAAGCCTAGTTAATCAGTAGTGAAGGTAAATTAGTCACTTAGTTATCTCTCTCTCTCCTCCCTTATTAGTAGCAATACATAAAAACATAAAAGCTATAAAAATCATATGCCTCAAACTTACTTAACCATACAATCGTGACATACAAGTAAGTTTGGGAAGACAACAATCAACCAACCCGTCCTTGTTCCGCAAAGGTGCATAGGCACTTTGTCCTTGGAATTCAACTAGATCGTGTGTGAAATTCTTGTATTTGTATGGTTGACCATAGGGGTACCTCGCCACTCATCACTATGGGTCATATGGTAATAACCCTTATTGGTTGAGTAGGGATAAGATAATCTTATGGCTAGGTTAAATCTCTTAAACTTACCAATGTCTAGTAATGAACGGCAAGGTACCCCTATGCCCAACCATATGAATCATGAAGCGTTCACACAAAATCTGGTTAAATTCCAGAGACTCTATAGTTTCTGATACACTAGTCTTGTAGGAAGTGAACCTTGCCCTAATGATCATTCATTGTCTTCCCAATTACACTTGGGATGCACATGGTATGGTTAAGTGTAATCAAGGCATATGATTTTTATTATTTTATGTTTTATGTTCTTTGGTGCTTAAAGTAGAGAGATGAAGTAGTTTAACAACTAATTTAGTTTAACTATCTAATCTCTAACTAGTCCTAACATAAGCATCCAGTCCCACTTTTTGTACATATCTTGAACCACTATTAGGTTACCAAGTGCTACGCTATTGGATGCACCAAGTAATAACACTACTAGGATTACCAAGTGAATATGTGTTTATGCTCAAAGCGGTCATACTTATGTTTTTAATCTATTTAGCTTAATTAATTAACTAATCGCTCAAATTCTAATTTATCTTAATTAACAACATAATTAATGAAAATAATAAATGCATAAATAAATCATTAATCTATTCTAAGTGCTACAAGGTTTGATCAAAGGGCTTCTCTTTATGGTAGTACACATTGGTGTGGTTTAGGTACAATAGTGCTCAAATGAAGATCCATACACTTTCTGAATCCTATTGTAGGCACTCAAAGAAATATGTTTCAAACGGACAAACTGCAAGAGCTTTGCTACTATTATGACTTGAATTCCCATAAACACAACTATGAGCTTGCTAATTTTTACTTCATGCATCTTCATTATGTAGGCATCTAGTAGTCAATAATTCCTTCATGCAAATTTTTACTTTGTTGTAGGCATCTATCCCATCAATGATGGGTTTCCACACTTCTTTTCCTTACTAGAGTTATTGAAGGGTTTCATTCACTTTCACCTTCACCAACTGGATGTGTTTTTCATTTACTTCCTTTTGTAGACTGACATGTTCTTTGTAATGATCCTTGACTCTCTCAAATTTCAGAGCCTTTGATTTCCAGGTGACTATCTTGATTGCAATTTTTTGGTGAAGGATGTGAACCTTCTCATGAAGAGGTTTCTGTTTTCTACTATCAATCTTCTCGGTTCTATGTTTTCTCTAGCCAGTTGCTCCTACTATTGATGGATGAAATTGGTTAATTGTTTCTTTTGCTCATCAACATTCTACAGGTGATGGTTCTTTGTGGTCAACTATATATTCTCCTAGTAGATCTAATCCAAGGCCTTCTAAATCTTATGCCATGTGGCCTCTACCAAGAATTGGTAGAACACTTCCATCTCCATTACATCCTCAATTCCTTTTGGTCTAATGTTGAGCTATTCAATAGCTCCATCTCTTGTCAATGCTGGGTTGAGAAATGTAAAGTTGGAAATCTAGGCTCTTAATTCAAAAAATTTAGTAGCTAAGAATTCATTTAGATCTCAGGCTATTTCAAGTTTCCCCTCCAAGATGATGTTCTTGCTCCTTGTCTCTAGAATCTTCGACTAGGTTGTAGTAATATTTTATGGAATGTCAAAGACATATGGAAGTAGTTCTCTAGTTTCCACCAGTTAGTCCAATAGTTCTTCATGCTATGTTGCATTTATTCTATTACTTTTCATCCTTGCAGATGTTTGCACATCCTTAAGTTCTATGATTTCTAGTATAGATGTTGTATGTGTGCATTGATCATTTCATCAATACAATCAGCAACCACTTCTACTATAGTCTCTTACCCTTGGTGTTGCATCACCAATACAATTACCCCCTCACCTTCCTCCAAGTGCATTGGGAAGGTTGCAGTGTTCTCAGAGATTTCTGGGAGTGACTATTGTTCTGGGAGGAATATTGTGACCTCTCTGGTGCTTGAATTTGACCTTGCAAGAAACTACATTCTTTGGGCTAAGAAAATAGATCCACCTTCATCCATCAAGGTGATTGTCCAAGCCACCTCATTTAGGTCACTCATTATTGGTTTATACATGGATGGTTCTCCATCACTCATGCCTACTCATTTCTCTTATTCACTTAAGAGCCCTTCTTGGTATTCACACAACTATTGAGTAGTTGCAATGCTATTTGACATGGTTGTTTGAGTGGCAAGTGAAGGTGGTGGTTGCTACTCCTCTTCTTGGATAGTCATTGCAACCATCTTATCTTTTGTCATTTCTACCCAATTGGAGGCCAGAACATGCCTAATAACATCATTGGTATAATGGACTGTTCCTCGCCTCTAACAAACTTTCCTAATGAGGCATGGAAAGGGGAGTGCCTTCCTTCCACATTCATTTTCTTTAAACCTCTTTTCCATATTTAGATAGATCAACTATGGTAGGTTGACAAGGAATCTCCCACTCAAAGAGACACATTCTTGGGCAGAGAAGGTGGTGATTTTACTTAGCCTCACCATGGGACTAAGGTGAAAAATCAAAATCTTGTAGTCGATCCTCTCTACCAATGTGAGCACATCAAACAACTTGTGTTTGACACCACAACACCATCGATTCCATTCTTTCTTGATGTTGGGATTTTCCTGCATTGGGATCTCAGCAAGACTTGTCCTAGTTTCCGACAACCCAAGCACTTCAACAATGACTTGCACCAAGTAGGACATTGATATGTCATTGATTTTTATCATTCATCCAGGCTCCCTATTGTTCCAAAATAAGAATGTCTCTTCCATGTACCACTTCTCGATGGAAGTGATGATTGGCCAACTGAAGAGGCCTTTAGCTAGTCTTGCACTTCTTTTGGTGCTTACTCTAGGAAAGGGCCAAAAGGTCACCTCAATATTTTCTTGTTGTGCTTGTGCATCATCCTAATGGGAGTGTTTTGTTACTACTTCTCGTTCTAGAATCCTTCAGATAGATTCCACCTTGGCCTCTTCCCTAAGAGGACTTGTGGCATGGATTGCAAATGGTTCTTCTTGGGCTTGTTCTTGGCCTCTTTCCATTCTAGGCTATTTCTCCCTTGGTTGAGATGGTCTTGCTCCTAACATGTGCTTTCCTTTTGCTATCATCTACAGTCACAACAGATCTGTGGATTAGTAGATATAATGTGTAACTTTAAGGCTTTAAATACCTTCTCTTGTTAGTTACACTTTGGCTAAGGTTGGACCATGGAAGATTGATTATTTTATTATTATTTTATTAATTATTTATTATAAATGTCACTAGAGCTTGTTAGAAAAGTTAAATATTGTAATTTGGTGTTTAACAATTTAGTTAAACCTTTGTGGGAGTTAGAAAATAGGTGAAAAAAATTTTGTCGAAAATGGCACATATATGGCCTCGCCATAGGGTTGAAGAATAGAGTGATTTGAATAAACAGTTAGGAAGTTATGGGCTCTAGAAGTTTCTAAGCTCTAAAAATTTGAGAAACTCCCTCAGAATTTATGAGAAAATGTAAAAATTTCCAAGTGGGTTCATGTATATATATACTATTTTTCTCTTATGTCGATGGGTCCCCATATACAAAGCATGTAAGAAAAAAATTTCAAATTTGAATATCTTAAAAAATATAAGGAATTTTTCAATGAATTTGAGATCCATGAAATCCCAAAAAAGCCAAGAATATGATAAAATCATTGAAGAGGATCTTTGAAAGCTCAATGATAGAAAATTTCAATGGAGAACATGTTTAATGAACAAAATATGTAAATAAGCATATGGTGTGATACAAAAGATGGATGCGCAAAAGATTCTAATCATAAGAATGTCAAAGGATAAGGTACTTAACAAACCTAACCAAGATATATGCAAGTGCATCCTCCCCATAGTAGGCACATGCCTTGTTTGCCCTTGCATAACCTCAACCTAAGGAGTTCGTGGATCCCATAGGTGATTAATGGTCAATGGAAACTAAGAACCAAAATCCAAAAGATTCTACCTAAGAATTCAAATACATCAAACCAAGGCATGGGATCAAGGACATGGACTTCGACAGTGAGGTAAGTTATGGTCAGCATAGATAGATGATGGTGAAGGTCGAATGGAATTCCAAACTAAGGTCATAAGAAGTCCCTTATGGAGTTTGTGTTTAAAAATGACCTAAGAAGATCCATCCTTAGTCTAGAACAAAACTAACCTCCTTCAGTGACTTTTCATCAACACTCCAAGACCAATCCACCTCCTCAAGACACAAGAGTGCTCCCACAAAAGAACCACTATTCCATAAAGAGAATTAGAAAGTGAGAGAGGGCCTTAGTTAGAGGGGACCTTTAGGAATGGGTAAAATATCTTTCTAGTTCAATAAGTAGTGCTTCTAGCCTATTTGTTTGTCTAAGGGGTGTTCTTTGAATTCCCATCATGTTTTTTTAATCTTTTTTTCTCTATCTTTTTGGATGGGAACCACACCATGCAAAGCTTTATTCAACTTCCTATTATTAAAAGACATGGAATAGTAAGAAGTCTATGAAAGCACTTAAGCACCCAAGTAAGTAGAAGAGTATAAAGAGTATTGAGTCCTCTTGAAGTCACACCTTGTGAAAACTTTTAAACCTTTTCCAATTCTTGAAACTACTAAGGTCACAACTCTATTAAAAGTTGTTTAATGAAAGGGACCTCAAACTTCCAAAACAAGGAAAACCATACAGTTTGTGAATGGGTGGATGTCATGAACTCACTTCCTGTTCCATGAAAAAGAAACCATTACTTAGCCATCGATACAAAAATTCAAAAATAGAAACCAAACATTAGCAAACAAACCATAAAGCACAAACCACCATTAGTAATAGCTATAGCATCACTGTTTCATGTTGACACAAAGTATGTTTATTAGCAAAAATTTGAGAATCACACTTAAACAAACCAAAGTAAAATATATAAGAAAGTGTAAAATATTCAAGAAAGATTCAAACATACTAATAATGGTGTAAAAATAGAAAAAATTTTAAAACCAAAAGCTGTATAACAAATAACTTGCAAAATCAAAAATATGGAAAATTTTTTTAAAAAAAATAGAAAAACTAAGGAGCCATATGGATGATTAGCATGGATGACCATCTCCCCCATGACTAATTTGGAAAAAGGAGATCCAAAAAATTAAGCATGATTGTCTATCCATTGAGGTATTTATTACAGTGGCTTGCTTGGGTTCATGGAAAGGTTTTACTTGTTGTATATTGACCAACTACTTTTTATTTGGGCTCTCAAGTTTATATATGGTCATTGCCCCATAAGAAAATATTTTATCAATTATATAAGGTCCCTCCCACAACATTTGAAATTTTGTTTTCTAGGATACATGTGTGGGGTTTTAGTAAAAAACCTTATCTCCTAGTTGAAATTTCACTTTCCATATTCTAAGGTCATGACATTGTTTGTTGAATGCCTTGTGAACTTCATTCAAAGATAGGGCCACTAATTGATTTTTATCTAGCATGTTGAGGTTGATCAATCTTTCTTTTTGTGCTAAGCTTAGGTTAAGATTCAATTCATAGGCTATTGAAAGTGTATGGAGCTCGGATTGAATCAGGAGTGTTGAAAGTTTCTCATACACTAACTCACAAGGAGAGTAGCCAATAAGGAGTTTCCATGTTGAGCTGTATGCCCAAAGGGCATCGTTGAGTTTTGTGCTCTAGTCTCTTCTATATTTGCTATTAGTTCTTATTAGCATCTTTGTGCTCCTTGTTAGTTACCTTGGCTTGAATGTTGACTTATTGGTGATAAATTATTGTTAATTTATGTTCAACCCCCAAGTGTTGCATGAGTTTTCAAAAACTAAAACCTATAAAATGAATTCCATTGTCATAAATTAGTGCACATGGTACTCCAAACCTATTTATAACATTTTTTTGTACAAATCTAACAATAGTGGATGATGTGTAGTCAGTGATGATTGTTTCTTTTTCTCATTTAGTACAATAGTCAACTACTACAATGATGTATTCCTTTCCATTGGACATGATTTTGATGGGACCCATGAAGTCTATGCCCCATATGTTAAAGGGCTCTAGTGGTTGAATCCACTAATGAAGACCCTCTATTTGAGCAGTCATCTCACCATCTCTTTGACAACATTCACAAGATTGAACAAATTGGTTGGCATCCGTAAAGATTGCACATCAATAGTATCCTACCATTAGGATTTTTATGGCCATGCATCTCCTAACATAGTGGCCTCTACAAGGGTCTTCATGAGCATCCTGAAGAATGTGCAATTGGTCTATATCAAAGACACACCAACAAACTAGGTCATCAACACACACCTTGTAAAGGTGTCTATTAATTTCCATGAAGTACTTAACCTAATGAAAAAACTATTATTTCTTCCTAAAGCCTAGATCTTGTAGCATCTCCTGAGTGAGAAGGTAAGTGAGAATGTTGTCATACCATTTTGTTTCTTTGGGCACTTGATCATTTATTGCTCCTATAAAGAGTTCATCTAGAAATTGATTAGACAGCAAACTCTCCTTATCTTTATTATCCCATCTTAATCAAGAGAGATGGTTAGTGAATACATTCTCAATCCCTTTTAAATCTATCATTGTGAGATATAATTCCTACAAGATCATGAGCCACTATATGATATGGGGGCTCACCGTTGGCTTATTCATTAGGAAGCAGATGGCATTGTGACCTATGTGTACAAACACTTTATAGCCAAGCACATAGTGCCTAAAATTTTAAGAGCATACACCATTGCCACCAGTTCTTTCTCAGTGCTGGTGTAATTCAACTGTGCACCCACAATGCTTCAGCACATATAGTGGATGTAATATGTATGTCTTTTATTTTCCAACTATGTAACCATGGGCATAATTAGATGCATCAATCATTATGTAAAATGGTCTAGACCAATCTAGTGCTTGTAGAATTAGAGTTTCTATGAGTTTATCCATTAGCTATTGCAATGCATGTTTACACTTCTTGGTCTAGATGAATGGAGCATCTTTCTTTGTAAGTGCAAACAACAACTTTGCCTCTAGTAGTAGCCATTGTGTCCAAGGAATGATCAGACATCTTTAATTATCTTTGGTTGGCATGTGATTCCTTGGATGACCCTTATCTTTTTCAAGTCTATCTCAATCCCTACCTAAGTAATTATATGCCCCAATACTATGCCTTCTTTGACCATTAAATGGCTTTTCTACCAATTGAACCTAAGGCTTATTTTGACACATCGTTTTAATACTTGCTCAAGACAATCTAGGACTTGCTCAAATGTAGCCCCATGGGTAGAAAATTCATTAATAAAGACTTCTACCCTACAACAAATTTTCTATTGAAAAATACTAAGGACCAGGTGTTAGAATGTTATAGGGGCATTCTACAAAACAAATGGCATCTTACAATATGTAAAAGTCCTTCAAGGACTTGTGAACAATATTTTGGCTTAATCCTCTAGCACAATCTAGATTTGGTTATAGCCACTATAATTATACAAGAATCTATAATAATAATTCCTAGATATAATATCCAACACTTGGTCCACAAATGATAATAAAAAATTATCCTTAAATGTTACCATATTAAATAGCCTAAAGTCAATGTAGACTTGCACTTACCACCTCTATTTGGCACAATTACGAGTGGGCTAACCCACTCATTATCCATGATGAAATAGATGAACCTTACCTTTAGGAGTTATTTTATTTCCTCTTTGATAATCTACTTCAATTTGTGATCCAACCACATTTGTGGTTGCCTTCTTGGCTTCATGGCCAAGTTAGTGTAAATGTGATGTTGGTATATCCTTGGATTGATTCCAATAAACTTAGGTATGATCAAGCAAAAGATGTTGGCCATTTGTTAACCACCTTGAATAGCTTGTCTTTTTGTTCAAGAGCAATATTTTCATTGATTATAATTAGCTTGCCATTATTTAAAAATTCATACTCCATGCTAACTAGTAGAGTTTTTAACTCTAGGGGCTCTTTCTTGAAATTATTAGGGATTTCCAACTCTCCCCAATAGGTATCATCATCTTCATCATCAAAGAGTTGTTGATGAACTTGCTCAAGTTCATCCATGCCTTTGACATAAGCACATTTCAAGCTCTCAGTTGGTTCCATACATAATGTGCTACTGTCAGAGTTAACTGTCAGCCACTAGGTGCCCTCCTATTTTGTGGCTACTATGTATAGGTACTTTTGGATATCTATTTCGTGTACTCAATGATTGCATGCTTTAATGAATAATCTACCTTGGGCATAAAACCCAAGAGCTCTTCTGGTTTTTTCTCTATGCCCATCTATGATGTGGTTAAGTTTTTCCCTCTAAGAATAACCATGACTAGGGCATCAGTATAAGAGAGAATAATATTTTCCCATGGTAGCATCCAAGGGTTCATGTGTTCCCTATTTCTAGCCTTTGATTTGCAATTTCAAATTGGAAACTTTGGAGTACGTTTGGTATTTATCATTGAATAGCTCAAGCATTGTACTCCATTGGTAGATAGATTCCAGCTCCAAGGACTAGTACCAGCTTTCTACTTCCTTGATGAGTGTCTTGGGAAATAGTTTGAGTTTCTTCCAATCATTTTCAATGTTTTATAAGGCACAAGAATCATGAAAGGCTTGTAGATGGTTTTGCAAATTATAGTTAATCCCCCCTCAAATCTTCAGATATTATTCATGCCTAAGTGCTTGATCTGACTATCTTTCACATGCTTAGTTGGGATCTTAACTACCTCTGATGTTAAGCATGGTTTGAGTTGCCAATAGAGGTTCTTCATCATCATTGTGTCAATGATGCCAATGATAGTTTCTACCACCCCTTCTCTCTTGGTGGGCTCTATGATCATTATTATCTCATTGATCACCTTCATCATGATTATTTCTTTGATGGCTTCTATTAGAATTAGAAGATGAAGAGGAATGTTCAGAATTAGATGAAGAGGATGAAGAGAAAGGTGGATTACCACAACCACCTCAGTTTCCACCACCACCTCTTCGCTTGTCACAACCACAATCCTTAGATTCCTTATCATTCTGATGCTTACCTAAGTCCCTGCCTTGATTATCACTTTTTCATGAACCTCGTTTCTTAATAGTGGATCATAGGTTTAAGGTCACACCCTCATCACTAATAACCGAGGTTGGAGAATCTTCATGTTGAGAACCCCTGGAGGGAGGATCATCATTATTGGTTTGGTTTAGTAGGAACAAGGGATTGGTGAAGTGTTTCCCCTGCACAAACTCATGGTGCATTTCCTGGTATCCATCTCTCTTGCATTGTGTTTCAGTGGGATAGTAGTCCCTAATGTCATAACCATGCACAACATATTCCTCTTGAAGAACTGGGGTGTCCAACCTCTTAAGAGTTTGAAACAACATCCCTAACATAGATTGATCAAGGGGCATTATGATGTTACCCTCCATGTCATACCATCATAGTTGCTCATCCTAATGTAGGATGAAGTTGAAGTCATGCACATACTCATTAGGATGAGTATATAACACTTTGCACTCTTGTGAAACCAACAATTTAACATCTTCATGCCTGTGAGAAGAAGAAGACAGTTTGTAAAACAAATAAAATTATCAGTGTGCTTTTATAATTATATAATTTGAGAATAATCTTGATCTTTAGGTTTGTTCAATGATATTAATAATGTTTACTAATCCTAGATAGTGCACATTTCAACAAACAAAGTCCCCAACAATAGTGCCAATGATGAGCGACGAGGTACCCCTACATCCAACCATATGAATCACGAAGCATTCATATATGATCTAATCAAATTTCATAGACTCTATAGTTTCTAGTACACTAGTCTTCTAAGAAGTGAACCTTACCCTAATAATCATTCATTATCTTCCCAATTCACTTTTGATGCACATGGTATGGTTAAGTGTAATCAAGGCATATGATATTGATTATTTTGTGTTTTATGTTCTTTGGCACTTAAAGTAGAGAGATGAAGTAATTTAATAACTAATTTAGTTTAACTAAATAACTAATCTCTAACTAGTCCTAACATAAGCATCTAGTCCCACTTTCCATACATGTCCTAAACCCAAGTATCCACTGCCAGGTTACCAAGCACTATGCTACTAGGCACACCAAGTAATAACCCTATTGGGATTACCAAGTGAATACATGTTTACACTCGAAGTAGTCGTACTTATATGTTTAATCTATTTAGCTTAATTAATTAACTAATCTCTTGAACTCTAATTGAGCTTAATTAATAGCATAATTAATGAAAACAATAAATGCATAAATAAATCATTAATCTATTCTAAGTGCTACAAGGTTTGATCAAAAGGCTCATCTTTATTACCATACATACTAATGTGGTTTAGGTACAACAATGCTTGAATAAAGATCTATATAATTTTTAACTCCTACTATGGGAACTCAAAGAAACATTCTATCTTTCACATGGACAAACTAAAAGAGATCTACTACTACTATGGCTTGAATGCCCATAAACATGGTTGTGAGCTCGTATTTATAGTTTTTGGTATAGGATTGTGTCAATGGGACCTCATAGATGTAACAAACACTACATCAACATGACCTCATCAATGAGGCAACACCACGTAAATGAGGCCCCATCAATGTGACACTTTGACTCTCATCATCTAGGTCTTAGGTACAGTGTTACAAGGATTAAGTATTTAGGCATAGTAAGTTCCAAATAAGATATAGTTGATTTTATTCATGGTTACTAGCCTTAGAAAGGAACTTAACAATGACCTTAATCAATCACTATTTCCAGCATCACTATAAGATGGATAAGAGTTACCTAAGCTAGTGTATCCTTGTCTTACCAACATCTCTTACAATTGATGAATCTTGATGAGATGTAATCAAATCTTCTAGTCACTAATATTATTAAAGGAATCTTGTTGGTTGGTGGGTATCTCTTATAGATGTCTAATCCATTATCCATAAAAATAAATGAAAAGGTATCATCTTGATCATCTTGGATGCATGGCACATCTAGTGATGGTCCATGACTCTCCTTTGGTCATGGCTCCATGGTTCATTAGTAGGTTCAAGTTGTAGTTGTCCCATGATTCTCAATGGCCCTTGGGTCATGGTTTTCTTTAATATAAAATGTAACATATTATTCCTAAATTTCATGAAAAATGTCAAATATACATTATATTATACATTAGGTAGAAGAAGATAATATGACAAATATCAAATATGTGTAACATTTGACAATAAGTGTAAAGAAAATAATAGGGAAATGTAGAAGAAAAAAGGAAAAAAATCCTTTATTAATGTGGAATAGTGTATCTAGATGTTACTTTGGATATTCCTTTGGGTTTTCTTCCTTCGGTATCTATCCCTTAAAGGCAATCTAGCACTACCACCATGGTTAGGCCTATAACTAGCTAGAAGGGATGGCCAGTCTTCTTCCTATCCCACTTCACCCAGCACCCGTTACTTACCTTTATTGGCTCTAAAAATCCATGCTAATATGACCTCTAATGCCCAAGTATAAATACTTTAGGTCAAGCCCCCAAAATTCACCTCAAGAGACATGTATGTTATTACAACACGTCCTTTGGGTCTTAATTACAACTTTTCCTTTCAAGTCTTGTTACACTAATGTCAAGATTAGTTATGAAGAAACACTATCTTCATTATGCAACAACATCATTTAGGAATAGGGATGTTATATATATGGTGATTTATAAAAAGAAATTTGTATGAAATAATTATAAAAATTCATAACAAATGTGTAAGCTTACAAAAACATTATATGATCTCAAACAAGTTCAAATAATATGGTATCAAAAAATTGATCAATGTTTAAATAACTATGGATTAATGAAATATAAAAAAATACTAATCTATAGATACTGAAGGATAGAGGAAAAGTTAAAATGTTTTTTCCTTTCATGTAGATGATATATTTGTGAAAAAAATAGAAACAAAGATTGTAGAGAAGTTTATACATCAATTATCTCTACAATTTAATATTTCAGACCTCGACCTAGTATACTAGTACTTGAGAATGAATTTAAGATAGAAGATAGATGAAGTCATCCTATCCCAAATAAAATATACAGCTAATTTATTAGAAAAATACAATATTTTAAAATATAATGAAACTCATATTTCTATGACTCATGGATTTAAAATTAGTGTTGAAAAACACATCATTCATGTACACAATATTGTTGAATCTATGGTGCTCTTATATATCTTATGAACATAATACCACATTTTTAATATGTTGTTAACTAGTTGAAAATGGTAATGCACAACTCTAATTATCATCATATGTAAGAAACTTTCTTGATCCTACAATATATTAAAAGTAAAATATATAATGAATTTATCTTTGAAGCTAGGTCATCAAAGATTATGAAAGTTTATATAGATGTAGATTGGGGTGGTGACACCATTCATCAAAGTTTCCAAACTAGATTTCTAATTCAACTTTATAAAAATTCTATAAACTAGAAAAGCATTAAGAAAAAGGTTGTATCCCTTTTTTCTATGAAATTTGCACATCATGCCCACAAAAAATTGTCAAGATATCATATGAATTAATGAATTACTCATGGAAATTAATATCAAATTTCCTAAGTTCATTAAGATCCATTTTGATAGTTAAATAGCAAACAGTGTTCTTCAACATCTAGTTTATCATGAGAAAACTAATAATATTATGATTATCATTCACTTTATGTAATAGAAGTATCTAGAAAATACATTGATGTTCAATATATTTTCACTAAGTTCTAGAAAATGATGTACTTGCAAATACCCTTGCTATATAGTCATTTGACATCTTTCAAGAGTACCTTTCTCTATCTTCACTTGCTTATAATAGAAAGTGAGAAGAAAAAATTATATTTAAAGAATATTAATGTTATGAAAAGAGTTTGATATTATGTTTAAAGTTAGTACCCTTCAACCTCTCTATCATAACTTAATTTCACATTACATTTCTCATCAAGATTTAGAAGAACCAAGATTAAAGACAAATTATGAATTAAGAAGAAGTGCTAGAGAGGAATTCATACATTATCTTGATTTGTAAAATGTTGTATTACATTGAGTCATTCATTCATAAGTATAGTAACTTCATTTGTAACTCCTAGTATCAATTTGTAATAAATACAAAGCAATTTGTAAGTATATGTGTTTCAAAACAAAGTTAGTTAAGTTTGTGTTATGAAATAAAATAATTCATAAGAATAAATAAATATTTTTATAAATTTATAATAAAATTTTATTATGTTATGTTTTTATGTTAAGTCTTAACTCCTTGTCATGCTAAAGGTCTAATGAGTACCAAGTCTATAGGTAAGTCAAATTGATCAAGGAAAGAAAATAAGAAAAAAATAATAACAATTACCTAAGATTAAGGAATAATTATTATTACCAAATGGTTACCAAATAATTATTATAATTATTATTATAGTATTTTTTCATAAAGGTTTATCAAATTATGATGTTCTTCCATATTACAAATCTACTATAACTTATTAAGTTTTATATGTTATTACCTTCTTAAGTTATTTGTTCTTATAATATTATTTTGAGTTAACAAATGGTCGCTTGTAGATTTTGAAGAAAATTAATGAAGTTTCCTATTAGCTTAACCTTCCACAATAGTTTCACTCAATTTATAATATGTTTTACATGTTCGTGCTAAGTATGTTACAGATCCTAGTCACAAGATAGATTGGTACAATGTTGAGCTTCAACTTGATGTTAAATTTTTAGGCTAGCTAGTTAAGATTGTTAATATAATGGAGAGAAGATTAAGGAGTAAAGTCATTTTGATGGTAAAGATTATCTAAAAAAGGCAAGGATTTCAAGAAGCAACATGTAAAGTAGAGAAAGATTTGTATATCACACACCATAAGATCTTCTAGGAAGAATATTTTTGAGGAATAGAATGTAACACCCTTACCTTAGATACCTCTTATTTCTTGGTATGTTTAAGATTTAAACCCTTGATGTCTTGTATGCTAACTTATGTTTATGCTTAGTGACCCATTCTTATGGTCGACTATGTTTTTTTATATGCTACATGTCTTACTATTTTTTTAATAGTCTTTTCTTTATATTTTATACCATTTTATTTTATTTTATTTAGTATTTTTAATATTTTAATATTTCTATCATTTTTTTATTTTACCTTTAATTTTAGCATATGTGCATCAATATTTTTTGGGAGATTCGAGTTAGCAGGTATTAGGTATTGGATGGGCCATTGACACATGAGGTACTCCTTTGGTTTAGGTATGCTTTATTTTGATAAATTTTATTTTTGATAAAATTATATTTTATATTATATTTTAAATTTTTACTAAATTTTTTATCTTATGATTTATATGGTTTTATAAAAACATTTTTATTAGTTATGTTTTTGACCTTAAACTTTGTTAATAGGTTTTATGTTGGTCTTAGACATGGTTATTAACTTTCTTATAGGAAATCCTTGTTAGGGTAGCATTGGTCACCAACCCATGTTAGAAAATAGTTTTAAAAAGTTTTTTAATTTAGTTTCTACCCATGAGGGCTTCCATTTTTCCAACCTTACCAAACCCTTATAATAATATATTCCTGGCAACTATTCCATGAGAGATTAACCAATTACATAGCTAACAACTAGAAGATAAGGCTAGAGAGAAAGACCCTATTAGTTTATAGAGGAGGCTAAATCTATATTTGTATTGTAAACTAGGAACTACAGGAAGCCTTAATTTGAGATCTTATTTCAGATTTTGCTTAGATTCCAACATTAACCTATGATTTCATCTAGGATTTGAAACTTGTTTGGAAGATCAAAGTGAAGTAAGTATCCTTTTGTATAGCATTGTCATGTTTAGGTAGGATAATGTTGATGATTTTCTCATATTAATAGTATTTGATAATTTTTTTATCCCACATATGTTTGTGTTGATTAATGTTTATTTAGTAACTATTTTTCAAATAACCTTAATACTCAAACTTGAATATTTTATTATTATTTTCTATAATTTTATCAATTTCTAAGGATTTTTTTATCATGCATGAGATGTTAGTAAACATTGTGAGAAATTTTGATCATGTTTTATATTTGTTTCAAATTCTACTAAAATTTTAGCTACAGAATTAGGGTTTTGAACTATTTCTTGGATTTTTGACTCTTTAAACAAATCTTGATGTCGATGGCCCAGAAGAAAACATTTTTCATCTTGTCAATGTGGAAGACAAGTCATGCTTTCCTATCACAACCATAATGCACATATGATGTGATCATTATCTTTGGCATCTAGAATCAAGCAACTTTTATAAAGTAACTCCTAGTTTCTAAGCAATGAAAAGTCAAGAAAATGCTGAAAATTTATCTTTTAGAGCTTTCCAAAATGACTAAAAACTAAAATGATAAATTATGAAATTCTATCATTTTTAGTAGTTTAGATCAACATCTAGGAGCTTAGATTCCATTCTTGATATTTTTCTACAATTTTAGATCTTCATTAGAACATACATTTCAACCTTACCTTTAATTGATCCTTAGAACTTTGACAATTTGATTCTTGGTCTTTGACCTTTTTAACCTTTTCTAGCATTTGGATTTATTTCACTCCACCACCCATGGATTTTTAATTTGTTTGGTTTGATATTTAATCATTAAATTTAGACTCAAGTTGGCAAAAATATTAACAATTTGTGGTGATTGTGTGAAGCATATCTCAGTAGTTAGCTAAATGCTTACACATGAAGCATATCATGGTGAGTTTCAACTAATTTGCAATGACTATATATAAAGCATATCTTGGTGGTCAGTTGAGTGCTTATGTATGAAGCATATGTCACTAATTACAATGTATTTATTTCATTCATTTAATGGTTACTAAGTGGTGGTGAAGTTTTAGTTAATTTGTTTATTATCTGTTAGATCTCTGTTATTATTATTATTATTATTTTCTATCCATTTTTATTTTTTTATTTGTATTACTATGTTCTATTTATATCTATCCCATGTACATGACTATCTAGCTACCTCATGCCTCCAACCAAATCCTTAAGGGAGTATTTTAATAGTTGTTTACCCTACTTAGTTTTAGGACTAATTCCCTTGGTTTTTCTTTGGTATCTAGTTAATTATATTAGTTTTGATGACAAGGATTTAGAGGAGGAAAATAATGATTAAAATTTCTATTTATCTTTTAATTATTTACCATTTTGTTTCTACTTTAAGTTGTAATTCTATGCTATCATGTTTAGCTAGAATTGTGGTGTAGGGATGGTACCTCAATAGACTCTAACAGGATCCAATCCAAAACTTCCAAGTAGAATTATCTTAAAACATAAGAACAACACAATTAAATAGATAAAGTCTCCCTTATATTAAGAAAACTCTCAAATACCAAGAAAATGCATCAAAGATGGGGAGCCAAGCTCAACTCCAAACCCTTCCAAGTATCTTAGAGGCCATACTTATCCCCTCTCAATCCTCAATTGCTCACAATGAAGCCCAAGCTCAAGATTAGGAGCTTATAACATATTCTCTCAATCTATTTCAAGTACTCTCCCTTTTCTCTCACTCAATTTCCTTGCACAAGCTCTCCTTCCTCTTCTCTCATGAGCTCTCTCTCTCTTGCTCATGCCTCCATTACTCAAGGTCATCACACTTAGCATAATAATCAAGACTCAATACATTATAAACATAAGAATGAGTATCATTTAAAGTTTTAGTTTTAATCTTCCTTTACTCATGCAAGCTTGTCCTCATGCCCCACCATGCTTCCTTCATCTAAGCATCTCCTTGGAATGCTTTCCTTGCATTCCCATGATGACTTAAACCTACACAAAAGTTACATAAAAATATAGAAAAATAATTGTTAGCATTAATCCATGAAGTAGGCCTACTTGTCCTATGCCCAAATACAAATGACATTTCTCCACCTACTACCAAAATATCTTCCTTATTCTTCCAGCACATCTTTTCCAATACAAACTTAGCCTAGCAATTGCAAAAGTGCTTAAAAGCATCACCCAACATACTACTACTGTTAACATCCAAGATTTAATAATAAAAAAGGTAACCTTCTTATCATTCATATGAAACTCCATGCACTCAGTAATAACATCCATATCAAATGCATTCTTTTAAGCATGAAAAAAAAATCCATCATCACAAATAGCATTTACCCTTATAATCTCCTTATAACTAGGAAGCATCAATAAAGATTTTAGATTACCAACCTCACTAGCAACAATAGTGGACAAAAACATAAACTTATGATTGTCTCACCTTATATTCCAACTATTATTTTCACCATCAAAGACATTCTTATTATCATAATTCCATGATCTACCAAGTATGAGATCTAAACAGTCAATAAGCAATACCTCACAAAGAATTTGATCATGAAAAATTTCAATGGAATAATTAGTAAGGCACTATTTCTTAACTTGTTTAGAGTGAATTTTCATTAACCAATGCACTTTTAATGGATTAGGATGAGGAATTGTAGCTAACTGCAATGGCTTCGTTGCCTTGGTAGAAATCACAATTTCTTATGCTCCATCATTAATGAGCACACTCAATGAATAAACCATTAACATGTCAATAAGTTATAAATAAAGGATTTCTTATAACATCCTCATTGGCACTAACATGTCCAACCTAAGTAGAATTATTCAATTCACTTTATTCAATAATGTGTAAAGGATCATGTTCACATACTTTCTTTGAACATTCAAGGTTCATCCTCTTACATGATTTGAATTTTCTTATCCTAAAAGGCATTCTTCTTTTGATTTTTTCATTCTTATTTTTTATTACTTGATTAACCATAATCATAACATATATATTTACCATGATCTTTACCTCTTGGAGATCATTTTCTTCTTCTTCCACTTTTAGGAGAAGTAGATTTCCTTTCCTTCTTCTTTGGTTCATCTTCATCATCCTCTTTGGATGATTTCCTTGACTTGTAGATTGTGTATTTCTCATCCCTTTTCTTGTGCTCTTTGTCCTTATTTAAGCCAAATCTTGTGATTTTTGTTTTATCCTTAAAAGTAAGATCATAGGCTTCATCAAGAGTATCAGGTTCATAGAGTGCTAGTTCTTAATGATATTGCATCCTCAATTCACTAATGATGTTAGAAGCTTCATCATACTCAATCCAATTAACATCAATCATTTCCAAGGATTTACAAAATTGAACATAAAAATATTTTACCTCTTGATCTCCTTGTCTAATAAATTTGAGCTTCTTGATGACTTCATGACGGACAAATGTCTTCTCAAAATTTTGCTTTAGCATGAATTGCATGAGTTGCCAAATCTTAATAGGTCTTCCATGTTCTTCAAGATATTGAGACATTCCTTGTTCCACCATTTAGTTGACAATCATTTAAGTTTTCTCTTAACAACATGAATCATTGTCTCACTAGAAACTTGCTCAATAAGAAAATACTTATTTAGCACTCTAAGCCAAGAAATAAAGAGGTCTATACCTTCAACACCTTTAAAGATGGGAATATCTACATGAGGAACTCTTAAATCACTTCTTAACATCTTCACAAATATTTCATCATCATTTTCCTAATTATTATGAAAAGGAAACCTTGGCTCATACCTTTGAGTTGTAGTCCCTTTTCTCCTTGGCGTTATTTGATCATCTCTTCCTATTTTTCCTTAAAAGATTGCAAAATAATTTTCTTATTTAATATCTTCTTCATTTATTCTTGAATTTTCTCCAAAATCTTGGTGTTTGATAATCCATATCTTGGGAAGAATTCTTGAATTTTAGCCACAAAAGTCTTGAAGGAGTCTTTGAGCTCTTAAATCTCTTACCCAAGATCTTGATTAGTCTTTTTCTTAGAATCCATACCAAAAATAAATCTTTATCCAATATAAGTATTGATCCCTCCAAATCAAATGCTTACGTATGGATTCCTCCAAACCTAACATCAATGTGTGGGTTCCTTCAAAAATAATGCTCTAATACCAATCTAGTGCAAGGATGACCCCTCAATAGATCCAAATAGGATTCAATCCCAAACTTCCAAGTAGGATTCAATCTCCCTTATATTAAGAAAAATCTCAAAATACCAAGAAAATACATCAAAGATACAAAGCCAAGCTCAACTCAAAAATCTTCCACAGATCTTAGAGGTCACACTTGTTCCCTCTTAATGCTCAATTACTCACAATGGAGCTTAAGCTCAAGGCAAAACACTTATAAGAGATTCTCTCAACCTCTCTCAAGTACTCTTCCTTTCCTCTTAATTTCTATTGGTGACCACTTGGAACTACCAATGTTGGGGCTTTGACCTCATGACATTGGGTCATGGGAAAAGAAGGTGTTCTTCAAATAGTTTTTAGGTACTTGTTGGTCTCTATCAACACCAAGGCTTATATAACTTCAAATAGACTCATTTGTTATGAAATTAACTAAACGTGAACTTGTGTTTGTTGTTGTGGATGTTGAAATGGTTGGGTTTTCTATGAAACTATAATTGGCTTTCATAAAAGAAATTTAGCTAACTTTGTCAAATATTTTGAGTTGTTGAAGGTTCCTATTTTTTCAAATCACTTAGTCTATACAATCAATATAGTACATTACTTGTAACAAATAAAATTTCACAAAAACATTTGAGCACAATTTTCCCAATCTACACCTAATTTTCCTTAGAGAGAAAGCTCCATAAGAAAACTAGAAATAGAGAAAGATTCAATGGGTTTCAGAAAGAGAAAAGAAAAGAAAGGAAATTTGTGTGGGATCTCAAACATTTAATCAAGATATATTGACATGAAGAAATACTTCACAATAAAGCTATTCCAATTTAATCTTTACAAGTTATCCAAACCCTTTGAACTCAACAAGCAATTTCATAAAAGACAATATTATTACACTACCAAAAATGCTACATAAACAACAAAGTATGAACTTCTATTTTGACTAGTTAATAGTTGTCAAGAATTGCATTCAATAGAGCATTTAGAAAAAAGTGACAATCTCATGATTGAAACACTAAGGCAATATACTTTAAAATAATGAAGATATGTTAGTTATCTCAAAATAACAAAGATTTTCCTAAATATTTTATGCTTAAAATCAGCAATTTCATTAAGACATTACCATTGAATTGCTCTAGAGACTTTTCAACAACATAAGCTCTTTTATGGCAACCCTAATAGGAGTCTACTAGCGCACAAAAATAGAGCTATATGAAAAATCTACAAAAATCCTCAAAATTAAATGCCAAGCATGATACTATCTACACAATTAGCTAAGTAACTTAAAGAAAATTGGAAGAAATGAACTCACAAGATTAAAACAAAGTAGCTAAATTAATGTCCTTAACAAGCCATGTTTTACAAGAAATATTCAATCTTCTTCCAATTTGTTTTTATCAATTCCAAGTTGTTTTTATCAATTTCGTGCTTGAATTATACCTTTGAAGGTCCTTTTATAGTGACCTTAGGGTAGTTACAATAATCATGAGAAGTTAAGGTTATTACAAATATCTAGGGAATTTATTCCTAACTACCTTAAGAAGTCATAACTTTTATGAGAAAAATAAGCCAAAGTTGACAAGTATCTTTTTTTGTAATTACAACCTTACAAATATCAAGGGGATATAGTTTTAACTTTCATAGGAAGTTATAATTTCTTTGTAAATATTTAATCCCCATGAAAATAAAATTATAATTGCCTAATATTTATAAATTCTCTTTTAAACTACAAAAATCACTTTTTATGTTTTAAAAAAAAATCTTGTGCATTGCAATGATGATAATAATAATAATGAAAAATATTAAGGCTATGTGGCCTTAAGGCCTCATGTATCTCCACATTTACATTTGATGTGTAGGCCCTTGATGATGCACACAAGCCCTATGGCTTTCATGCCAGACATTGCACCACCTTGATCTTATGCTGGAATGTAGTGTCATCATTAGCTATTGCCTGTTCACCTTTGTTACCTCTTTTTCCATGTACACCCCCAAATCCTTGGCCACCAACCATGCCTCTAGCAGTCATTGTAGATTTTCCATTTGAATTTGCACTAGCAACAATGTAGGAGGAGGTGCATTATTATTGCTCTTTTTTCATTGGTGGATGAGCTCTCTCTAATGGCATCATCCATCTAATTCTATTACTTCTATGGTTATTTTTCTACTATGACATGAGTTTTATTTTGTTTCAGCAAAAAACATTATGTTTCATGTTTGTCTACTAAATCTTGTGAAAATGGAAAAAAATAGAAATTCTTCAAGCCCAAAGACTTGCTCCTACTACTATCATTGAGTTGCAACAAGGTCATTGGTGATGTCAGTGCTCTAGGAACCTATTGTTGCTTGCCATTTACTTCTTCCCCCAGTGACTTGAATTCACATTTTAACAAGGAATTTAGAAGTGCGAACAAAGCACATGAATGTCAATGGTGTTTTCATTTTTGTTTTATTTTTAGATTTGGAGCTTACCCTTCATAATTCTAAGGTACGGAAAATCATTTTGTGTTTATTTCTATTGCAAATGCTTAATACAATGAAGAATATGGTTTCAACTCTATATAAACAAAGACATTTTGCATGATGTTTACTTGCTTATCTCATACCTATATATACTTGATTTAAGCAGCAATGGTAGGTGAAACACATGGGTGTCCAGCAACAACTCCAAATTTTTTTAAAATAATTTTGATGAATTGAGAACCAATAGCAATGAGCACATCAACAATCTAAGTTATCAATAAATGTGGAGCTAGGGTTATAAATTCTTGTTTCAAGCATGTTGTATGCAAAAATACTGTGAATTTTTCTTCTCCCTTTTGATAAAATCATTAACTATGGTAATCCAGTATTGTATTTTTGTTTTTATTTTCAAAATTTATGCATTCTGATGCATAGTTTTTGCTCTATACATATGTAAGATGACTTCCAATTACAATTCCATTAATGCATATGATAGCATTACAACAGCTATTGAATCTTTCTTGCATCAATATATTGTGCATAATACAATCATTTTTACAACTATTTGGAGAATGAATCTGTGTGTTTCTTAGCATTTTACTTTGCATACTATTTCCTTGGATATCTATTGCAAGTATCTATATGATCTATGTGTAATTCTCACATAAAACCTTTCTATTTTTAATCTTATTTACACTTTTTCAATTTATCTTCATTGACTTTCTTTTTACATTGCTACACAATCTATTCTCTTAAACTCTACTTTATTATTTCCTAGTATAAAAACTTGATTTTCCATTCAAAAATTTTTGTGCTGAAAACATACTATGGTAATCACTATTAGGAAATCCAAGACAAATCTCCATTATGGTCACAACCATATATATACTGATATATGAAGTGTAACCCAAAGAAGTCATAATTGAGAGGAACCAGTAATCCAACCAAGTATATATTGTACTCTTTCCAATAGCCATATCTAGAATAAACTCATTCCACTATGAAATGATTAATTGGTCTCATGATTTCATCATCCTTAAATTTATAGAAGCCTATGTATCCAACTTGATGAATCATCATTATGTCATGTTGATGGGCCTCTATTGACATGGCCTTGTCGACATAGCCATGCCTATGTGATGTTACCCTATCAATAGGGTCACATTGATGTAGCATTTGCTACATATATGGGGCTCTGTTGACATAGCTCTTGAATAAAGTCTATAAATATTTTCTCATCAGCTATGTTTATGACATGTCTTGTGATAATTGTAGCATAGCTCTTGCAATTTTATCATTTGAAAGTTAGAATATTTCTCTAAGTACCTACAGCAGGAGTTAAAAAGTGTATGAATCTTTATGTGAGCACTATTATACCTAAACACACTAATGTGAATGACCATAAAGATGAGCCTTTTGGTCAAACCTTGTAGCACTTATAATAGATTAATAATTCATTTATGCATTTATTATTTTCATTAATTATGTAATTAATTAAGCTAAATTAGATTTCAAGTGGTTAGTTAATTAATTAAGCTAAATAGACTAACACATAAGTACGACTACTTTGAGCATAAGCACATATTCTCTTGGTAATCCCAGCAGTGTTATTGCTTGGTTTCCCTAATAACATAGCACTCATTATCCCTAGTAGTGGATACATGGGTTTAGGACATATGTAGAAAGTGGGACCAGATGCTTATGTTAGGACTAGTTAGAGATCAGTTAATTAGTTAAATTAAATTAGTTATTAAAATACTTCAATTCTCTATTTTAAAGCACCGAGAGCATAAAACATAAAATAATAAAAATCATATGCCTTGATTACACTTAACCATACCTTTGTGCATCACAAGTGTAATTGAGAAGATAATGAATGACTATTAGGGAAAAGTCCACTTCCTAGAAGACTAGTGTGCTGGAAGACATAGAGTCCATGGAATTTGACTAAATCACACATGAATGCTTCGTGATTCATATGGTTGGACATAGGAGTACCTTGATTTCTCATCATTGGTGTCATTTCTAGGGACTCTTTTTGTTTGAAACATGTGCTATCTAGTTTTAGTGAACATCATTAACATTATTGGATGAACCCTAAGGTCAAAATCATTCTCATAATAAATATAATCACATAAGCACACTGATATTTTATTTTTATTGCAAGATGTCTTCTTCTCATAGGCATGATGATACTAAATTTTCAATCCCTTAAGAATGCAAGGTGGTATATACTCATCTAGATGAGACTATGTTTGATTTTACCTTCATCCTACATCAGGATGAACAACTGCAATGGCATGATATGGAAGGAAACATTGTAATGCCTCCTGATTGATCTATGTCAATCATGCTATTTCAAATTCTTAAGAAGGTTGGCATTCCAGATCTTCAAGAGAAGTATGTGATACATGATTACGACTACCAAGACTACCATCCCACTGAAACACAATGTAGAAAAGATTGACATCAGAAGAAGCACCATGAGTTTGTGAAGGGGAAATGGTTCACCAATCCCATGTTCTTGCTTAACCAACATGACAATGAGGACCCTCCCTCTAGGGTCTCTCAACAAGAAAATTCTACATCCCTTATTACTAGCAATGGGGGTGTGGCCCTAAATCTGCAATCCACTATCAATAATCTAGGTTCAAGTAAAGATGGCAATCATGGTAGGGCTCAAATAAGCATCAAAATGATAAGAAAACTAATGAACACGGCTATGAAAACTGAAGGGAAGTTGGTAGATACCATGGTAATGGCAATCTTCCTCCCTCTTTGCTCTCTTCATCTACATCTTTTTCTTTCTCTTCTATTTCTAACAAACGTTGTAGAACAAACAACCATAATGAAGGTGAACAACAAGACAATAATAATGATCACTAGGTCCACAATGAATGAAGGGGTAATAGAGGATATCATCAGCAATAATGAAATAATAATGATGATGGGCCTTTGCTAGCAACTCAAAGCATGCTAAATATTGCAAAGGTTGTAAAAATTCCAACTAGGCATGTGAAAGATGGTCGGATCAGACGACTTGATATGAACAATATTCCCAGATTTAAGGGTAGATATAATTCTAATCCACATATACATCTTCAAGCTTTTAATGATGCCTGTTTCTTACAAATTATTGAAAATGATTAACAGAAACCAAAGCTATTTCCTAGGACACTCATCAAAGAAGCAAAAAGTTGGTACTAGTACTGGTCCTTGGAGATAGAATCTATTTCTCGATGGAGTACAATGCTCAAGCTATTTAACAATAAGTATCAGATGAATTCTAGAGTTTCTAACTTGAGAAGGTAAATCCAAGCATGGAATCAAGGAAACCATGAACCCTTGGATGCTACCATGGGTAAATTGTATTCTCTTATACATCAATGCCCTAGCCATGGGTATTCTCAATGAGAATAACTTTATCATATCATAGATGGACTTAGATCAAAATGAGGAGAACTATTGGGGTCTATTCCCAAGGGAGACTATCTAAACTCAAAGTCCAAAGGCTAATTGAATAAGAAAAAGAAAAAGGAGAGCTGAGGAAATTTGAAAGTACAAAGGAATACAACAAGGATCCTTCCATCAGAAAAAGGGAGGTTCAATTTTGTGATAATGAAGAGGAATCATCACTTGATGAGGTGGTAAATAGAAAGACATTGTCAATCAAAAAATCTATGTTTGAAATTTTGGGTAAGGTGGATAAAATGTGAGATTTATTGGATGAAAAATTTCAAACTACTCTAAAAATCATCAAAGCCCCATTGTGTCATACCTACAGTTATCTAGGGTGTATGCTCTAAATCCATGACTAGCAAAAAGGCAAGCACCCAAAAGGTTGCCTTATCCTCAAGGCAATCCCAAGTAGTTCCATCAACAACAACAATATTATCCAAGTGGAACTCCACTACAACCATATGAGCAATATCAATAGTGGCAAAAATCACTATCATGGGGGATGCCACCACTAAGGTAGAAGTATTCTTATATGTAACTAGATCCATATGGGTATTACATTCAGCAAATCCTATCTCCACGTGACTCTTTCAATCATGTTTCTCCTTTTCAACAGCACTACTACCCTCTTGAATACTATAGAGCTCACTCTCCACATTCTAGGAGGAATGCCATATTTTATCCTTATCCTCCTCTTATTTCTACACCTATTCCTCCATCTTCAATGCACTACCACTTACTCCATCTGTCCAGAGTGAACTTCCAACCCAACCACAAGGACATAATGCTACCAAGGCTATTAATGTATAACTAGTTCATCAACCAAGGGGTTCAAAATCATGCTTGTAAAAGGTCATTCTTCTAAACCAACAACCCTATTAAGCCCTCATAGACTTAGGTGACTCGTCATCCTGCTCCTACTTCATCGTCTACAAACCATTTCATTAGATCCCCTTCAAACCAAATGCCATCCAAAATCCATACTATTATGCTCATTCATGGCATATCTAATTGGATCTAGGCTGGAAATCTTCCTAAGAAATTAGCTAATCCTAGAAGTCCTCTTATATATTTTCATATTATTGGGAATGAACCATGCAAGGTTGTTCTTGATTCAAATTCCAGTGTGAACTTGATTTCTCATGAGATCTATATTGCCTAGAACCTGTTGCCTCTCAGGAAGAGCAATATCATATTATAATTGGTAGACCAATCCATCATTTTTCTATTAGGACTAATCAAAGACATTTTGACCACTATCTATGCGTGTTTTTATCCTACTAATTTCCTAGTAATAAAGGTTGAAAACTACAAGGGGGACTTTCCAATAATTATGGGAAGGGCATGGTTAAGTACTATTGATGCAAGAATGGGCATCAGAGATCTTTTCCTAGAGATATCAAAGGAAAATGCATTTGGAAAGATCAAGAAGAGACGAGTTCCATGCATTGCATATAGTGATATAGGGTGCCATTATGTACAAAAACTCTGGTCCATGAAATGAGCATCTAGTTTTACATGCAAGCAATGTGCACATGAGGTAGATATTCAAAGGTGTCTATATGCAACAACCATAAAAGAAAAGTGCACATAGTGGCTGACTACTAATTTTGACAGCAACATAATGTGCATGGAACCTACTAAGAGCTTGACATGCACTTATGTTGTAGGCATGAATGAACTAGAGAAAGTTTATCACAAACTCTCTAATGATGAAAAAAATTATACCAATTGAGAAGATTTGGAGATCCCTAATAATTTTAAACAAGATCCTATAGAGTTGAAAACTCTACCTGTCGGCCTAGAATATGCATTCTTGAAAAATGGCAAGCTAATCATACTCAATGCCAAACTTGCTCCTAAATAGAAAGCAAAACCATTGAAAGTGGTCAATACATGGCCAACAACCTTTAATTGGTTATATCCTGAACTCATTGGAATTAATCCATGGATATGCTAACACCACATTTACACTAATCTAACCATGAAGCTAAGGAGGCAACCACAACAGTGATTGAACCCAAAATTGAAGTAATTTGTCAAGGAGAAAATTGAGCAACTCCTAAAGGCAAGGTGCATCTATCCCATTGCAAATAGTGAGTGGGTCAATCCACTTGTCATAGTGCTAAAGAAATGTGGAAAATGGAAAGTTTGTATCGACTTCAATTTGTTAAACATGGCAACATTTAAAAATCATTTTTCATGGTCATTTGTTGAATAGGTGTTGGACACCATATCTGGGCATCGCTATTATAGTTTTCTAGATGGTTATAGTGGCTATAACCAAATTTAGATTGCACAAGAAGATCAGGCCAAAGCAACATTCACAAGTCCCTAGGGGACCTTTACATATTGCAAGATGCCTTGTAATTTGTGTAATGTTCCTGTCACTTTCTAACGTCTGGTCTTAAGTATCTTTCAGCAAAAAATAGGTAGTGGAGTGGAGGTCTTCATGGATGACTTTCCACTTATGACACTACATTAAAGAAAGCCTTGGACTACCTTGAGCAAGTATTAAAAATATGTGTGCAAAAAAAAATTGTAGCTCAATTAGCAAAAGAGTCACTCATGGTCTAAGAAGGCATTATATTGGAACATTGAATTTCACAAAAAGGGATCAAGGTAGACCTCAAAAAGATAAGGGTCATCCAAGGAATCATCCATCAACTAGAAACTATCAAAGATGCTTGGTCATTCCTTGGACACAAGGGTTACTACCAGCAATTTAAAGAGAACTTCTCTAAGATCATGAAACTATTGGTCAAGTTAACAAAGAAAGTTGCTTCCTTCATCTAGGCCAAGGAATGTGAAAATACATTCTAAAGACTCAAACAAAAGCTCATAGATACTCCAATTCTACAAGCACCTGACTAGTTCAAACCATTCCATATCATGACAGATGCATATAACTATGCCTTGGAAGCTATGCTTACATATTTGGACAATAAGAAACATCTATATTACATCCATTGTGCAAGTTAAAGCATTGTGAGTGCACAACTAAATTACACCACCATGGAAAAAGAAATAATGACAATGGTGTATGCTTTGGAAAAGTTTAGGCACTATGTGTTTAGATATAAAGTGTTTATGCATACTAACCACAGTGCAATCCACTTCCTCATGAACAAGCCAATGACGAGCCCCCATGTTATATGATGGCTAGTGATCTTGCAGGAATTTGATCTTACAATGACATATTTAAAAGGGACTAAGAATGTGATCGTTCATCACTTGTCTCAGTTGCAATGGGATAACAAAGAGGAGGAGAGTCTACTCTTTGACCAATTTCCTAATGAACTGCTCTTTATTGCTACAATAAATTAACAAATGCCTACATAACCAAAATGGTATGATGGCATCCTTGCTTATCTTCTTACTTAGAAGATGCCATAAGATCTATACCATAGAAATAAATAACAATTTCTTTATCAAGTTAAGAACTTCATGGAAATCAATGGACATCTTTACAACATGTGTGTTAATGACCTAGTTTATTGATGTGCACCTGATGCAAATTAATTGCATGTTCTCTAAGATGCTCATGAAGGTTCTTATGGGGGCCACTATGCTAGGAGATACATGACCATAAAAATCTTGATGGTAGGATACTATTGGCCCACAATCTTCAGGGATGCCCACTAATTTATCTAATCCTATGAATGCTATCAATGAGATGGGGGGATGACCACACAAATGGAGGATTCTCAATAGTGGATTCAACCATTAGAACCCTTTGACATATGAGGCATATATTTCATGGGTCCCATCACACCCATGTCCAATAAAAAGGTGTATATAATTATCATTGTTGACTACTATAACAAATGGACAGAAGAAGTCGTCGTCACCAATTATACATCATCCATTACTACTCAATTTGTATAACAAAATGTTGTGAACAAGTTTGGGGTGCCACATGTACTAATTTCTGACAATGGAACCCATTTTATAGGTGCCAAATTTTGAAAACTAATGCAACACTTTGATGTTGAACATAAATTAACAACATCCTATCACCCCCAAGCCAACGGTTAAGCAAAGGTGACTACTAGGGAGACCATAAAGATTCTAATAAGAACTATTAGCAAATATAGGAGAGACTGCTTCAAAACTCAATAATGCCCTTTGGGCCTACCACTCAACATGGAAACTTCCTATTCGCTACTCTCCCTACAAGCTGGTGTACAAAAAACTTCCAATGCTCCCAATTCAATCTAAGCTCTGTACACTCTCAATAGCATGTGACCTAGATCTTGACCTAAGTCTAGCACAAAAAGAAAAATTGATCAGCCTTAATGTGTTAGAAAAAAATTGATTGGTATCCCTATCTTTAAATGAAGTGCACAAGGCATTCAACAAGAAATGTCATGATCTTAAAATATAGAAAGTAAAATTCCAACCAGGAGATAAGGTTCTCTATTGGAATCCCACACACATACTATAAAAAACCAAATTTTAGACTTTGTGGGAGGGGCCTTCTATATTGATAAAACTTTTTATTTTAAGGCCATGATCATATACAAACCTAAAATCCCAAACAAAAATTAGTTGGTCAACATCCAATAGATAAAGCTTGTCCACAAGCTAAAGTAAGCCAGTACAAAAAATACCTCAATGGATGGGTAACCATACTCAATTTCTTAAATCTCCTCCTTCCAACTCAGTCATGGGGGAGATGGCCATTCATGCTAATCATATACATGGCTCCTCAATTTTTTCTATTTTTTATTTTACACATTATGTCTTTGCAATTTGTTTATTTTACACCTTTTGATTTTAAAATTTTTTTCTATTTTACATCATTTTTGTTTTACACCATCATTAGTACATTTAAATCTTTCTTGAGTATTTTACACTTTCTTATATATCTTACTTTATTTTAGTGTGATTTTCTATTTTTTATTAATAAACATGCTTTGTGCCAACAAGACACTATGGTGCTATAGCTATTACTAATGATGGTTTGTGCTTAATGTTTTGTTTGCTAATGTTTAGTTTCTATGTTTGAATTTTTGTACCATTGGTTATGTCATGGTTTCTTTTTCATGGAACAAGCAGTAAGTCTACGACATTCACCCACCCACAAACTCTATGGTTTTCCTTGTTTTGAAAGTTTGAGATTCCTTTTCATTAAATAAACTTTTAATAAATTTGTTACCTTGGTAGTTTCCAGAATTTGAAAGGATTCAAAGGTTTGCATAGGGTATGACTTTAAGGGAACTCATTACTCTTTACACTCTTCTACTTGCTCGAGTGCATGAGTGTTTTCATAGACTTCTTCTTATTCTATGTCAACCAATAATAGGAATTTCAATAAAGTCTTTGTATGGTGTGGTTTCTATCCAAAAAGAAAAAAATGAAAAAAAAAATAATAACAAAAACATGATGTGAATTCAAAGCACACCCCTTAGACAAATAAACAAGCTAAAAGCACTAGTTATGAAACTAGAAAGACATGTTACCCATTCCTAAAGGTTCCTTCCCATGCCTTATTAGAAAACTCTGTTAGAGAGGAGGGAGTGTTCATTATCCAAATGATGTTGTCAAGCATGCTCCAACTGCTATTTGGGCAAAGATGATGAAAGACAAAGTGCCCACAATGATCATTTAATAAGAGGGGCAACAACCACCACCTTCACTTACCACTCAAACAACTATGCCAAACATCATTGCAAAAGCCCAATGGTTGTGTGAATACTGAGAATGGCTCTTGATTAAACAAAAGCAATGAGCAGGCACAAGTGGTGAGGATCCATCCATGTACCAGGCAATAATGAGTCACCTAAATGAGGTGTCTTGAACAATTAGCCTAATGGAAAGAGGTGGATCCATTTTCTTGACCCAAAAAACACAGTTGTCCATGAGGTTGAATCCTAGTGTTAGAGAGGTCACAATATCTTTCACAAAATAGTAGCCACTCCTAGAAATTTCTGGGAACACCACAACCTTCTCGGTGCACTTGGAGAAAGGTCAGGAGGCAATAATGTTGGTGACGTAGCACCAAGGATAGGAGACAGTAGTAGAGGTGGTTGCTAATAGAATTAGTAAAATACTTTATGCACCTACAGCGTCTATACTAGATGTCACTACACTCAAAGATGTTCAAACATCCACAGGAATCATAAGCAGAAAATTAAGCATAGCATAGTATGAAAAACTACTAGGCCAACTCATGGGAATTGAGCAACTGCTTCTAGATGTCTTTGTTCTTTCAAATAGTATTACTGCAATCCAGTCAGAGCTACTTTGCTCACTTTGCTTGTACAATATTAGGTCTTTGTCCACATTCTTTGGATATTTGTTTGAAGACATGTGAATGACCTCCTTCTTTGAGCTCTAGGATAGTTCATTCCTTGTCCTCTTTAGCTCATCTTGGTTTCCCATGTACATAGTCCTACAAACACAATAACAATACAACCATGCAAATAAATTTTGTCTCCATTTTACTTAACATTTTGAGCACACCAAAACACACCAAAAGGTCCAAAATCTCCCTTTGTTTGTGATGTTCCAAACTTAAGAAAATTGAGTGGTGATCATACAAATATAACCATACTACTCTCCCCCTTTTTGAACAACAAAAAAATGGATACAGTGCACAAACTTGGGTAGAAAAGATAGAAAAGAAAAACAATCACAACATAATGTGGAGAGTCAAGTATCATAATACTAAAAGATATAGGGAGTATGTATTTATTAGGTCCATGAATAGGTGCCCCAAACTTTGCAAGCGCAAAACAAACCTTCAAAGTGAAATTCAATCTTGAAGTTGAAGCAAAGGCTTAAGCAACCTATCTATAAAGCAATAATTCATTAGTAGTGCAATGTGCTTAGAATTCAGAGAATCTTCAACTTTATAAAACATTAGCAAATGGGCATATCTTGATGATAAGGTAAATATAGCCATAAAACTTCACAATGGAAAACCATTGATGTCAAATGAATACATTCCCATACAATAATCATGTTATTGCTTAAAAAGTAGTGAGGAATATACTACATCCTTCACTTAAGGTATGATTGTAAGAACTACTCTTTGAGGTCAAAACAAGGGGCTACAATTAATTAAATAAGAACCATCAACATTTAATTTTAAAGGTTAAAGCTATGAGTGAGACATGAATACTCCATTTTTTGTTCAAGGCAATGCATCATCCAAAACCATTGATCAAAAATATGCTAATAAATATACATTCATACACTTCTCTCCTAATGTAAATATGATCATGTAAAAATATTCTATTAATACAAGATATCAAAGATAGAACATATAGAAATAGGTGTTTCATTAAGTATCATAAATAGAAAATAAAGAATATTACAAGTTTTGCCACACATATATCAAGAATTGATCCAAGCTTTTCAACCAATATTTAAGCTTGAAGTAAAGTGTGAACATTGAGGAGCAAGTAATCTATCTTCAAAATAAGTAATTAGTATGGATCTTCATCTTGGTAAATGAGCATATAGCAATCTTCAACTTGTTCCAAAATTTGCATCTCAAAGGAAATTATTCAATGGACAACTTAATCCAAGGCACAAATACCCAAAAATGATCATGGCCTTACTCATTATATCAACTACTTTCTGTATAGAAATAGATACTTCATGCTTAATCTTATTATTAAACATTGGATAGGTGGGTTGTCTATTCAAAATCCATGAGGATCAACAAAGATTTATGCTAAAGATACCTGATCTAATAAATAGCATCATGTAATTCAAGATTCAAGAAAAAGAATTTATCAAAAGAATATGAAAGTCATGCATGTTTTACAAGTCAATACAATAACCACAATCATTTACAAACAATAGATTTTGATAAGGAACTAAGTATTCATATATTGTTAAGTACCTTTTAAAGTTAACCATACAAGACTTTTCCATCACATTAAATACCTCTTGAAGTTCTTTTCTTGCTCATTGTGCATTTTGGTTGAAGTGTCCATGAACTCCCCCTACATTGATGGCCCCCAAGATGATTGAGATGTAGACTCCCCCTACATATGTGCTACTAAGGTCAATGTGCAAAAATCACAAACAAACTATAAATATAGATCAACCTTAAGCTTAATTTGTCGAGATTTAGATCTTCAACCAGCAATATTGATAAGGTTTGTCTCATGTTATAAATGGTAAAAATCATTCCAAACACTATGAGCATAGAAATAGATCATCACAAGAATTTTAGATTAAGCAAGACAAGAAATCAAACCAAGGAAAATTATTACAAGTGTTATTATATAAGTCTTCACAAAACCAATTAATATAAGAAATTCTCTAGACACTTATTTCACCATATATGATTTGGACATAGATAATTTAATACTTCTCATATACTATTCTTATTAACTAGTAAGCAAAGAGACAGAGACTTACCTTGACTTACCCTGCTTATCGATAAATTCAAAAGATTAATGGAGTTTGAGATGAGGTTCCCTATCATGAAGTACCTCCTCATCCTTAGGTTCTCTTTCATTAGATTGTGTATGTGATGTCTCTATTTTTTCATTTTCCTTGTGATAGAACTTTGAATCAATTTTTGCATTATTTTCAAAACTCCACTTCTCTTCATACTCTCTTATTGATACCTGCAAATTTCCTTACCAAAGCCCTTTTGACAAGACCAAGCATTAATCTCATTTTGATCATCTTGATTAAGAGTTTGTATAAAACCATAATTTTTACTTATAAAATTAGTATTATCCTTAAGATTAGAGTTATAAAACCTTACTATGCTTGGGCTTGAGCTTGCATTTTCATGTGTTGCATCCTCTAAGTTCTTTGCCTAGTTTTCAAGAATCTCCTCATCTTAAATCTTGCTATAATCCTTGTTACAAGATGTTAGTGATTGAATATTAGCTTTTATGTCTAAGATCAGTTCTTTCATTTTAGCATGAATAGCATTTAACTTAGAAAGAACTAGTTTCTTTGCCTTCCTAATCAAATCATGTAAGACAAAAACTTCTTTTGTAAATTCACTATACCTCTTGTCACACTTATCATGTGGTTCAACTATATGTAAGAAAGATTCATCAACAAGTGTCATGCAAATGAGATAAGAATCTTTAGGAGAATTGCATGCTTCTTCTTCACTTTTATCATCATCATCCCAACTTGTATAAAAGTTGGTCTTTTTAGTTCCTCATCATTGGATCTATTCTTTGGTTGAATTTTTCTATCATTTGGATCACTAGGACATTCAAAGGCCATATGGCCTCTTCCTTCACAAACCCAACACTCTATGGAAGAGAAATCTAGATTAGAATAATTTAAAAAATTTCTACCTCTTTCTCTGCCTCTGAAGAAATTTGGCCTTTATTATTGCTAAGATGTCCCTTTGTTTCTTCTTGTAAGAAATCATTGTAGTCTTCTTAAGAGAAGAGAAATCTCATATTCATTTTCCTCATCATGCTCATTGATCTCCATCTCCTTGGAGACATTCTTTAGAGCAATAGCTTTTATTGAATTGCTTCTTCACATATGAGATTCATTTCATAAGTGATGGGAGCACTTTGAAGTTTCTCAAATCTCAAAGTTGAGAAGTCTCTGATTTTCTCAATGGATATGATCTTAGGCCTGAACTCTAGTTATAGAGTTTTGATCATTTTAATGATGACATTGATTTTAGGCAAGTCTTTTCCTATTCCTCTAATGGCTACAACAAGATCATTAGCTCTAGAAAAATAATCCTTGATTTTCTCACCTTCTCACAATTTGAGTTTATCATATATACTTTGCAAAACTAAAAATTTTGATTACTTAACAATAAAGGTTCCTTCATAAGTAGCTTCTAAAGTTTCCAAAATTTCTTTGGTTGTTTTACATCCTACTACCCTATTGAATTCAAATTTATTCCATGCACAATATAAACAATTTCTTACTTTTGAATCAAACATGAACTTATCATTTTTCTCTTGAGACCATTTCTTACAAGGCTTGATGATGTCAGTGGTGCTATCAATAGGTGGAGTGTAGCCTTTCAAGATTATCTCCCAAACTTCAAACTCAATGGATTCAAAGAACCCTTGCATTCTAGCTTTCCAATAGGTGAATTCAAATGTCAAACATTGGTGGATTTGTGTAAGAAGCTCCCTCCATTGTTCACTCTTGAAGTTGATTTTGAAACATAGAGTACTAGGCTCTAATACCACTTGTGCATCATAGAACTTAGAAAAGGGAAGGAAGGAAATAATAAGTTTCCCAAATTAAACCTTCATAAAAAAAAGCACACAAACACAAATTTACATGGTTTCCCAACTTGGGTACTCCACACTTAGAGGGTAGATCACAAACACACCTCTAAAGTTTGTTGCTCTTAAATTGTGATTGAAGGATCCACACCCTACACAATTGTCAAGCCTCATTCTAGAGTGTTGTACTGTAGCATAAATCACTCAAATTTTCAAGGTTCCATCAGGCTTGGAAGTGTGATTTTAAGGCCTCCACAACCTTTACAATCTTGAGCTACATACTAGAGTGTTGTACCACAACACCAACAACTCAATCCCACAAGATCCCAACAAGCTCAAGGAACTCAATCCCATAGGGGAACAAGAGCAAGAATTACAACGAAATATTACAATTCAATTTGTTGATCCTTGTACAATTAGGTATAGCACACCTTACAATCCCAAAATAATAACATAATGAAGAGAAATAAAGAATTTAATGATTATAAATGATTGTACAATGAGTACAACAAGACTTGCACTTTTCCCAAGGCACATCAAGTCTTCTTATAGTTGTCATGTTACTAAATCCTTTTTGAATCTCATGAAATGGCTAGCTAACAATCACTAACAGTCATGGGAGACATCCTTTTCATGCCTGAGACATCTCTCTATATTTGCCCTCAAATCTAGGAAGACGTCTTTGTTTTCTAAAAGATGCCTTTCTGAAGTCTCCATCCTAGAAGACATCTTTGCTCAATGGAAGTTGTCTTTCTATATTTGTTCTACATTCTATAAAGGCACTTTTTCCTCATGAAAGACATCTTTGACTAGGGAAAGATGTCTTGCTTTTTTGAAGATGTCTTTTTGAATTTTCTCTAAGTTCATCCCAAATCTACCAAGACATCTCCTACTTCCCAAAAACATCTTTCTTCATCTTCCTTTGTCTTTTGAATGCATCATTCCTTATCATAGCCTTGATCTTCCATATTTTTTAATGATGTTCACTTTTCTTGTACAATATTAGGTCTTTTTCCACATTCTTTGGATATTTGTTTGAAGACATGTGAATGACCTCCTTCTTTGAGCTCTAGGATAGTTCGTTCCTTGTCCTCTTCAGCTCATCTTGGTTTCCCATGTACATATTCCTACAAACACAATAACCATACAACCATGCAAAAAAAAATTTCCCCATTTTACTTAACATTTTAAGCACACCAAAAGATCCACATAAGCTTATGTCTAGCACTCAAAGGAGTAATTGTGTCAATCAAATCTAAGTTCCATTGCTAAAATGGTCCATCCACAGTTATTGGTTTTAAGGGAGCTCTAGCTTTTTTGATTTTTGGTCCATGAATTTAACATTTCTAACATCTTTGAATCCATGAACTAATATCTTAGTACATACTAGGCCAATAAAAATCATAGTGAAGTATATGTTGCATAATGGACTTAGGAGACTCGTTAAATAAGTTAGAATGATTGTGGAATTGTTCTGCAATAGGACTAATTTGATCATTAAGGACACATTCCAGAACAACCCCTCTAAAGTCCTTTCTATATAAGATTCCATCTTTAACCACAAATTTATCTTCTCTTTTGAAGAAAGCTCTATCTTGACTTTCAATTAGGTTATTTGGAACTTTTCTCATGTTAAGGGATTCTAGAATTTCATCATACTAGTTTCCTTCATGAGTCTTAAGCACACATACTTCATTTTCTCTAGCCATTAACTTGGCTTATCCCATTCCTTTAATATTTTTGCATAGCTTCAATGAGAACTTGAAACCTTGAAGTTTTATGAGTCACTTTCCTCTTTTCAACCCAATTTCATTTTGAGCCAAGAATTGCTTAACTACATGTTCTATTAACATAATATGAACTAATGAGTTTTCCCAGTAATATTTGAAATGCTAAAGTGCTTTAATAACTATGAATGCCTATTTTTCTAAGTCTAAATAATTTAATTCTCAACCTTTCAACTAATACCCAAAAATTCCAATTGATTCATCTTAACCTTCATATTTTTGAGTTAAATAGCAACAATTGAATCATTTGAAGCCAAAGCATATAACTAAAAATCTTCCTTCAATTTTTGTTTTACTAAGTATGGAGCTTCTTGAATGGAATTTTTAATTTCTACTAAAGCTTTTTCTAATTCTAGTATTCTTCTTATTGAGATATCTTTCTTGAGCATATAGATCAATGGTTTAGTAATTTCAATGAATCCAAGGATAAATTTCTTAACAAAATTTATATTTTCAAAGAAAGATCTAAGAGACTTTTTATTTGTAGGATGCTTAATATTTTGTACTACTTGAATTCGAGAGTTATCTATAGCAATTCCTTCTTAAAATATCATGTGACCTAGTAAACTTTTAGACTTAACCCCAAAGATACATTTCTTAGGATTTAATGAAATACCATACTCATAACATCTGTTAAAAACTTGTTGAAGATGATCAATATGATCTTCCTTCCTTTTTCAAAAGATAGTGATATCAACCAAATAAATTACAACAAACTCACCTATTAAACCTTTAAAGGCTAAATTCATTGCTCTTTGAAAAGTAGCTCTAGTATTTGACAATCCAAATGGCATTTTTTGCTAAGTAGAAGCTCCCCACTTGTTGATAAATGTTATTTTATATCTATCACCCTTATCTACCATGATCTGATTATACCCTAAAAAACCATCTATGAACGAATATAATTGATTAATAACTTGATACTTTGATCAACATTTCTTCAATTCTAGGAAGTGGGTATTTATGTTTATTCATTCAAATTTCTAAAATCCACACAAAGCCTAATATCGTCATTCTTCTTTCTTACTAGAACAAGATTAGCAAGCCATGTTGAATATCAAACTAGATATATAATTTGAGCTTGTAATAACTTTTTTATCTCAACTTTCATAGTTGGCTCAAATTATGGATTAAATTTCCTTTATGTTTGTTTAACTATCTCATAATCATTTACCAAAGGAATTTTATGTGTCATCACATTTGGTCTAAAAACTTTAACATCATCATAAGACCAAGAAACATTTTCCAAATTATTTTTTAGGAGGAATAATAAATTTTTCTTAAAGACTAAATCCTTTTCCTTTGAGACATTTAATATTTTTGGTATCTTAGTAGATCCAAGATTTACTACTTCAAAATCTTAATCACCTAGACTCTGTGTATCTTTTCTAGTAAGCAATTTTTTGCTAAACTCATGTTCATAATCAATCACCTTTTAGGAATAGAATTTTTCTTAAACCTTAACATTGTTTCAGGTATGATTTGACTTTTAAATTCTTGCTTATTTCTCAAGAATCTAAGCAACTAATCATCATCTTCAAATACTTGTAAATGCTTTATGTTATCTAGTATCAATGGTTGATTTTCTTTCTCAGTTGTTACCCCTCCATACCTTTCTATCTTTTTCACACTTAATGTTGAGGCTGCCTTTGCTAAAATATCTACTATATAATTATCTTCTCTACCTATATGTTCTATTTTACAATGATGAAATTGATCTAGCATTTTGCATATAAGCTTTTTATAGGATCACAAGAATGAGCTTTTTATGACATAATTACCTTTAATTTGTTCACAAACTAATCTTGAGTATCCTTTTATGGTGATTACCTTGATACATTTTCCAATGTTGTTTTAATTCCAATACTAAGAGCTTCATATTCAGCCTTGTTGTTATTACAAGGCAAAGATAGGTGAATTACCTTTAAAATGTTTGGGGAATCATCTTTTACTAAACTTATTTCAACTCCTACACCTTTGGAGTTATAAGAACCATCAAAGTATAGTTCCCACTTTCTCTCATCTTGAGATTCCTCTTTTTCCAAGTTATAAACATTTTAAAGTGTGAAAATTTTAGGTTCAAAAGCTCTTGTTTCAATGACTTTATTCTTCCCATTCGAGGTAACATTTTCATTCATCAAAGGTTCACTATATATGTATATTTTGTTTGGTTCCCCTTTCCAAGGTATCCACATATGTGAGTAATCTATTGATATGTAACCTAAAACATTCTTCCTCCAACTCCTACTCAACAAAAGACTATGTGAATTTGGTATATCTACCACTTGAATAGTTACTCTACTTTTGATACAATGTTCAAAATTGATTTCTAATAGAACATTTGTTAGCCAATCCACAATCTTCACTCTATTTTTATCCACTTGAAAAATCCTTTTATTGGATTTCTTGGGAGTTAAATCAATCTTTCTGCATATAGACAATGGCATAATAGTATATGTTACTCTAGAATCAACCAAACAATTATGAAGATATTTGTTCTTTAACTTCATTATCAAAAGAAAATGAGGAGCTTCTTTATCAAGAGTATAATCATAGCTAATTTTTTATTTTCTTGTCAATGTTGGACACATGGCTTAACTCTGAATCTCTAATTCTATTTTTACCTTTAATGAACTCTAAAGTCTTTCTTTGTTCATCCCCTATCTGTAAAAAATTAATATATAGTAATATTGGCCCTGACATGTTTAAGATCTTCAATTAAATCATATACACCATCTCCATAAAAGCTTGGTTTCTTCATCCATTTATTAAAATTCTAATTTTGAGTACTTTGCTCTACTTGATCTTCTTTACTTTTATTTTTCTCTTTTCTACTTGTTTCAAAAGCCTTTCTCTTAGTGTATGGATCAGAAATGATGTTTGGAGACCTAGAAGTAATTAATCTTTTTTTTGATCATAGATTATATCCATTTTCCTCATTGTTATTACACTCTTCATCTAATGATGTATCTTATTTTGGGACTTGATACAAAAGAAGTTTCACTAGATCCATTATTAGAAGATTTTCTTGCATAATGAACACTAGATAGTGCATTATCTAATTCAATACCAAGGAAGTTAGACATAACAAGATAATTTTCATCCTCGTCTTCTACTAAATTAGGATATTAATGCTTATATTTTCTATTCTTCTTTTCTTCTTTCATTTTAACTTTTTCCAAAGCTTTTTCTAGCTTCACTACATTGTTGGATAAATATTTCATTAACTATCCCTTATTTGATTCTTTGCTTTCTGACTCTTACTCTATCTTAATATGACCTAGTCCTGATAATGCTTTAAGTTGAGTAAAATCTTGTACAAGAATCATCAATTTCTCTTCTCTTTTTCGAGTTGTGATAATCTCTTCATGATTCAAGTTCAACTATTTTTCTAACTGTATAGCTTCACTAAAGTAGTCATTTAGTGTTAGCAATTTTGGAGCTTTCCTTAACCAAATTGAAATATTTGGATTCACAACCTTAAGATAAGTATCTTTAAGAATTTCATCTAATGGTCTATGTTGTCTTTGAAAGAGTCCACAAATTCATTGGAACTTGATATTAAAATCTCTAACTGACTCTTTGACTCCTTGCTTAGCTTGTACTACCCCATAGTATAGTTGTTATTGATCTAATTGATTGTCAAACTCGATCAGGAAAATACTTTTCATATCATCCCAACTTGTGATACTATTGCTTGGTAAGTTTGAATACCAAATCTAAGCTATATCTTTCAAATTTGTCATGAATAACCTACAGGCTTCATCTTGGTGTTGAACATTTGCATGATCCAAAGCTAACTCAAACATGTGAAGGTATTCTTCAACTAAGTAAGCTTTTCCAAGAATAAAAGGCTCAGGCAAATATTTGTAAAATACTTTAGAAATATCATTGTAGTTTTCAAACCCTAATGATGTAACTCTTTGCCAAGGATTTTTCATCCTATTAGAATTCCTTTTGATTTTTGAACTCTTATATTTCTTTGTCTTTCTCTTATAGACTAGTAAACCAAAAAGAATGGGTGATCTTCTTATCCTTTTGGTCTTTACTCCACTACTTTTTCCAAACTTAAGAAGCTTCTTTTATTCTTCTTCTAATGAGTAATCAATCTTATAATCAAGAATTTCTTTGAAATCTTTGAAATATTTTAGACTATCAGTCTATTTGATCATTAACTCAAAATAATATCTAATTCTTTCAAGCTCTCCTAGCAAAAAAAAAGAACTATTGATGTGCTAGGACTATCGATCTATTCAAATGTAATTAACTTAGGTAACAAAGTTTCTTCCCCTCCTTTTAGCACCAAAAGAACTATTGGCATGCTAGGACTATCAAGCTTATAAACATTCGTAACAAATTACCATCCTTATAGTGCCAAAAGAATTGTTGGTAACTGATTGGGACCACCAATGTTGGGTCTTCAAACTCGTGAATTTGGATCACAAGAAACAAAGGTATTATTCAAATAGGGTTTAGGTGCTTATTGGTCTCTAGTAATACCAAGGTCTAAATACCTTGAAATAAACTCAATGGTTATGAAACAAATTAAACGTGAGTATGTATTTATTGTTGTGGATGTTGAAATGGCTAGGTTGTGTATGAAACTATAATTGGCTTTCATAAAAGAAATTCAGCTAACCTTGTCAAATACTATGAGTTGTTGAAGGTTCCTATTTTGTTAAATCACTTAGTCTATATAGTCTCTATAGTACATTACTTGTAACAAATAAAATTTCACAAAAGTGTTTGAGCATAGTTTTACCAATCTACTCTTAATATCCCCTAGAGAGAAAGTTCCATAGAAAAACTAGAAATAGAGCAAGATTCCATGGATTTTAAAAAGAGAAAAGAAAAGAAAGAAAATTTTTGTGGGATCTCAAACATTTAAGTAAGATAAATTGACATGAGAAAACACTTTGCAAGAAAGTTATTCCAATTCAATATTTACAAAATTTTCAAACCCTTTGAACTCAACAGGTGATTTTATAAATTAAAATCTCATTACACTACCAAAAATGTTATGTAAATGACAAAGTACAAGCTTCTATTTTGACTAGTTAATAGTTGTTGAGAATTTCTTTCAACAAAGACTTTAGAAAAATTTAACAATCTTAAGATTAAAATACTAAGGCAATACACTTTAAAACAATGTAGCTATTTCAGTCATCTCAAAATATCAAAGAATTTCCTAAATCCTCTATCCTCAAAATAGGAAATTTTATAAAAAATTACTATTAAATTACTCTAAATAATTTTCAACAACAAAAGCTCTTTTATGGAAACCCTAATAAGAGTCTATTATTTCACAAAAATAGAGCTATAAGAACAATCTAAAAAATCTCAAAATTAAATGCCAAGCATGATACTATCTAAACTATTAGCTAACTTAGACAAAATGGGAAGAAATGAACTCATGGGATTAAAACAAAGTAGCTAAATTTATGTCCTTAACAAGCCATACTTTACAAGAAATCTTCAATATTCTTCCAAGTTACTTCTACCAATTCCCTCTTTAAATTCTACCTTTGAAAGTCCTTTTATAGTGACCTTAGGGTAGTTACAATAATCATGAGAAGTTAAGGGTATTACAAGTATCTAGGGAATTTATTCCTAACTACCTTAAGAAGTCATAAATTCTATCAGAAAAATAAGCCAAAGTTGGTAGGTTGCTTTTTTGGTAATTACAAGCTTACAAATATGAAGGAGATATAGTTGTAACTTCCATAAAAAGTTATAATTTTTGTGGAAATTTTTAATCCCCAAGAAAATAAAATTGTAATTTCGTAATGTCTATAAATTCTTCTTTTAAATTGAAAAAACCCATTTTACATTTTTTAAAAAAATCTTACACATTATAATGATGATGATGATAATAATGAAAAATATTAAGGCTACATTGCCTTAAGGCCTCATGTATCTACATGTTTACATTTGATGTATAGGCCTTTGAAGGTGCTCACAAGCCCCATGGCTTTCATGCCAAGTGCTTTACTACCTTGATCTTATAATTAAATGTAGTGCTATCGTTAGTTGTTGCCTATCTACTTGTGTTGCTCCTTTTTCTACACACACTCCCAAATCCTTGGTTGTCAAAGTCTCACAACCGCACCTCTAGCAATTGTTGCAGATTTTTCATTTGAATTTGTGCCAACAATGGTGTAGGAGGAATTGCATTATTGTTGCTCTTTTTCCATCAGTGGATGAGCTCTCTCCAACAAAAACATTTGTCTACTTCTACTGCTTCCATGGTTGTCTTCCTACTGCACCATGAATTTTATTTTGTTTCAACAACAAACCCTACGATTCACATCTATCTTCTAAATCTTCTGCTTGCCTCTATCGTCAAGCTACAACGAGATCATTGGTGATGTCAGTGCTCTAGGAACCTATTGTTGCTTGCCATTTTCTTCTTCCCCTAGTGACATGAATTCACATTTTGACAAGGAATTTGAGAGCATGAATAAAGCATAAGAATGTCAATGGTGTTTTTGTTTTTATTTTCTTTTTAGGTTTGGAGCTTACGCTTCCTAATTCCAAGGTATAAAAAATCATTATTTTTTATTTCTATTGCAGATGTTTGATAAAATGAAGATTAGGGTTTCAACTTTGTATAAAAAAAGACATTTTGCATGATATTTTCTTTCTTAGTACATACCCTTATATATTTGATTTAAGTAGGAATGGTAGGTGCAGAACGCAAGCATCCAATAGCCACTCCAAAATTTTTAAAATAATTTTGATCAATTAAGAACCAATAGCAACAAGCACATCAACAATCTATGTTATCAATAGATGTGAAGCTTGGGTTCTAAATTCTTGCTTCAAGCATGTTGTATGCAATAATACTATGAATTTTGCTTCTCCCTTTTGATGAAATCATTAACTATGATAATCTAGTATTATGTGTTTATTTTTATTTTTAAAATTTATGCATTCTACTGCATAGTTTTTGCTCTATACATACATTACATGACTTCCAAATATGATTCCATTGATGCATATGATAGCATTACAACAGCTATTCAAGATTTATCACATCAATATATTGTGCATAATAAGGTCATTTTTGCAACTCTTTGGAGAATGAATCTTTGTGTTTCTCAACACTTTACTTTGCATACCATTTCCTTAGAGATTTGTTGCAAGTATCTATATGATTTTTGTGTAAGTTTCACATACTTTCTATTTTTAATCATATTTACACTTTCTTGGGTTATTCTTCTTGAGTTTATTTTTACATTGTTGCAAAATCTATTCTCTTAAACTCTGCTAATTAGTCATGTTTTCTAGGTTACGTCAATAAGGCTTCATCAACGTGGCACTATCGACACAACCCCGTCAATGTAAACTTGTCAATGTGGGATTTGATACATTGACATGGCCTCATCAACCAAGTGTTTGTTTTCACCTATAAATACGTGCTCATCCAATATGTTTATGGCATCTTTATCATAGTTGAAGCAAAGCCCTTGCAATTTTATCAGTCAAAAGTTAGAATATTTTTATAAGTGCTCGTAGTAGGAGTCAAAGAGTGTGAAAATATTTATTCAAGCACTATTGTACCTAAGCACGGTAGTGTATGCAACAATAAAGATGAGCTTTCTAATAAACCTTGTAGCACTTTGAAATAGATTAATTGTTTACTTATGCATTTAATGTTTTATGCAATTTTCTTTAATGCTTTAAGTAATTAAATAATTAATTCAACTAAATTAAGTTAAATTAAGCTAAATTAAATAGTGATTAATTAAGAACATAAGTACGACCACTTCAAGCATACTCTTGGTGCTTGGTAATCCCAGTAACCCTTAACGTTTGGTATCCCAATAGTGTTAAACATGTTCAAAATGTGTTCAGAAAGTGGAAACATATGCTTATGTTAAGATTAGTTGGGTCTAACTAGTTAGATTAAATTATTAATTTAATTATTTTATTTTACTCATTATTATTTATCCTTAGGCGACTTAAACATAAAACATAAAAATGATAAAAATCATTTACCTCAATTGCAGTTAACCATACCTTTGCATATCACAAGTGTAATTGGAAAGATAATGATCACAGCATTAGTTTCACTTCCTAGAGATTGGTGTACTTAGAATGCTATAAGTTCATGAAATTCGACCAGATCACACATGAACGCTTAGTGATTCATATGATTGGATGTAGGATCTACTCACTACTCATCATTGGTGCTATTATCAAGGACATGTAGTTTGATATGTGCACTATCTAGGACTTAGTGAATATTATTTAAACTTATTGGAACAAACCCTAAGGTCACAATCATTCAAAAAATTTATTATTAGAGTTATAATTTAAGCACACTGAAATTTTTTTCTCTAATCCAAAATTTCTTCTTCTCATAGGCATGATGAATCAAAACTGTTGATGCCCCAAGTTATCAAAGTGATGTACACTCATCTAGATGAGCTTGTACCTAATTTAACCTTCATCCTACATCAAGATGAGTAATTTGTATAGAGAGATATGGAGGGCAACATTGAGTTGCCTTCCAACCAATCTGTTCCTAGGATGCTACTCCAAACCCTTAAGAGGTTGGACATCCAAGATCTACATGATCAATACGTTGTGTAGGACCATGACTATTAGGACTATTGTCCCACAGAAACACAATGCAAATGAGATTAGCACCAAGAGAAGCATCATGAAGCTATGAAGGGGAAATGATTCACTAACCCCCTATTCCTATCAAATCAAAATGATAATGAGGATCCTACCTCTATGGGTTCTCAACATGAATATTCTCCACCCCTTGACTTTGGTAAAGGAGGCTTGAACCTAATTCTGTAGTCCACTATCCACAATTTGGGTACAAGAAATAGTGGAATTCAAGGCAAGGGCTTGAGCAAGCATCATGATGATAGAAAAGCTAATGATTGTGGCCATGACAAGTGGAGAGAAGGTAGCAAACATTATGGTGGTGGCAGTCCTCCTCCCTCTTCATCCTCTTCATCCGCATCTTCTTCTTCCTCCTCTAAATCTAATGGAAACCACAAGGGACAAAACCACAATGAAGGTGAATGGTGGGATAATGATCATAGAACCTACCATGAATGAAGGGGTAGTAGAGCACATCATAGGCATCATCGACATCATGACAATGATGAACCTTTGCTAGCAACTCGAAGCATGCTAAACATTACAAAGGTAGTTATAATTCCAACCATGCATGTGAAAGATAGTAGAATCAAGAGGTTGGATATGAACAATATCCCTGGATTTAAGGGGGGATATAACTCAGATTAATAGATCCATCTTCAAGCCTTTCACAATGCCTATGCCTTGTAGAACATAGAAAACAATTGATAGAAACTTAAGCTATTTTCAAGGACACTTATAAAAGAAGAAAAACATTGGTACCACTCCTTAGAGCTAGAATCAATTCACAAATGGAGTACAATGCTTTAGCTATTCAATGACAAATATCAGACGTACTCCAGAGTGTCAAATTTGAGAAAGTAAATCCAAGGTTGGTGACAAAAAACACATGAACTCTTGGATAAGACCATGGGTAGGTATTATTCCCTTTTGCACAAATGTCTTGTCCATGTTTATTTTCAATGGAAGCAACTTCACCATATCATAGATGGGCTCTGATTAGAAATGAGGAGAACTCTTGGGGTCTATGCCCAAGGGAGACTATCAAAACTAAGAGCCCCTTAGATTCAAAGGTTGATTAAGTAGGTTGCAAAAGAAGAAGGGGAGTTGAGAAAATTGAAAATTTTTTAGTATAACTAGGATCCTTCCATAAAAGAAAAAAAGGAGGTATAATTCTATGATAGCGAGGGGGTGGCAGCACTAGATGAAGTGATGTAGCGAAAATCTTTCCAATTCAAAAATCTGTGTCTAAAATTTTGGCTAAGGTTTACAAGATGTGGGAATCCTTAGATGAAAAATTTCAAACTACTCTAAAAATTGCAAAAGAATCTAAAGAACAAGGTGGTGATCATGACTGTAGGAGAAGAGAAGAAGCTGAATGTGCCTACCAAAAGGGTAAGAGCAAAGCTAGAGCAGTAGAAAAGGTTGTGGAGTCATAATCAGATGATGGTGGTGGCTATGACATTTGCAAATATGAACATCCCAAGGGATATTTTCCTATTGTGTCACACTTACAGGAATCTAGGATGTATGCTCTAAATTCTAAACTAGCATGAAGGCAAGCACCCAAAAGGTTGCCTTATCCTCAAGGCAACCCAAGGTAGCTCCACCAACAACAACAACCTTATTATCCAAGTGGAGCTCTACCACAATAGTACGAGCAATACCAGTAGTGGTAACACCCATAGTCATGGGGGATTCCACCACCAAGGCAATGATACCTTTACAAGTAGCCAGATCCATTTGGGTACTATATTCAGCAACCCATGTCTCCACATGACTCTTCATATCACACTTCTTTTCAACATTACTACTACCCTTCAAAGTATTACCAAACTCATTCTCAATCTCCTAGAGGGAAATCCCCATATCCTTATCATTCTCCTCATCCTTCAATAGATGTTCCTTCACCCTCAACCCAATTAGCATCTACTCCATCCATGTAGGGTAAAATTCCCATGCAACTATAGCAATGTACCCCTACTATGGTTGTTAACTTACAGGTAGCTCCTTAGCCAAGTGGTTTGAAACCCAAATCCCTTAAAAGATCATTCTTCCAAACTAATAGCCCTACTAAGCCCTCACCTACCTATGTCGTTGGTTGCCTTGTGTCTCCTTCATCCTCTACATCCATTCCTTTCAAGAGCCCTTGAAACCAAATTCCACCCAAGATTCATACTATCATGTTAACCCATGTTGTATCTTATTAGATTAAGATAGGAAACCTTTCTAGGAAAAGAGCTAATCTTGGAAGTCCTCTAATCTACTTGCAAATTGTAGGAAATAAACCATGTAAGGCTCTTCTTGATTCATGTTCTTGAGTTAATCTAATTTCCCACAAAATGTAAAATGCCTAGAACCTGACTCTTCTTAAGAAGAGAAATATCCATTTAGAATTTGTAGATCAGTCCATCACTATTCCCTTGGAATTAGTGGAGGACATTGTGATAACTGTTTATGGGTGGTCATATCCTACCAATTTCCTAGTGATCAAAGTTGACAATTGCAAGGGAAACTTCCTAAGCATTATGGGGAGGGTTTGGTTGAGAATTGTTAATGCAAAAATGAGTATCAAAGATCTTTTCCTAGAGATTTCCAAGGAAAATGCATTTAGAAAGATCAAGCAGAAGCAAGTTCTATGCATAGCGTATAGCAATACAAGGTCCAACTATGTGTAGAAACTTTGGTCTGTTAAATGCACATCAATTAAAGCATGCAAATAGTGTGCAGGTAAATCTAAAATCCAAAAGTGCCTATACATGGTAGCCACAAAGAAAGAGGGTACCCAATGGCTACCAGCTAATTTTGAGAGAAACACACTTTGCGTGGAACCTACTAAGAGCCTAACTTATGCCTATGTTGAAGGCATGGATGAACTAGAGCAAGTTCATCACAACTCTCTAATCATGAACCTGATGATACCAATTAGGGAGAGTTGGGAACCCCTAATAGTTTTAAACAAGAGCCCTTAAAGTTGAAAAATCTACCTAATGAAATGGAATATGCATATTTAAAAAATGAAAAATTGGTGATAATCAGTGCCAACCTTGCTGTTGAGTAGAAAAGGATGCTATTGAAGGTGGTCAATTAATGGCCAACAACCTTTGCTTGGTCATACCCTAAACTCACAAGGATTGATCCTAAGATATGCTAGCATCACATCTATACTAAGCTAGCCATGAAGCCAAAGAGGCAACCACAATGATGGCTAAACCCCAAATTGAAATACAAAATCAAAGAGGAAGTTGAACAACTCCTCAAGGTGGCATTCATCTATCCAATTGTGGATAGTGAGTGGGTTAATCCACTTATAATTATGTCAAAAAAAGGTGGCAAGTGGTAGGTCTATATTGATTTCAGGCTATTGAACATGGCAATGTTCAAAGATCATTTTCCATTGTCATTTGTGGACCAAGTGTTAGATACTATTTCTAAGAATTACTATTATAGCTTTCTAAATGGTTATAGTGGCTATAACCAAATTTAGATCATGCTTGAGGATTAGGCCAAAACAACATTCACAAGTCCCTAGGGAATTTTTTCATATCATAATATGCCCTTTGATCTATATAATGCCCCTACAACTTTCCAATACCTTGTCCTGAGCATTTTTCAATAGCAAATTGGTAGTGAAGTGGAAGTCTTCATGTATGAATTCTCCACCTATGATGCTATGTTAGAGAAAGCCCTCAACCACCTTGATCAAGTGCTTAAAAGATGCATGGAGACTAATCTTTAGCTCAATTAGTAAAATATTCATCTCATAGTCTAGGAGGGCATTATGTTGTAGCACAAAATTTCTTAAGCAGGGATTAAGGTGAACCCTGAAAACATTTAGTCATCCAAGGAATAACTCGCCAACTAGAAATCATTAAAGATGTTCGTTCATTCCTTGGACACACAAGCTACTACCATTGATTCATAGAGAATTTCTCTAAGATTACAAAACTCTTGGTTGAGCTCACAAAGAAAGATACTCTGTTCATATGGACCAAGAAATGTAAAAAGGTATTCCAACAGCTTAAGAAGAAGCTTGTAGAGAGTCCAATTCTATGAGTACCTAATTGATTACATCCCTTTCACATCATGATAGATGCATTAAACTATGTCATGGGAGTTGTGCTTATGTAGTTGCATGTTCAAAAACATCCATATTACATCCACTGTGTAAGCCAAAGCATTGTGGGTGTACAACTCAATTACACCACAACAAAGAAAGGGCTGATGGCAATGGTGTATGCTTTGGAGAATTCTAGGCACTATGTGCTTGAATATAAGATGTTTGTGTACACTGACCACAGTGTCATTCACTCCATATAAATAAATCAGTGATGAGCCCCATGTCATACGGTGGCTAGTCATCTTGTAGGAATTCAATCTCACAATGGTAGATTGAAAGGGGACTGAGAATGTGGTCACTTGTTACTTATCTCGATTATGATGGGACAACAAAGAGGGTGAAAGCCCACTCTCTAATCAATTTTCTAATGAAATCCTCTTTGTTAGTGCAATAAATGAATAAGTACCACTAAACCAAAATGATATGATGGCATCCTCACTTATCTTCTAACTCAAGAGATTCCATAAAAGTTAGACCATCGGGAAAAACAATAGTTTTTTCTTTAAGCTAAACACTTCATAGATATTAACAAACACCTTTATAAGGTGTGCACTAATGGCCTGATTCATTGGTATGTTTCTAATGCTAACCAACTATGCGTTCTCCAAGATGCTCACAAGGGTCCTTATGGGGGCCTATGTAGGGAGCTATACAGCCATTAAAATCCTAATGGCAGGATATTATTGGCCAACAATCTTCAAGGATGTCCACCAATTTGTCCACTCTTGTGAATGTTATCAATGAGACGGTGGGATGACCACTCGAATGGAGGGATCTTAGTAGTGGATCCAACCACTAAAGCCCTTTGAAATTTAAGGCATATACTTCATGGGTTCCATCACACCCATGTAAAAAAAAGGCATACATAATAGTCACTATTTACTATTATACGAAATGGGTAGAAGCAGTAGCTATCACTGACTATACATCTTTCACTACCACATAGTTTGTGCAAAAAAATGTAATAAATAGGTTTAGAGTGCCACATGCACTAATTTCTAATAATGGTACTTATTTTACAAGTGCTACCTTTCAAAATCTCATGCAACACTTAGGGGTTGAACATAAATTAGCAACACCCTACCATCCCCAAGCCAAAACTCAAGCAAAGGTTACTAATAGGGAGATAACAAAAATCTTAATAAGCATAATTAGCAAATATAAGAAAGACTGGAGTACAAAACTTAATGATTTCCTCTAGGCATACTGCTTAACATGGAAACTCCCTATAGGCTACTCTCCCTATGAGCTAGTGTATGGAAAATTACCAACTCTTCCAATTCAATGTGAGCTCCGTACACTTTTAATAGCTTGTAACCTTGAACTTAACCTGAACCTAGCACAAAAAGAGAGATTGATCAACCTTAACATGCTATACAAGAATCGATTAGTGGCCTTGTCCTTGAATGAAGTTCACAAAGCATTTAGTAAAAAAAATTTTGTAACCGTAGGATACAAAAAGTAAAATTTCAACCTAGAAACATGGTCCTCTACTGGAACCCTACACATGTACCTTAATGAACTAAGTTATAGATGTTGTGAAAAGGGCCTTATATTATTTATGAAACCTTTCCTTCTACGACCATGTTGATTTAGAAACCAACAAGCCTGAACAAAAAGCAATTGATCAACACATAACAAGTCAAACCTTTTGATGAATCCATGCAAGCCAATGCAAGAAATGCCTCATAAAATGGAGGACCTTGCTCAATCTTTTAGATCTCCTCCAACTTAGTTGTGAGGGAGATGGCCATTCATGCTAACTATATAAGTGGCTCTTCAGCTTTTGTACTTTTCTATTTTTACTCCTTTTTTTCACACTTTCTTTGTTTTTATATCATTTTTGTTTTACAATTTGTTATTTTTCCAAAAGAAATTTATAACATCATTCATATGTTTTATTTTTCTTGAATATTCTACAATTTATTTCATATTTTCCCTTATCTTAGTGTGATTTTTTTCTTATCTTCTAATAAGAGTGCTTTATTGCCAATAGAACTCAACGATTTTGTAGATGTCTACTAATGATGATTTATACCTACTGTTTTTATTTACTAATGTCTAGTTTCCATTTTTGCATTTTGATGATTGATAACTAAGACAGGTTTCTTTTTCATGGAACAGGCAATGAGTTCACATCATCCACCCATCCATCAACTCTATGGTTTTTCTAGTTTTGGAAGTATGAGGTCCCTTTTTCATTAATGAGACCTTAACGAACTTATGACCTTGGTAGTTTCCAAACTTGGGAAAGATTCAAATATTTGAAAAGGGTATGACTTCATGGGGATTCAATACTCTTTGTACCTCTCTAGTTGCTTAAGTGCATTTGTGTTTTAATGGATTTCTTACTGTTCCATGTCGACCAATAACAAGACATTGAATAAGTCTTTGCATGGTGTGGTTTTCATCCAAAAATTCATACAAACATAAAATGCTAGGAAAAACATGATGGGAATTCAAAGCACACCCCTTAGATAAAATAAATAAGCTACAAGCACTAGTTATGGGACTAGAAAGAAATGTTACATATGCCTGAAGGTCCCCTCTAACTAAGACCCTTTCTCACATCTTGCTTCTCTTTTCTTCTCAAATAACAAATAGTGGTTGTCTATGGGAGCATTCTTGTGTCTCGATGGGGTGGACCAATCCTAGAGTGGTAATGCAACATCACTAAAAGTGATTGGTTCTAATCTTGACTAAGGATGGATTTTGTTGAGTCATTTAACCATAGAATCCACAAGGAACTTCATGTGATCATGATTTGGACATCCATTTCATTTCTATATCTCATCCATCAATGCTTTCCATAACTCACCTAATTGTTGGTTTTTATGTTTTTGTTTAATGTCTTAGTTTGACATTTTGAAATTCTTAGGTAGATTCCTTGGGATTTGGTCCTTATATTTTTCATAACCATTAATCAAATGTGAGGCCCACAAACTCCTTAGTTGAGGATATGCAAAGGCAAAAAAGGGCATAAGCCTACTATGAGAAGGATCCACTTGCATAGCTCTTAGTTGGGCTAATTAAGTTCCTTATCCTTGGGCATTTTGGTAATCAAATCTTTTGCATTTCCCTTTGTTTGCATCCATTTGTGTGCTCCTTAAGGCATTTCTCCAATCATTCTCCATATTTTAAGAACTCTCAAGCCCTCTTCATGTATTTCATTATGTTCTCGGCTTTTTAGACTTCAATATGACTCCAATTACATTCAAAAACTCCATGTATTTTTCAAATTTTTTCTTGGTCAATGGTGGTTAATAGCTACATTGACTAGGCCCAGTTGACATAGCTAACCATGTCAACTAGGCCCCGTCAACAAGGCCCAATTGACATAACTCACCATGTCTACTAAACCCCATCAACAAGGCCCAATCGACACATGGAAAAAATTCTATATATACTGCCCACCACTTAGGGATTTTTTACCATTTGCTTCAAACTTAAGGAGAGTTTTTACAATTTTTAGAGCTCAAAACCTTTTAGAGCCTATAACTTTCAAACTGCTAATCCAATTTACTTTGTTCTTCAGCCCTACAACTTCTAGAGGTCTGCTTTACATCGTGGAGGCCACAAACCTTAGGTTTTTTATAGAGAATTTTTCAAAATTTTTATAATGCCCCCATGGGTTTAATGAATAAAATAATATTAAATCATCAATCTATAAGATTTAAACCTTTGCAACACACTTTGCTAACTTATTTAATTAAATAATATTAAAATAATCTAACTGGTCATGATCACAACTTAGCCAAGTGTAACTACCCCAAGGGATAAGGTATTCCAAATGTTTCAAAGTTACACATTAAGTGCTAATCCTTGGTCATGTTGTGATTATATATGGCACCTAGACTTACACAAAAAGAAGGACCATCTCAACTAAGGGACAAATAACCTAGAGCTAGAAGAGAGTAATAAAAACAAACCCAAGAATAAGTAGCAAAAACTCATGCGATGGGATCTCTTTGGAAGGAGCCTAAAGTGGAATCTATTCAACAAATTCCCAAGGAAGTAGTTTTAACAAAACAATCCCATTGAAATAAGGTGCTAAGACCAATGCCAAGACTAGAGGTCACATTGACTCAAGCTTGCCTTGATCAAATCAAGCCTCATGACATCCAACATTCAATTCTACAAGAATTGAACTTTGGACCATTCTTAGAACATGCTCTACTAGAAGTCAAGATGCAATTGTAGAACTCTCCCATGTTTCCTATCATCACTTCCAATGGGGAATGGTACATGGGAGATACATATCTTTTCTAGAACGATAGGTAAGCAGGAGCCACTATGAAGATTAAGGACATTCAAATGCTCACTTAGTGAAAGCCATTGCACAAGCCCTTGGATTGCTTAATATTAGAAGAAATTTGACAAAGATCTGTACACAAGTAGACCCAAAGGTAAAGAAGAAGTTGACCCAATGATGTTATGGAGTGGACAGCGAGTATGGCACACTCACCCTAGCGGAGCATGTATATTTCAAGATAGCAACCTATCACCTCAATCTAATAGTAAGGCCTAGTAGGATGAATGCCTTTTCTTCCCATGCATGTGCTACTCTATGTGAAAAAATCCTTGTGAACCTTCCACACTTGATCTATCTAAAGATAGAGAAGCAATTTAAGAAAAAAAATGTGAAAGGAAGGTCCTACCCTTTCCCTGCATAATTAAGAAACTATGCAATAGGGCAAGAATAGTTTGCTACGCCAACGATACAATTTGGCATAATTATTTTTCCTCTTGGGTAGAAATGATGAAAGACAAGATTCCTTCTGCAACCAAGGATGAGAATCAGCAACCACCACCTCCACTACCCACTCATAAAACAACATTGGAGTCCCACACTACCCTTGAATGAATGCGTGAGATCTAAGAGCAGCTCTTACCAAGTGGTGGTGATCCATCTATGTATCACCTAGTGATGATTCACCTCAAAGAAGTGGTTTGAACCATTAGGTAGATGGAGAGAGGTGGGTCAATCTTTTCAGCTCAAATAACATAGCTACCTATGATATTAAATCCTAACACCCAAGAGGTAACAGTCTCTCTCTCTCAATAGTAGTAATTCCTAGAAATATTTAGGAATTTTGCTACTTTCTTGATGTGTTTAAAGGAGAACAAGGGGGCAGTTGTATTGGTGATGTAGCACCCTGGCTAGGAGACAATGGTAGAGATAATTGCTAATAGAATTACTAAGGCATTAACTACACCTACAATATCTATACTAGACATTTCTACATACATAGATGTGTAAATGTCCATAGGAACAATTAGTGGCAAATTGAGCACAACCTAGCATGATGAGTTTTTGGACCAACTGGTGGGAACTAGGCAACCAATTTCAAATGTCTTTGACCTTCCAGATACAACCACTATAATCTAGTTGAAGCTACTAGAAGCAAGGGGCAAATGCATTATCATGGAAGGACAACTTAAAATAACCTAGGCTCAAAACCAATGCCTAGTTGCAAAGGTTGCTGAATTAAGAGCTCACCTTATTAACCCCATGCTTCTCAGTCCTACACTAACCTATGATGAAGCTTTTCAATAGCTTCAACAAAAACTCAAGAAGGTTAAGAATGTGAAGGAGAGGGTGGTCTTTGATCAATCCTTGGTTGATTTCAACATGCATAATATCCAAAAGGCCTTGGATCAGACTCACCAAGAGAATGTCACTCTAATCACAAAAAATCATTGCCTATAGAAAGTTGATGTGCAAAAGTAGCAAATGCAAGATTTCATCCATCAATAGTAGGAGCAGCTAGCTAGAGTAAACACTAAGCTAAGGATATTAGTAGCCAAAAACAAAAATCTCTCTATGGAGGTTGTTTGAGCTCTTTAACAGAAATCTATAACAGAGGTAGCCGCTTAAAAAAATAAGGCTCTCAAATTTAACAAAGTCAAAAATCACTACAGAGATCAAGTTTTTCTACAAAAATAAATCAATGAAAAACATATTCAAATGGCAAAGGTAAAAGTTAATGAAGTCCTCCAATAGCTCAAGGAAGGAGGTGATGTCTGGTAGCCTATCTTTTATGGGCTCAATGACTACAACAAGATAAAGATCTACATGAAAGAGTTGCATATCAAACATATGATGGAGTACATAGAGCTTGCCAATCTCCATTATGCAAATCTGGTGATGCTAACTACTAGATAACTATGGTCTTAATTGGAGAAATAGGTGGCTAGTTCATACTTTTTGTATGAAGCTGAGTTCAAGTATCACGAAGACACTGAATAGAGGCTTGAGGTGGCAAATGCAAAACCTGATGTTCTTAGCTAGTGCCCACTAATCAAATGGTATACAACTAAGAACCTAGCTAGGAAAATGAGTGACTACCAAGAGATATAGAATGCAATAACGTTGTTCAATGTTGAATGTAACCTTTTCGCTACCTAGTTTGTCAATCTGAAGAAGTTGTTCCTAGCAATGTCCTATCCTTGGGATATTCCCACACTTGCCCACATTCACAATGAAGCATGGATTATGAATGATCCAAAAAGTAAGGAGGAGAATATGAAGGGGCTGTTGGATGCCTTCCATCTTCTACCAAAAGTTGTAGTTGTTGTAGGATAATCACAACTGCCTCAACCACTGCATGCACCTAGAGTAGGAGAAGGCCCTTCGGAGCATCAGAAGCCTCCATAGCTTGGGACCAATTGAACTTCTTCCTCATCTTTACATCATCAAATTAATTGTATCTATCATTTTTATCTTGGTGTTCAAATGTTTTGTCCTAAATACCAAAATTTTGTAATGATTTATAATTTTGTACATGTTAAACATGTTTAGGATGTGTACGGAAAGTGGAAACAGATGCTTATGTTAGGATTAGTTAGGTGTAACTAGTTCGATTAAATTAACAATTTAATTATTTTATTTTATTCATTATTCTTTATCCTTAGGTGACTTAAACATAAAATATAAAAAATGATAAAAATCATATGCCTCAATTGCACTTAACCATAACTTTGCATTTCACAAGTGTAAGTAGAAAGACAAAAATTGTAGCATTAGTTTCACTTCCTAGAGACCAATGTACTTAGAAGGCTATAAGTCCACAAAATTCAACCAAATCACACATGAATGCTTAGTGATTCATATGGTTGGGCATAGGGTCTACTCATCATTCATCATCTACTTTATTATTTCCTAGTATAATAACATGATTTTCCATTCAAAAATTTTTATGTTAAAAACATATTGTGGTAATCACTATTAGAAAATCCAAGGAGAATCCAAGATAAATCTACATTACACTCACAACCATATATATAATGATATATGAAGTGTAGTCCAAAGAAGTCATAATTGAGAGGAATTGGTAATCCAGCCAAGTGTATATTGCACTCTTTCCAACAACCATATCTAGGATATACTCATCCCACTATGAAATGATTAACTGGTCTCATGATTTCATCATCCTTGAATTTAAAGAAGCCTATGTATCCAACTTAATCAAAATAAAATTATTATAATGTGCTAGAATAATTTTAAGGAAATAAGATAGTTGTTAAAGTTTGCTCCATTAAATGGTATAATTGTGATAACAATTGATGGGACGAGATATCGCATGGGCTGCAATATCGCGTACGTGATATCTTATCTGCCGCGATATCGCATCCCCCGCAATATCGCGTACACAATATCGCGTCGTCCCCCGCGATATCGCGTACGCAATATCGTAGTGCATCACCAAGTCTATAGATAAGAGGCGGCTCTCCCTTGTTTATCATCCTAGGCTTAGACCGTAGCAAAACTCTGGCAGTTTGATCCCTCAAGAGATAGAATATTTTCCATGTGCCCATAGTAGGAGCTCCAAAGTGAACGAATCTTTATTCGAGCAAATATTGTACCTGAACACATGTTTGTGTATGGAAATAAAAAAGAACTTCTTGGATAAACCTTACAATGCACGAAATAGGCTAAATAGGATTTTATTTATTTTTATTTATTGTTTATCATTTAAATTCTTTCTTAGTTCATTAAATCTCTCTCAACCCTTCTCTCCTAGTTAAGTGCCTTAGTACGACTACTTCGAGCATGAGCGTTACGCTTGGTGATCCTAGCAACAACTAGCGTTTGGTAACCAAGGTTGCATTGGTTCAAGGTGTGAACGGTAAGTGGGAACGGATGCTGACGCTAGGTTAGTTAAGGCTTAGTTAGTTAGTTAAAGTTAGTCAATTAGTCTCTTCACCCTTCACCTTATCAGCATAGGAGATAAAATAGAAAAGACATAAAAATCACATACCTCAGACTTACTTAACCATACACCGTGACAAATACAAGTAAGTCTGGGAAGACAACGAATAATTAACCTTAAGTGTTCCATAAGGTGTGTAGGCACTTAGTTTGCAAAGTTCGACCGAATCACGCATGCTATGCTTGTATTCGTATGGTTGAGTGTAGGGGTACCTCGCCACTCATCATCGGTGCCGTTGCCAAGGACTAAGTGTTTGTGTGCTAAGTAGAACATAGGAAATCACTCACATCGTTGGGAGCTTAAACAAACCCTTAGGGTTAATAAACAAAAAATTATATAACGGTTAATTAGCACACTGAACAAAGTTAAAATGTCTTCTTCGAATGAAAGAAATTCACCACCTAGGGATCATACAAGAAACAGTTGGCAGTCTAAAACACATAACCAAAATTTGCCAGTTCCTCAACAATATCGAGTGGTATATACCCATCCCGATGGGTATATATCATATTTTACTTTTTTCCTCCATCAGGATGAACAACTGTGTTGGCGACATTTGCAAGGTAACATAGTGTTACCTCTAGATCAAGTAGTCCCTGACATGCTCCTTCATGCTCTTGCATAGATAGGCATGACTCAGCTATACGCTGAATACATTGTGGAAGATTTTGACACAAGGGATTATCATCCCACAGAATCACAACGTTTAAGGGACTCGCGGCAGGAGAGCCACCATACACTATTGAAGGGAAAAGGGGTCCCACATGTCCTAAGTGAAATTAGAGATGGTGAACCACTTATAACGGGTTCTCCATCAAATGATGTTCCCCCTCCTAATAATAGTGAGGAGGTGGGGTATCAGAACCTACACTCCACGATACACAACCCTAGTTCTGATCCCCATGAACACCAACTGTTCACTGAGGGGACAAAAACACATGACAATGACGGGCATTCTGATCGTCATCACAATTAAAATCATAGTAGCCAAATAGAAGTTAAGAAACATCATCATGGAGATGGTTCTCCTTCTTCTTCCCCTTCATCACATCATTCACCCTCTCCTTCCACATCATGACGTAGTCATAAAGAGCATAACAGTGAGGATAGAGGTAGAAAAAATGAGATACCTCGATGAGAGAGTCGAGAGAGAGGACAAGAGCATGAACAAAGGGAAAGTAGGGAACAATGTAGACATCATAGATGTCATAAAAGAGATGATCATGATGAACCCCTACTTTCCACTTGAAGTATGCTAGATATCATGGAGGCAGTGAGAATACCAACAAGGCATCAACAAGGTAGCCAGATCAAGCACTTAGACATGAACAATATCCCACGGTTTGAGGGGGGATATAATGCTGATTTGTAGAATCATTACAGGAATTCCATGATGCATGTGCCTTTCAAAACATAGAAAATGAGTGGTAAAAACTAAATTTGTTTCCTAGGACACTCATAAAGGATGCAGAGAGTTGGTACCGATCCTTAGAACTGGAAACCATTAGGAGGTGGAGTACAATGTTAGAACTCTTCAACAATAAATACCAAATGTACTCTAGAGTGTCTAAATTACATAAGCAGATCCAAGGATGGAAGCAGGGTAATTACAAATGCTTGGATGCTACCATGGGCCGCTACTACACATTGTTACATCGTTGCCCAGGCCATGGTTATGCACAGCAGGATCAACTCCGCCACCTCATGGATGGGCTAAGGTATGAAACTAGGATAACCCTTAGGACATATGCCCAAGGGAGACTATCAGAACTTAGATCCCATGAAATTCATCGCTTGTTGGAATAAGTAGCCAAAGAAGAAGGGGAGCTACGAAAAAGAGAAAGCACGGAAGAATATAACCATGATCCTTCCCTCCGAAAGAGGGGAGTGAGATTTTGTGATGAAGAGGATGAGTCACCAGTCGAAGAGTTGGTGAATAGAAAAAAATTTTCACTTCAGAAGTTAACAATAGAAGTAGTGGCTAAGGTAGATCAGATACAAGACTCCTTAGATAGTAGATTTGAACTTGTCCTAAAAATTGTAGAGGAGTCTAAGGAGGAACGAAGTAGTGAAAAGAATCAGACAAAGCGAAGAGATTCAGGCCCTGCACATGACAAGGGTAAGGGGAAAATAACTATCTCCATGAGGTTGTGGATTCAAACACAGACAATGACGGTGGATGTGAGATCTGCCAATATGACCATCCTAAGGGATGTTGTCCAATCATCTCACATCTACAAGAGTCTGGGGTGTATGCACTCAACCTGATACTTAATAAACGGTAGGCACCCCAAAGATTACCTTATTCCCAAGGTAACCCAAGGTAGTTCCACCAACCATTAATGTACTATCCAAGTGGAACTCCGCCACAACCCATCGCCACAACCTAATTTCTCCAAGTGACTCCATGGGTCACACAACTCCCCAATGTCACTACCAAGTTCGGAAGTACTTTAGAAGGACTCCTTCTCCTCCTGGAGATGCTCCACAGACCTACCATCCTCTAAATCCATCCACCACTCTTCCGTTGTTAGTTCCCATACCACTTGCTCCAACAATGCAAGGGGAACTCCCCACTCAACCACAGCAACGTAATGCTACAAGAGCTATACACATTCAACCCATTGCTGGTTCTGACAATCGCAAAAAGAGAAGATCTTTCTTCAGAACCAAAAGCCCATAAAAGCTCTCAAAATCACAAGTGGTTGAGTCTGTACACACTCCTCCAACATACAAGGCTTCGAGGCTCCCTTTATTCCAACACCAGAGCTCAACACATACGGTTATGTTAGCACATACTGTAATCGACTGGATCAAGGTAGGCCACCTTCCTAGGAAACTATCTAACCCTGGAAGTCCCTTAATCTACCTCCAAGTTGTCGGGAATGAACCACATAAGGCTCTTCTTAACTCAGGTTCTAGAGTCAAATTAATCTCACGAGAAATGTATCAAGCCTAGAACTTGCCCCAACTCAAGAAGAGCAATATTTAACTAGAGCTGGCAAACCAATCCATCACCATTCCCTTAGGATTGGTGGAGGACATTGTTACCACTGTGTGTGGTTGGTCATACCCAGCAGATTTCCTGGTGATAGAAGTTAACAACAACGAAGGGGACTTCCCAATTATAATGGGAAGGGCATGGCTAAGCACAATAGACGCATGCCTAGGGATCCACGATCTTTCCTTAGAGATATCTAAGGTAAACATTTATGGAAAGATCGAGAAGAAGAAAGTTCCATGCATCACATACAGTGACTCAGAGGGTGATGACATGCAGGAATCATGGGTGATGAGAAATTTAACATCTCCTGCATGTAACCGGTGTGCACCAAAGGATAACATACAAAGGTGCTTGTATGTAGCAACCACACAACAAGAGCACACCCAGTGGTTGATAGCTGATCAAGAGAGCCACTCATTAACATGCATGGAACAAACTGGGGGAACAACCCATGCCCATACCGAAAGCATAGATACATTGGAATATGAGCATCCCCAACTTCCATCCCTTAACTTGAGAACATCAATGGGGAGAAGTTGGGCACTTTTAAGAATTTAAATATATGTTCATTATTTTGGATCTCTCCCTTTCCATTCAGTCATGGGGGAGATCGCCACCTATGCTGATCATTTGGGGGCCCTCAGTTCTTTTAAGTTTTTGTTTTGCACATTTTTTTTTACACATTTTTGTTTTATACGTTTTTTTTTACACATTTTTGTTTTACAAGTTTTTGTTTTACATGTTTTTTTTTTGCACATTTTTATCTTACACATTTTTTTTTTACAAATTTCTTTAACTTTTCTTGTTTTTATTTTCCAACATCGTTATAATTTTTCATTTTGTGTGTGTGTGTGTATGTGTGTGTTACCCACCTTGTAAGTTTTTCATTTAATAAGTGCTCTTCATGATGGTATGAACTATTTTCATATTGATTACTCATGTTTGGTTTTTACCTTTAAGTCATGATGTTGATACTAAGGTATGGTTCTTTTGATACAGCAGGCAATGAGTCCACTTCATCCATTCATCCACCAAGTTCTATGGTCTCTCTCGGCTCGAAAATGTACAGTCCCTTTCTACATAAAAACTCTAACAAATCGGTGATTGGGCATTTCTCAAACTAAGGAAGGACTCAAGGATTGAAAAGGGTGTGATTTCAAGGGAACTTGATGCATTTTTGTTGGCCATTCTCTTGGGTTCTTGGATGCTTTCTTCTTGAGTTTTCTTACCGTTTCGACGTTACTCAATCATCAGAAGCTGAGCAAATAAAAATAACAAAGTCTTTGCATGGTGTGGTTCTCATACATAAACACACAACAACCAAAAAAAAGAGTGAAGAGTGAGAATTCAAAGAACACCCCTTAGAAGAAATAATAATTTAGGCTATAAACACTAGTTATGGAACCAAAACAAATGTTGTTCCCTCTAACTAAGGCCCTTTTCACTTCCCATTCTCTCCTCCTTGTTTCGCCGAAATGGTGGTGGCTCTTGGATGAAGGAATTCTTGTTACTTCAAGAGGATGGATTGGCCGAATACATTGATGTGAAGTCACTGGATGTGGTTTTTTTGAGGCTGGACTTGGAATGGGATCTACTAAGTCACATTAATCATGAAATCCACAAGGGGTTGTACACCACCTTGTTCTTGAGATTCCATTCCATTCTATTCTCTCCATCCTTCTCTCCATTGTTCACCTCATTGCCAGTTGTATCATTAGTGTATATTTTGGTGGATACATTGTTTTCTTTTTGGTAAATTCTTGCGGTTAAGACTTTAACTCTTGTTCCAAATGACATTCCTAGAGCCTACAGACTCTTTGAATGTGGGTTTGTCAGGTCATTAAGGGCATGAGCCTGCTTTGGGGAGAACCCACTGACATTCCTCTTTCGTACCCCAGTTAAATTCTTTCTCTTAACATTTTTGCAATTAATTTTATTTTTTTCATTTCCATCTTGACATCTATTTCATCGATGTCCTAGTTGTCTCTTTTTCACCATCTTTTTTGTTCCTTTTCTTTCTCCATTCTATCACTACCGGTGGTTCGCTCTTAGTCATGGGGGTTCAGACCCAAATTTTTTAATTTTCTCCTAACCCCTACACCTTCAATAGTCACCATGAATATATCTCCAGACCCGTATCAGCCATACCACAACTCAACTAACGGATCTTTCACTGAGGCAAGGTATCAATTGCATTGAAATTCATTTACCCTTGCTAATATAAAGACTATGTTGTGTGTGTAGATGGCAATCATACAACAATGGATTGGATCTGGAGGGAACACTTGAAATGGAGCAGTGCTAAAGTAGCTATGCAAAGAGCAAAATCGATGACGTGCTCATGGATGGACAACAAACGATGCAATCTTGGCATTGGCAGCAGCAAAACTTCTTTCTCTCTCTCTTTCTCAGCTGCCAAATAAGTCTTGATGTCAATGTATAAAGTGTTCACTCTTGTTGTTGTGAACACCAGTTTTGTCTTGTCTTGTAATGATGATCCGTTCACATGTCATCCCATTAGTTCCATTTTGAGTAAATGATCCCATACCTTTCCAATATTTTTTAAGGAACTCAAAGACAAGTTTTCATTCAGTCATGGGGGTATAATGGGACGCGATATCGCATCCCCCATGATATCGTGTACGCAATATCGCGGTGCATCACCAAGTCTATAAATAAGAGGCAGCTCTCCCTTATTTCTCATCCTAGGCTTAGACCGTAGCGAAACTCTGGCAATTTGATCCCTCCAAAGATAGAATATTTTCCATGTGCTTGCAATAGGAGCTCCAAAGTGAACGGATCTTTATTCAAGAAAATATTATACCTGAACACATGTTTGTGTATAGAAATAAAGATGAACTTCTTGGATAAACCTTGCAATGCATGGAATAGGCTAAATAGGATTTTATTTATTTTTATTTATTTTTTATCATTTAAATGCTTTCTTAGTTCATTAAATCTCTCTCAACCCTTTTCTCCTAGTTAAGTGCCTCAATACGACCACTTCGAGCATGTGTGTTACGCTTGGTGATCCCAGCAATGACTAGCGTTTGGTAACCAAGGTTGCATTGGTTCAGGGTGTGAACGGTAAGTGGGAATGGATGCTGATGCTAGGTTAGTTAAGGCTTAGTTAGTTAGTTAAAGTTAGTCAATTAGTCTCTTCACCCTTCACCTTATTAGCATAGGAGATAAAATAGAAAAGACATAAAAATCACATACCTTAGACTTACTTAACCATACACTGTGACAAATACAAGTTTGGGAAGATAAAGAATAATTAACCTTAAGTGTTCCATAAGGTGTGTAGGCACTTAGTCTGCGGAGTTCAACCGGATCACTCGTGCTATGCTCATATTCGTATGGTTGAGTGTAAGGGTACCTCGCCACTCATCAACAATTTTCTTGCATAAGCTTTATTCTCATACAAGCTCTCCTCCCTCTTCTTTCATGAGCTCTCTCTCTTACTCATGGCTTGGGTGTTATGTCTCTCTACCAACAATGGTGAGTAACATTAATATTTATGACTAGAAGATAAGAAATCTAGAAACCTTTCCTTAACCCAACTTGAGGCTCTTCAAATGTTTTTCAAGTCTTCTCAACTTCTCCTCAGATGTTTTCATCCTTTTTCCATATTGATTGGGTTGTTTTCCAAATTGGGATAGGTTTTTTTAGAAGTTTCCCTGGCCATTCAAGTCATCTATAACCTCCATAAGATTTCTCTATGTCCACCTAGCTCTCAAGAAGATGTCTACTATTTTTCCTAGATGTTTCTTCTAGGGTCAAGACATCCCATTTTAGGCTAAGACATCTTGCCCAAGACATCTTTCATGAGATGTCTTATCCAAGATGTATCCTTTGATAAGTCTCACGTGTAGCTATAACATCTCCTTTGAATTCAAGATGTCTCCTTTCACCTCTTGGTCTTACCCAATACATCTCCTATCCTTTCAAGATGACATCTTCAAGCCTAAAGCCTATAAAACATACATGTAGGATAGAATAAGAGGATAAGAAGAGGTGTCCCTACACCAAATTGGTGAATTTGGTATTTTATGTAAGAATGTGCACTATTGTTTGCCTATCTTTGGTGAAGGTTAAACTTGATTCAATATTTAATTATGCTATTTTTTTTATTTTATTTTTTGAGAGAATGTTCGGGTTTGTATTACTAAAAATATGGTACACGAGTATACAATTACAAGCGAGGGGGGACCAGGGGTGGCCCACCCTGGGGGGGCCCCGGAAACCCATAAAAATTCAAACTCGGAGGACACCGAGCTAAGCCACCGAACCACAGAACCGTATAAGCCTCAAAAACCCCAACAAAAAAGGGGGGGTGCACCCCCAACAGGGGGGCGCGACCCCAACAAATAGACAAGATGAAACCAACAAAAAACGGGGGGCAGCAGCGGGGGGGAGCTAGGGGCAAGTCGACAGCTGGCGACAGGCACACCGAGGCCGCTCCAGCTCATGAAGCAGGTCCAGGGTGGCACGATTCTCCTTGGTGTCCACAAAGTTTGTGGCTTGTTGGAAGCCCTGCATAAGAGCCTCGTGCCTACTCCAATCCGTCGAGGAGTCCCCCGCATCAAGGTGGAATCTAGCGAACGTGCGTCTGATGTGTCATCTGAGCTCCCCCCAGGAGCTCTCATAGCTAATGCCCAAAATGCTATACGGGCAGCGCCCCCCCCCCCTAAGCCACTGGCGGGTGCTGTGCTGATGGGCCTGGTCGAGTTGCCGTTGTCATTGCTCTTCTTCCTCTTGCAGGCGTTCCTACTCTTCCCGGGCCATCGCCTCCTGGGCCTAACGAGTCGCCTCCTCCTAACGCAGCTCCTCCCTGATTCGGTCCCGGAGCTCATCCGTGAGCTGGGCCCGCAAGGTCTCCATCGTGAGCGTATGCTACCTATTCAGCTATTGTGCTTATTCCTGAAGCTAGGCTTCATGGTCAGCACGCCACTGGGCTAGGGTCTCGGTCCACCGAATCTCCGAAGTCTGTCGCTCGGCCTCCCGAGCAGCAGTGATCGCCTATTGAAGCTCCACCTCCCAATTCGGGGGGGCACTGGGGGGTCAGGCGGGGGGGCAGGATTGCAGCGCGAGCGACGTCCCTAGGTAAGGTTGAAAGCGGCCCACCACCGTTGAGTGGGCGGGGTGGGGGAAGTGGAAGAAGCAGGGGGCATCAGCGAGGCGACCCCCAGTGGGGGCAGAGGACGGGCCCGGCACCCCCTGCCCTCCCGCCCCCCACCACAGAGCTAAAATTAGCCTCGAGTGGTGATCGCGTCGTTTAAGGCGGAGGGCTTCGAGGAAGAAATGCGGCAGGTTAACCTGGGTGCCTTCCTTCAAGCACCTCAGGAAAGTAAAATGTAGCCCTTGGAGCTTGGAAACATTGCCCAACTAGACAAAAAAGCGTTCCACCAAGGCGGCAGCGTGAGCCCAGAGGCGCAGGAGAGAAGTCTGAGGGACCTGACGGCTCTGCGTTCTCGAGGAAAGCCCCTTGAAGAAGGTCGCAGAGTTATGGAGGCCGCCGAATGTCAACAGGATGACCTCCCCAGCGGCCGAGACCCCCAGGTAGTTGGCCAGGGCAGCTTCCGTGAGGCGAATTTCTCGGCCTTGAAAGTAGGTCTGATCCCCGTGCCAGTTAGTAAAAAATGAATCGTCAGGAAGGTCAGGGTCCCCGACCAACCTCTGCAGTAGGGCGGCCTAGCCGCACTGGCAGACCATCCGCCACAGCTCCTCGTCATCCTGGTAGACGACGCAGTCAGGTTTGTACGTCGGCGTCTTCCTCATAACGTTTGCAATCTCACGCCACGCTCTGCAGGTCCGCTAAATAAGTTGCTAGGGGGGGTAGCCGCCTGTGCAAAGACCGTGCAATTCCACGCCTTCCAGGCGTGCCATAACAACAGCGCCGACCAGGAGTCCCCATTAAATCACCGTGGGGGGGGCCATTCTGCATGCGCGCCAAGTGGCGATCATGTAGGGGCAGTTGTAGATGAAGTGGTTGAGGTTTTAAGGGCTAATGCCACAGCGCGGACACGTGGTGTCTTGCATGATGCCACGCTGCTGCAGTACGGCACGCACGGGGAGCACGGCAGATTTGAGCAGCCAGAGAAAAATTTTGACTTTCTCGGGGAGCCGCCCACACCAGATTACCTGCCAGCCGTCCTCCAATGGATATTTATGGGTCAGGATGATGCGCGGCTCGAGGTGAATCCAGTTCAGGCTCAGCATCCTCCACACGTGCCGACAGATGGACAGCCAAGGCCTTGAAACCTGCGATCCAGACAGCCAAAGCGTGTACTTCTAGTGGGCGATGCGGCCCACTGACTACACTCCCCCCATGCACAAGTGAGCTGGTTGACCAGCCGCTGCTACCCCATCATGCACTCATCTTCGAAAGTCGTGACNNCGCATGAGGACGAGCCACGCAGTGCCAATTGACAAGATGGAGTTTGCTCCCCCCTTTGCCCCCCCCGCCAAATGAAACAGCGAATCCTGGTGTTGATCTGGTGGATGATGGTCGCGGGGGGCTCGGCGACCACCGCCACAAAGCGCGTAGTGGCCGCAAGGATCCCAGTGGCCATGAGGAGGCGGCCCTTGCACGTACGAAAACGGTTTGCCTAGTGATTGATGTGTTTCTCGAGCTTGACCAGGAGGGGGATCCAAGTATTGTTTCGCCCCCACTGGAACAGTGGCATACCAAGGTAGGTATTGGTGATTTTCCCGGGTTGAACATTCAGGATTTGTGTAACCCGGTTCTGCACCTACGGGTCCACATTGATGAAGTACGCCGCTGACTTGGTGCGGTTGATTTCTAAACCTAACTCGGTGGCCAATCTGGTCAGAGCCAGGTTGATACACCGGGCCTGCGGGACCGCCGCCTAGCTGAGAAGCATGGTATCGTTAGTGTAGTGTTCAACACGGCAATCCACCCCCACAATGTCCAGGCCCTCCACCCCCGAGGTGCTATAGTAGGATTGCATGAGGTCCATGGCAATGATGAAAAGCAAGGGGGACAGGGGGTCGCCTTACCTCAGACCTCGACTAGGGAAGGAAAAGCCCCACAGCCGCCCTCATATGTCAAAAGAGAACCCAGCGAAGGACTGGATATGCAAACATAATTAGATAAATCTAGGGTCAAAGCCTTTCCTATGCATGATGTCATGTAGGGCGTCCCAGCTAAGCGTGTCGTATGCCTTCACTATGTCTATCTTGAGACATAGACCAGGAAACCCCATAGTGCGGAGGGAGTGAAGGACCTCTTGCATAAGAAGAACCTGATCCTGAAGGGTCCTACCATGGACGAAGCTCGCCTGATTGTGTCCAACCAACTTAGGTAAGAGGGGGCCCAGACGGTTGACCAGGAGTTTGGAGAAGATGCGAATGAGGACATAGCACACACCAATGGGACGAAAGTGCTCTGGGCGGTGTGCATTCAACTATTTTGGGATGCAGATGATACGCAAGCAATTGAGTTCACGCCGTACTTGCCGTCTGGCCAACATGACGTTGAAAGCATCCAGAAGATTGGGGCCCACAATATCCAAGAAAGCTTTGAAGAACTCCAGTGACCAATCATCCGATCCAAGCGCTTTACCTCCCAGCATGTTGTTGATGGTGTTAGTCAACTCTGTCTCAGAGAAGGGGGCCAGAAGACGCTGATTGTCCGCAGCAGTGAGCACCTTTGCCACATGGATGGAAATGGGCTGGGTGGTGTGCTTAGCCTAAATGCGCCCCTAGTAGCCCGAGAGCTCATTGGCGATCCCCTACGGGTCATCAACCACCACCCCAGCCTAGGTACGGATGCTGCGGATGTGGGTTTCGCCACGTGTCTTCGCCATGGCAAAGAAGAATTTCGTATGTCGATCCCCCTCGTGGAGCCATCTAATCCGGGATTGCTGCTGCCAATAGATCTCCTCCTCGTGGTCGAGACTCTGGAGTTGACGAAAGAGGTGCATCTCCTCCGTGTGCAGGTCCTCCCCAGTCTCTTGTTGCGCCTGGATGTGTCCGAGCCGTGCCCGAACCAACTTGTGGCCAGCCCGAAACGAATACCTCTCCCCCACCAGGAGGGCCCAGATGGCCCACTTGAGCTGAAGGAGAGCTTCTTTGAGGAAGGCCCGAGGGTCCATCCGACCTGGCTGGTAATCTGCCCAGATGTCCTCCACCAGTGGGCGAAGCCACGGCTTGGTAAGCCATGAGGGCTCGAACCGAAAAGGGCGTGGGGCCCAGGGTTGAGACGGGCCAATAGACACCACCAGCGAGCGGTGGTTAGAAGCAGCCTGCTCCTACCTAGTCACGGTGATGGTGGTGCCAAGGAGGAGAGCAGAGCTAACACAAACATGATCAATGTGGGTGAGGACACGGTGCACCCCTTTCTGCCGGTTGCTCCAGGTGAAACGGAAGTTCGCAATGGGCAGATCAGCAAGAGACGATCGCTCAAGGAACTCCATGAAATCAGGCACTCCCGAGGGGGGCGGCCCCTCCAGATTTCTCCCAGGGGTACAAACGCTGGTTGAAGTCACCGACAACCACCCAGGAGCCGTGGTCCGGCACCAGCGAGGCCACCCGATTCAACTCCTGGAGCCGTAATTCCCAAGCCTGTGCCCCATAGAAGTTGGTCAGCCAAAAACCATGGGCGGGAACGTGGACATCCACCAGAGTGGTGGCAGGGCATGCAAGAATGGCTAGGCCGCCAGCCTGGCCCTGGCTAGGGTGCAGGTAGGTGGTCCAACCCGTCCATTGGAGGTGACCGGATTTCGCAACCTGCAACTTGGTTTCCTGGAGGCAGACCACATCACAATTCTCCTCTCTGACAATACGGCATAGGGTATTTCGTTTATAGGGGGTACCCTGCCCCCTGCAATTCCAACTGAAAATCTTCATGCGCAACGAGAGGTGTGGCACTGGTAGACCTCCCGTAAGGTCTGTTGTTGACCCAAGTTAATGTGTCGTTGAGCTTGTCGACTTCTGGATCGGGACTCGGTTCGGCGACCTAGGTGCCCCTCCCCCCCACAGACCACAGGGGTGCAACCAGTTTCCTCAGCTGGGGACTGTGGTGCTTTGCGCTGTCTGGTTCGAGTGCTCCTTCGAATGACGTTGACCCATTCCCCTAGTGGGGGAAGTAGTGGTTCCGG
>MNCI01023457.1:656585-707449 GCA_015680685.1 Gnetum montanum | reverse complement strand
TGGTGGAGTGGGGTGAGGGGGGCGAAGTCTGGGGGAAGGGTTGGGGGCCTTGGGGGGCGGAGGGGGGGCATGGGCGTGTGTGTGGGGGCGTGGGGGGATGGTTGGGTGGAGGGCATACTCATCCCTTATGGCCCATGGTGACCCAGTTGCCCTCCTCGAAAAGCTGGCGGGCAGGGTTAGTCGATCGGGGCTTGCAAAAACGACAGTCTGCCTCACGATGGCCCGGCTTACCACAGCAGCTGCACCCGCCCAGCTGGTCCGTGCGAGGGGCCGTGTTGTGCAGCGTCTGGTCCCAAACGTCTATGTTTTCATAGGTAATTTGGAGGGATTTCTTCCCTCCTAGGAGTTCCAAGACGACCTCCCGGACGAGGTCGATCGTGGTCAGGTTTCGCCAGACACAGAAACAGGCAAAGCCCAACCGGTCCAGCAACTGCGTGACCCTGTCGAAGGCGATGAACTCGCCGAAATGCCCCGCCACCTCCTGCAAGAACTCTAGGCTCCATAACTCCCATGGGATACCGGCCACCCGGATCCAGACTGGGGCGCAGGTAAACAGATCGGGTTCTCTGTGGGCGCCGGGGCACCAAGGGGTCAATGCGAGACCTCGAGCCCCATAGAACCAAGGCCCGCCGAGAAGAACGGAGTCGCGGGCCTGCAAGGAGGGGAGGACGAAGAGGAGCAGGTCCTTCGAGATGCTCCTCTTCGTCCTATCCTTTCACCTCTATGATAGTTTATTATTATATTATAGCCTACTTATTACTTGGAAATAAGTGATATAATTATTAGATATAATATTCTCTTTTTATTAGGTTGTCATCAAAGATTTTTTATTCTCAATATTCATGAAGGTCACTATCTAACTCACTAGAGGGAAAGCTAATGTTGAAATATTTTTGGATGGTTCTGACTCTAGATTCTTATAACCAAAACATAGACATGTTGAATAGCTATCAAAGCTCAAATTCTCAAAGGTTGTATAGTTACAACTAAATTTCAAAGTTTGAATATACTATAAATTTTGGAGTTGAAACATGCTAAAACACTAACTTAGAGAGCTACCATTATGATTCAACTTCTTCATACCAAATAATTATCTTAATAGGTTCCCATGTAAATTAACATCCAAAGGATTAATATGTAACAAAACATGGCTATTATAAGGTGGCACATACCAAATTATTGGAAAAATTTCTAACTTCTCTTGATGAAACAAATATTATGAGAAAATATTTCAAAATATCATAAACGTAGATAAATAAATACTTAAAATACCATTAATCAAAATAACTTATTAAAAGGTTGACTTAATACCTTAGTCAAACATAATCAGTTATTGTACAAACATGCTTTCATTGGGCAACTTTGACATCCAAATGAGCAAATAATGCACATAAAACATCTATTATTAATGAAAAATCCTTCATCTTGTAAGAATTATTTTATTATGTCATTTAAGGTTTTTCTTCTTCAACATCTCAAAAACTCTTCATAGCAACATTCCAACTTCATAAATCTAAGAATACTTGTTGAGGAGGGGGAGGGGGAGGAAATAAAGGGTGTTGAAACCTAAACTCAATGAAACATAGGTATATACCAAGATATATAGTCCAATTAAAACTTTATATAACTTAGTATTTCTTACTGAAATTAAATCCATGACCTAGAGCTTCCAAATCAAGTGTCTTACTTCTAGGCTAATACCTCATTATAACACCTTTAGCTTTAATACTAACTTATAATACCCCACTCACTAAGCTTAGGCTAGAAAGATATTACATAAAGAAAATTAAAATTAATAGGTAAAAAATAAAATGTAACTTAAAAAATTACAAGATGTCAATGAAAATGTAATAAGAAAAATAGTATGTGTCCATAAAAACATGTTCATATGGGGAAAAAAAGAAATTTAGGAAAAGAGAAAAGAAAAACATTGAAAATAGTAACAATATACCCATGCATATGAAACCTAATTTTCATAATTTTTTTGTGGAAGCTCTAATACCAAATATCATATGTTAGATGCAGTAGAAGAAGGTCCTCTAAGCATCTAAGATTAGACAACCTTAATTGGAACCTTTTTTACAATATTGATCATGAGTATTAGCTTTGTCATTGTCTTGTAGATCATGAGTCATGGTGGCCTTGTAATGATATTATGATCCATCAAGATGTAAAAACCCTAACCACTAATCATGGCTAACTTGTGGTGTCTTAACTAGATGTGATGGTGAGGTCATGGGGGCCTGACCATAGGTTGTGATTAGTTCATGGTTGCTTATGAAGCTACTATAGTGTTAAATTTGGCCTCTAGATGGATTCTACCTTGACCACAATTTGTGATAAGCTCATGGTTGTCTTACCTCCTATTGTGGTGAGGTCATGATTTCCTCATCATGGATTATGATTAGGTCATTGTAACACCTAGTGTTTAAACATGCATCTTAGATTCAGTATTTATTTTCTCATGCTTAGTTCTTAAGCATAAGGGTATATTTAATATGTTGTGCTAACCATATATTATATTTTACTAGTAGCTTATGTTAGCACATTCTAATGTCTCTCTTATTCTTATGCTTATGATTGTACATCTTGAGGTTTGAACCCTTAACTCATTATTTATATGCATTGGCATTTTAAACATCATGATATATTTGCTTATAAGATTGTGTATGATCCTTTGGAATTTTTGGTAAGTTTACATATTTTATTATGTCTCTATATTTTGTTTCTTAAGGCTTTAACCTTAGACCTTGCTCTTATTACATGTTTGAAAATAATAATATTTATATTTATTTTCTTGATTATTATTTCTTTGCACTTACTAATGCTTGGTACCTCTTCTAAAGGACATGTTAAAAGGGAGATGATGATCCACTACTGGTATTCTTTATATTTTTATTTAAATTATATCTTTTATATTATTCAATTTTGGAATAATGTAAGAATATGATTAAGAGATATGTTCAAGAAATATTTGGGGCTTATTCCAATTATCCTTTTATTTTATCTTGTAATTCATTTTTTATCATCAAATTAATTATAGTACTTTATTCGAGACTTAAACCCATTGCTAGACCATTGAAACTTGTGTGAATACATGTTATCTTATTTTCTAGAAAATAACTATTAATTGTTTATTCTTAGAATTATCCACATTATACCTTTTAAGGAGATTTTTATTCAATTTGAAATATTTTATAAATAATAAAAAATTTAGGATTATAAAATTTTAAAAATTTTGATAGATTTCTTTCAATTATGTTGAATGCTAGGTTTATCAACATAAAAATTTTGGATAACTATAGTTTTTATCAGTACCCATAGCATGCATGGTCATGTAAGTTGTGGTATCATATGTGATCATTAAAGAAAATGATGTTCCGATAACGTTAGTTCAAAATGATTTTTGTAGAAAATATTTGAAAATAAGTTCAAAATTTTGTTATATTATAAGCAATGTATAGATAAATATAATATATGGATAGAATTTAATAATATTCTAATACATGATAGTAATGGATTATAGCTCAATGTATTCTATTTACTATTTATAGGTCTTCTTTTGTATCATATCTTGTAATCTAGCTTTTTCTCTTGAATTTAATTTCACCTTTTTAACATTCTCAAATCTACTAGCTCTCTCATATATCACTAATCTTGATGCACAATAGTAGCTTCCTTGTCTTGATAATTGTAAATCCATTCATTGTCAATCCATTTACTTTTGTTCTTAGATATTGGAGCAAACCAATCCATTTCTAGCTTGTTAATCCTATCATTTATGTATTCTAAACTGTTCATCCTTCCAACTTATATCACATCTTATTTATTCTCCTATCCTAGATTAACTAATAGCATCACACCCTTCTTGATTTCATGTAAAGTATTCAATATCTTTTTTGATTTATTTTTGTACATACCAACTTATTCCTCACTATGTTCATTTTCTTCATCATTATTATCTACAACCTATATACTTGTTACCTCTACTTGAAGTTCTTTTGGCCAAAATAAGGTTCAAGACATTGGTGAAATTATATTTAAATATTGCAATTTCTATAGCCTAGAAATTACAATAGAATAATATTCAATTTTACTACTCCACTTTGATATGTCTGTCTCTAGCAGCCCTTCCATAAGTTCTCTCTAGGAACTTATATAAGATGTTGCACATTCAATTACTTTTATTATGTACTTTTATAATTCATCTAATCCATAGACTAACTTTGGTGAATCTTTTATAGGAATTCGTGAATTCTTGTCAACTTATCCCATTGTTCTAATAGCTCAAACCATTATTTTCTCTTATATTTCTCTTCCAAATCATAACTTGAATTTCACCTTCTAGGTAGAATCTAATAGTGAATGTGTTATGTACCACATAATGTTTTTAATTGATTAGAAATAGACTCATTAACATATTTCTTGAAGTCATATATTTCATCAATATAGTATGGAATATAATTTCCTCCACTATAGGTATTTATTGTATGATAAAAATCCATGAGTTCTTGTAGTTAAATTAGCTCTATCCTTGATATTGCCATGGATAACCTATCAAAGCTTCCATTGATGTCTCCATGGATATGGCTCATAAGAAGGAATCTTAGCTCTATCACCTCAAAAATATTTGTTGGCTATTAATAAAGACAATAGAGAAACACATAGTAGTTTTTGTTATATCCTTTGCAATTGCCCAATTGTAAGGAACATATTCCTGGCAATAGCTGAAATTTTGTTCCTATTTCTAAATTATTTGAAACATCTTATTAATATCTCTTTTAATTTGTTTAATAAAGACTAAGATAATAATGTTTTAGTTAAGTTAGACTTATCTTCAAGTCAATTATTAAATAGTATGTCCCCAAATTTTTCAATGGGATTAGAGCAAGTTCACTCCACTAATTAATCACATTCAAATACTAAATCAAGATATTATGCAAAGATAAAACATTTTTCTAGAAAATAAGAAAACTAGTTATCTTCAATTAATTGATTTGAAGATTACAATTGGATTCTTAAAATTCTCAACATACAAAATTTTTTACACTCAAATTATATTGTAGAGTGTATGGCTCTACAATCACACAATGGTTGTTCTTAATGCAAGATACAACTAATACATAGATTCTCTCATAACCCAGGAAGGAGATCTCAACATAGAAGAAAGATTAGAATACATAAGGCTACACAATTGACCTTGGAGCTACAACCTCTATGCACTCACTTAATGTGCTCTCGCAAATCTTTCCCAATCTCATCTCACAACTCTTTTTCTCTCATTATCATCACCTCCAACAATTGGAAATCACAACAATATTTATGAAACCCTAGAAACCTTTCCTTAACTTACTTAATGTTCTTCAGATATTTTCCAAGTCTTCTCACCTTTTCCCTAGCTATTTTTATCCATTTTCAACTTATCCTAGTTGTTTCTTGAATTGGGATAGGTGTTTTTGAAATTTTTCCTAAATGTATGAGCATCTCTTACCTTGGAATGATGTCTTTTATGACAATCTAGCTCTCCAGGAAGACATCCTCTATCTTTGGAAGATGTCTTGTCCAAGGCCAAGTCATCTCCATCATTAGCAAGATGTCTTACCTAACACATCTCCTGCATGGCCAAGACATCTTTCCCAACATGTCTTCTTAGACATTAAGTTATCTTGCCTAAGATGTCTCCTCTAATCCAAGACATCTTACCTGAGACATCAAAACTACATAATAAATCTCTTCTCAACCCAACATGTCTTCTAGATCTCCTAAACATCTTGTGTGAAGACTCCACTCCCAACCAATATGTATCCTTCACCTCTAAGACATCTTCATAGAGTCAAAGACCTACAAACATAAATATAAGAGAGAGTAAGAGAATTGGAAGAGGTGTCCCTACACCATCTCTTCCACCCTTCAAAAAGTGAACTTGGGTAAACAAGGGAGTAGGGTTGAACTAAACCTCCACTAATGAAGTTTGATCTCAAGGACCCATACAACATCATCTAGAGATTAATCTTCCCAATGGATCAAGTACACATTCCTCTAGACTCCCTAAGTGCTATAAGCTTTGCTCTACTTGAGTAATATTCCTTTCCTCTCCATTAATGACTTGAACTAATTAATAGCCCCCTTCAACTCATCGATGTTATCTTGTATGGTCTTCTCATTAACTGGTGCATGATAGTGCACAAGATCTAAATCATTAAACATAAAAGACATATGTACATCATTTGGTGAATCAATCTCAAAAGCATTATCATTAATCTTAGCCTTTATTTTGAAAGGCCCCATCTTCTTGGCTTTCAACTTATAGAAGTTAACACCTCTCAACCACTTCTTCTTCAAGTGCACCAAAACCAAGTAACCAAAAGCAGAATTAGGCTTCTATTTCTTCTCATTCCTCTTGAGGACTCTCTCTTTAGCCATTTTCTCCATATTTGATTTTAGTTGGGCATGGAAATCCCTCATCTCTTTCATAAAATCACACTAAGTTGAGCTTCACCATCAAAGATCTTCAAAGTGTTCACTATCTTTGGACAAAATCAATAGTTTACCTCAAATGGTGTTTTTCCAAAAGCAATATGAAAAGACTTATTATACAAAACTTGTGCATGACACAATAAGTTTTTCCACCTATTTTGTTGTTCATCATATAAATATTTCAATATCTTTAGCAAGGATTTATTCACCATCTTTGTTTGACCATCAAATTGTGGATTATATGCATTAGAAAAATTCAATTTTGTTACTAAAATTTTAAAAATGGACCTCCAAAAATGACTTCTAAATTTGGAGTCTATGTCATTGATAATATTCAAAGGAATACCATGCAACTTCACAACATGCTAGAAAAACAAATTTGCAACATGAAAAGCATCACTCACCTTCCTGTATAGAATGAAGTGTGCTATCTTAGAAAACTTGTTAAAAATAATAAAAATTTCATCATTCCCACTTTTGGTTTTTGAAAAATCATTCAAAAAATCCATAGACACACTTTCCCATGAATCATTGGAAATTGACAAAGGTAGATAGTATTTACCCACTCCTTTACATCCATTGAACTTCTAACAAGTCAAATACTCCTTCATAAATTTCAAAGCTGTACTTACCATAATACATAAAAAATAGTACCTACCTATAAGTTTCAATATTTTATCCCTACTCATATGACCTATAATGCTTTTCAAATAAAATATTTTTTCTAAAATGACAATTAGGAATACATACCTTTCCATTCTTAAATAATAGTTTATCTTCAATATGATAGTCCCTTCACTAATCTATCCTACCCTAAACCATAAACCTACCCAAAATCAACATCATGCTCATACAAAGATGCAAAATCACTCATACCTTTCACATGAGGTATGCTAAAATACACCACCTACATATTGGACAATGCATTAGCAATCACATTAGCTTTTTCACTTTTGTGCTTCAACACAAAATTGAACTCATGTAACTGTGTAACCCACTTCATGTGCTTTACACTCAACTTCTTTTATGAGATTAGAAATTTAAGTGCTTTATATATGGTCATCAAAGTGAACTTCTTGAACAACAAATAATGCCTTCAATGCTTGATTTTTTAAAGAATAGTGTACAACTCCTTCTCATATATGCTATATTTTTGCATTGACTCATTCAACTTTTCTAAAAAGAAAGCAATAGGCCTATCTTTTTGTGAAAGTAACCTACCAATGACAAGTCCACTTGCATCCACCTCCACCTGAAAAAGTTCATGAACATCTAGAATTTCAAGTACTAGTTCACTAGTAATATTTACTTTTAACAAGTCAAAGCTTCCTTGGGTTTCATTATTCCACCTAAAAAGTTTATTTTTCTCCAACAAAGCAAACATAGATCACAAAATATCACCAAATTTTTTGATGAATTGTCTATAAAAACCTACTAAACCAAGGAATGATCTTACCTTTCCAACATTCTTAGGAGTTGGCTAGTCCATAATAGCTTTCACCATGGTAGCTTCCATCTTAATCTAATTTTTAGAAACCACATGCCTCAAATATGTGATTTCCCTTTTGAACAAATAACTTTTCTTTACATTGATCACTAGTTGTGCCTCCTAAAACTTAAGACACACCATCCTCAAGTGATCCAAGTGCTCATCCTCATTAGATCTATACACCAAATATCATCAAAAAAAATAATACAACACTTATCAATCAAGTCTTTTGATACATCATGCATCAATCTCATGAATATACTAGGTGCATTTGTGAGCCCAAATGGCATCACTAACCACTCAAAAAATCCATCTAGTGTATTGAAAGCTATTTTCCACTCATCACCAAGCATGATTCTGATTTTATGGCATCCACTCTTCAAATCAATTTTTCTAAAAATCTTCATAATGTTAAGGACATCAAGGATATCATCCATTCTTGGAATACAAAACATGTACCTCACTATTATCCTATTTACTACCCTAGAATCAATGCATATCCTCCATTCATCACTACCCTTATTTGATACTAGCACCATTGGAACTACACAAGGTAAAATGGAAGTAACTCCTCTACTTGCCTTTGCAATTCGGTCCGTTGATTTGCTACCATTCAATAAGCTCTATTTTTTAGAATGGTAGCACCAGGAATAAAATCAATTTGATGCTGTACATTCCTCATCAGTGATAGTCCATTCAATTTTCCCTTAAACAACTTGCAAAATTTTTCCTTCAAGCCTAGCACACTTGTAGAAAGCTCAACCTATACATCATCATGGCTAGTAGTAACTATTATCATAAAACCAAACCAAAGCTATTTCATCATGTTCCTCAATATATGCCCTCTCATCTAGGAGGATTAAGGAAGCATTAAGTAACCTTTTACATTTCACTTATTCAACCATCGTAAGAATCAAATCATGAATTTCATTAGATCTAGCTACACTCCATATATTTCTTACTCCATCAAGCTAAGCACCATTATCAAAATTCCAAGGTCTACCAAGAATTACATTAACACAATCTATTGGAAGCACATCACATTTTACAACACTATGAAAACTCCTAATTTTAAGTTTCAAAGTACATTGTTCCCTTACCTCTTGGGAAAAATATTTAGACAACTAATGCACTTTATAGGATCTAGGATGAGGATTAGTTACCAAATCCAATCTAGCAACCACCCTAGAAGAAATAACATTTTTTAGGCTCTTGCATCAATCAAAATATATATCCATTCCTCACTAAGCAAACATCTAGCCCTAATCCAAAACAATATTTTTCTATTAGGATGATATCCTCTATTCACATTTCCCATGAATGCATAAGAATTTAATTTAGAAACATCTTTAATTTTTGGAGCATTATGATTACCTCTTTGAAAGCCTTCACTTGATGTCTCCTCTACATCCATGGTTTGTACATCTTTTCCGTTGGTTTCCTTGTAAAGTGAACATTACTTATGTCCCCATTCTCCACACCTGACGCACTAGATTTTTGATGAGCTACTACCTTGACCCTTGCTTTCCTTCTCTTGGTCCTTCTTGACTTTTCCCTTCTCATTGTCTCTTTTAGTCTTCTTATCATGGCTACCATCCTTATCTTCAAATTTGGACTTAGATCCTCTTTTAAATTTGGATCCCTTCTTCTTTCCGTTGGAAATTTTGTATTCCTAATTCCAAATCTTCTTAATTTCTTCTTATCCTTAAGTGCTAAATCATAATCCTCATCAAGAGTTTGGGGCTCATAAAAAGACAACTCCTTTTGATATGGCATTTTGAGACCTCCTAAAATGATTGAAGCTTATTCATACTTCTCCCAATTAACCTTAGGTTGATGGAATAGATTCCAAAAAATAATGTAGAATTCTTTAACATCCTTATCACCTTGCCTTAGGAATTTTAACTTCATAATGGTTTCTTCTCTCTGATAGACTATTCAAGTTTTCTCTTTACCCTATAGTTCATTAAATCCCAATCTTTAATAGGTTGAACGTTTCATCTTTCATAAACCTAGAACTCCATTTCCCACCAAGTAGAATTCATGCCTACTAATATGGATTCAAATATAGGTTCCCTCAAGTTATGTGGTACCTATTCCAACTAAAAATTTTTCTCAAGTGCATTTACCTAACTTTCAAAAGTGCTAGTGCCATCTACATCATTGAAATTCTTCAACTTTACATATGTAAGTCTTGTAACATTTTTGAATGCTCTAGAAAGTCTTCTATCATCTTCTTTGTCAAGCTTACTTGGAGAAAACGTATTAATCACTGTTGGTGTGCTCATAATTATCATTTGAGAAATATAATTCCCTCTTATTGGAATCCTTATTTAATGGTTTTCTACACTCCATAGCCGAATTTTCCTTCCTCTTCATCTGCTCTGTCTCTGGCTAGTTGTAAAATTTCTTCATCTAAATACACATGCTCTTCACCTTCATGTATCTAGATAATTCTTGGACTAGCATTTTTTCTTTGCACTAATTTCATCTAATCAAGAAAACATCATCTAGAAGGAAGACTTCATACTCTCCATGTCTCTATTTAGTTCTTGCCCCTATTTCTTCTTGGGTGTAATCTGAAATTGACAAAATCCTCAACCAATTCCAATTAATAATAAACATAAAACTTAACAAAAATAGCTCTGATACTAATAACTCTAGAGTAGGTTCACTCCACTTATTAATCACCTTCAAATACTAAATCTAGATATTATGCAAAGATAAAACTTTTTTCTAAAAAACAAGAAAACTCACTATCTTGAATTAATGATTAGAAGATTACAATAGGGTTCTCAAAACCTATAACATCCCAAATCTTTCATACTCAAATGATATTATAGAGCCTAAGGCTCTACAACCACACAACATCTATTCTTAATGCAAGACACAACCAGTAAAAATATTCTTCGATAACCTAGAAATGAGATCTCAACATATAAGCAAGACTAGAATACACAGGTCTATACAATTGACCTTGAAGTTGCAACCTCTATGAATTCATTCAATGTGCTCTTCCATAACTTGTCCAATGTTATCTCATGACTCTCTTTCTCTCATTTTCATCATCTCCAATAATTAGGAATCACAACAATATTTATGGAAAACATGAAGACAAGAGACCTAGAAACCTTTCCTCAACTCACTTAAGGTTCTTCAGTTGTTTTCCAAGTCTTTTCATTTTCTCCCCAGCTATTTTCATCATTTTCCAACTTATCCCAACTATTTCCTAAATTGGGATGGATTTTTTTAGAAGTTTACCTAGTCTTACAGGTCATCTCTGATCTTGGGAAGACATCTCTTGTGAAAATCTGGCTCTTGAGAAAGATGTCTTTTATCTTTGGGAGACATCTTGTCTGAGGCCATGATGTCTTCTTCTTTGGTAAGATGTCTTACTTAAGAAATCTCTTGCATGGCCAACACTTCTTACCTAAGATGTCTCCTGAGACCTCAAGATGTCTTTCCTAAGATATCTCCTTTGATCCAAGATGTCTTGCCTGAGACATTCACACTCTATACAAGACATCTCCTTTCAACCCAAGATATCTTTTGGACCTACCAAACATCTTCTATGAAGACTTTGCTCCCATCCAAGACATGTTGTTAACCTCTAGCACATCACCATAGAGCCAAAAACCTACAAACATAAACATACAAAAAAAATGGGGATTTGAAGAGATGCTCCTTCAAATCTTGCAAATAGTTTGTTAAAGAAGTCAAAATGAGCTAAGATTTCACCTATGCATAAAATGGTGTGAAATGCCCAAAGCCTCCAAATTCACAATCCTTCATTAGTATTCTAGTTAAAGAAGATTTGAATTTTTCTTTATTAAGCATACCCTTAAATATAACTAGTGGTCATGGTATTGATATCTTCAACTTGTCCATTCTATTATAAATAATACTAATGTAATTCTATGGTTGTCTTATTGTCAAATCTCTATGAATGTCATATGTATTTTCACGTATTATAACATAGTAATTATGTATTCTTCTATCTCTTAATATTTTCTCCTCTTCTATTAGGTCAACTATGCATTTTCTCCTCTTATCAAAGATGTGACATTCTATAGATTGAGAAATCATGTTTCTTACTAAATGTAATATTTGGACAACATTGATTAAAAATCCTTGAAAGTTAAATTTTAATGATTAGTTGTTTTCCAATGTCTTCTAAACCTAATTTTATATAATTCCTTAATAGTATTTTCTAATTCATTAACATAGAAAGAGATTTTACAGGCTCACACATTTCATTCAATAGAATCTTCCTACTTTGTGAAGGTGAACACTTAGCCATCTTATCAATCACTCTTTCTAGAATAGTAATTGTTTCTATTTTGTTGGATCAAGAATTTATTTTCTCTTTATTTTCATAATCAAAGAACAAATGATCATACTTGAAATTGTTAAAGTGGTTGTAAAAAGAGTTGGTTGGGATTCCATGAATAGTGAATTATGACTTTTTACATTTTTTTTACAATAATACTTCATGGTTGTTAATTTGAATATGACCATTCATCATGATCTTATTGGACTAGAACTCATTTAGAATGAATGACATGACATCAATGTTTTCTAACATAGACATCATTGTAGATGTTATAGATATTTTTCCAAAGTAATATTCTAAAGATATTTTCTTTTACAACATATCATCTGCATTTTAATTGTATTTTTTTCAAATCAATTTCAATGATAATTAGAACTATTTTGACTATTATTATTATTCCCTGAGCTTTTAACTTATCTTTTCATATAAGCTTATCTTTTAGTAAATGTGTTATATATTGGATGCATAGGTCTACTATTGAGCAAATTGACTACCTTAATCTCTAACCTAATATCAACTGGATGTCCCTCTAGTATAATTACACATGGAATCTAAATGCACATATAATCATTCACATGATAAAAATTTTCTTATCTTCATCTAAACATTTATAGTTCATATCTATGTAAGACATTATATTTGTGATATTTCTTAAATTTGTTTTTACAGTATATTTCCAATTTATTAATGACAAGTTTGGCTATCACATTTTATGATTCTAAAATGGCATCACTCATATTTTATTTTTGATTATTCTCTCTTAAATTCACAATAGTATGTCCATACATCCTCTATATTGAGCTAGTAGCAAGAAATCTTGATTTCAAACATTTGTGACTAATCCAAAACTTTCTCACAAATAAACAATCTCTTTCATGTGTAATTCTTGATGAAGCTTTCATTCTGATGATACATTGGGATCACCAAAATATTCATTTAGAGTGATAAAAACATAATATATTAATTCTTACTCATTTACACTTATTATTTGAATTGATCTAATGTCAATCTACCAACTTATATGTAGTAAGTAATGGTATTGTTCTTTATGAAAATAGTTTTAAATATATTGTTGAGAATTCAACCCAGAAGTTCTAAACTTGAATAGTCATGAAATATTAAGAAATTTTATATAATAGTTTATGGCACTATTTTTAACAAAGAGATATTTATATCTATTGTAGATTATTCAACCAATTTTCTAGAATTTGCATGATCATGCAAGTTATTCTTCCATACATATTATTTAATTCTAATTTTTACCAAAGAGATATTTCTACATATTGCAAATAATTCATCCCATATGAAAAAACCTACATGATCACATAAGTTTTCATATCTAATCTATTATTTAATTATATTGTTTTATATAAAAAGACATTTCTACAAACACTTGGTAATTCATCACATTTTCTAGAACTTGCATGACTATGTAGTTTCCTTCTAGGTAAGGTACCGTTTAATGCTATTGATTATAGTGAAGAGCAATTATTACATATCATAAATAGCCTAGACTAAATGTTAGAACATGCATGGTCATATAGGTTTTATCTAGTTGGATGAACATTACATGATCTTGGTTTTAGTAAAGATAGATTACTTGATACTACTAATAATTCTACCCACAAGTCAAAAACTTGCATGATCATGGAAGTTCCTAGTAGATAAGATAAATATGAATGAGATGATACGATTATTATTGAATCATGCATAGTCATGCAATTTTACTCTCTTTTACTAAATAGCTTTTCCTACATGACATGCATAATTTGATATATCACTCATGGTCTATCATGCATAGTAATGCATGTTCCAGTTTTCTAAGATATAACTACTAATATAAATATCATAATGTAAATATTAATTTTTAAAATATTTATGGAAATATATTATTTTGAATAATTTGTAAATTCATTTATTTATATTTAATTTTACAAGCATCTAAACAAAGAGATTACTTCAGTAAAATTATTGATGAGTGATGAAGTACCCCTACACTCAACCATATGAATACGAGCGTTTCACGCATGATCCAGTCAAATTCCAAGGAATAAGTGCGTATGCGCCCTTGTGGAACAAGGATGGGTTGGTTGATCGTTGTCTTCCCAAACTTACCTATATGTCACTATTGTATGGTTAAGTAAGCTTGAGGCATATGATTTTTATAGCTTTTATGTTTTTATGTCCTGTGCTAATAGGGAAGGAGAGAGGTAACTAAGTGACTAATTTAACTTAACTACTCATTAACTAAGTTCTAACTAATCCTAACACCAGCATCCGTTCCCACTTTTTGTACACATCCTAAACCAATGCAACACTGTTGGGATTACCAAACGCTAATCGTTACTGGGTTACCAAGCATTACTTGCATGCTCGAAGTGGTCGTGCTTGTGTAATTTAATGATTTGCTTAATTAATCAAAATGAATTGTTGTGATAATAACATAAATGTAAAGTGCATAAAATAAAATAAATGCATAAGAAAATAAAATAAAATAAATGAGTAAGAAAACAAATCTTAAGTGCTACAAGGATGAATCAAAGAGCTCGTCTTTATTGCCAACACAATGGTGTGCTCAAGTACATCAATGCTTGAATAAAGATCCATCCGCACTTAGACCTCCTAATGTGGGCACTTGGAAAATACTCTAACTTTCAAACAAACTACAAGAGTTTCGCTACTTGACTGCTAAAGGATTTCCTCCCAATTGTGTGCCTAGGCACTGTATTTATAGGCTTGGGAGCAACTACTCTAATAATTAGAGTAACCGCTCTAATAATTAGAATAATTGCTAAAGTAACCACTAGAGTAACCACTCTAATATTTAGAATACTACTAGAGTAACCTCTCTAATAATTAGAGTAACTGCTCTAATAATTAAAATAACTATTAGAGTAATCGCTAGAGTAACCACTGATGGGACGCGATATCGCGTCTTCGGCTATGATATCGCGTACGTGATATCACAGTCCGCCGCAATGTCTTGTTGGAAAGGATAGAATAGAAGTAGCAAAGCTCTAGCAGTTTGATCACTCCAGAGTTAGATTATTTTTCAGTGTTTGCTCGCAATGTGGTGAATGTAATTGTACGACATTCTTTATTCGAGTGTGACGTACTTGGACATGCACATGACCAGCAATAAAGATCGAGATTACATCATCATTTCAGCATTCACTTTGTTATTTATTTGTTTATTTAATTATTATTTACTACTTTCCTAATTAGTTTCTCTCACCCTTAAACTCCTAGTAACGCGGAATGAGTATGACTTGATTACAAGCATTTAAGTGTGACTACTTGGTAACCCAGTGGCGTACCTAGGATCTACGCTTGGTAATCCCAGTGGTAGTCGTGCACGAATCCCAAGATGTGTACGGATAATCAAGGAATTGGCTGCTCATCACACTTAGGCTAGATTAGACTCTCTTACCCTTTCCCCCCTAGCTTAGCTTAGTTAATATTATTTTCCACCGCCTTCAGAAGTAGCATTAGATTAGGAACACATCATACACCTCACTCTGGACTAAACCATATGTGACAAATATAATACTAGTCTAGGTTGGAAGATAGCGAACTGCAACCTAAGGATAACGATCTAGGTGGCACAACTAGTCTGTCTGTGGAGTTCAACCGGATCGCGTGTGAGAACGCTCGTATTCGTATGGTTGAGTGTAGGGGTACCTCGCCACTCATCAACCACTCTCATCAATTATAATCTTGTGACATGACCCTTGGGAACTAAGCTTCATAAAATAGTTTTGACTTTAACTCTAGAAGAACCAAAATAGTTTTGACTTTAATTATTGATAGCATCATCATCATCATCATCATCCTAGTCTTATCACAATAAACATGATCCACGATATGAGTTATTTTTCATTATTTGCCCTAATTAAGAGCTAGACCTTTGTTAATTTGTAGTTTCTTCATATCATGTTCAATTGTATTTTCTTAGAATTTTGATAATAATGCAATTTCAATTAATTATAGTAAAAGGATTTATTGCATATAACTTGACTTGTATGTTCATTTTGAATAGTAAATGATATGTTTTATTGAAATCATACTTTTGGTTTACTATTAAATGAATGTACATGTTGTATGTTTTATCACTTGTTGATCTTATTAATGTCTATAAAAGACAAATAATTAAGATGAATGAGGAAGGTTGAACAATATGGGATGTAACAAACATTATTATTAAGTGAGCCAATCAAGCTATATAAAGAAATAATAGAACATTTATCACTTATTTATATATATAGTATATATGAAAGAAAAAAATAGTTGTTTACACAACATTGAAGTGATTTTGTATATAACAACAAGAAAAATAATTTTTATCATAATACAAAAAATAATTAGAAGATATAATATCTACACAAAGCAAAAATAAAACACAAAGGTAAAAAATTCAACAAAATGAATAATTAATCTATCAAATCAACCTTTCCCTACATTTAAAGGTTCAATGTAATAAAATCTTCCTAACCCACTATTATAATAATTATAAATTATTATGAAAGTGATAAAAAAATTTATAATATGACAAAAAAATTGTATATGATCAACATGTAATGGAATTAGTATAATAGAGGTTAATAAAAAATGGATATGTATTACGAGTATGAAAGATAGATACATATGTAACTTGTAATGGATGTCTAAAAGATGAAAGATCATCATATAAGAAAAAAATATAATGAAGTTATATTATCATAAAAGAACTAAATACAACTTTAATTTATTGGAGGTAATCATAACTATAACAATAACAAATTGGTGAATTGAAAAAACCTTGAAATAGTTTGAATAATAGTAAATAACATACGTAACTTTATCTTCATGTAATTTATTATAACATCTATTATAAATTTCTTCTCTTAATATGTTTTTTCATTAAAGGAATTTTTTTTTTTTTTGACATGTTTTTGGAATGATCCTAGATTTGAAAATACATAAGTTACATAGAAATATGCTTCATTATAGATAATTTCTAGTAGTGGTAATAGATGAAATTTAAGATCTCATTATGAAAGGAATGACAAAGAATGAATATTAATAATGGAAAAAATTGAAAACATACAAGTAACCTCAAATAGATTTACCTATGAAATGTTAGTTTGAGGTAATGTTTCTATTCAAAATATATTTTCCATATGAGTGAGATGTAATAGAAGTAATCTTGAGAAACATTTTTAAATTTTGTTGGATTTTAATAACTTTATCATATTCACTATTATTGTATAGTTTTCAATAATCATAAGCACTTTTATTGTATAGTTTTCAATAAGAAGTTGGTGTCATATTTGGTTTCGTTTAATAAAAGATATTACAAAATGTTTTGAAAGAATAAATTCCAACTACCTCTTTGCATTGACTCATGTTATTTAGCAATGTCTTAATTTTTTAAAATGACAAATTTGTTTGAAACTGCACTACATGTACATAAGTTTTTCTAAAAATTAAACAACTTAATTCTTTGAAATGATATATTTATATGTAGATACATTGCCTAAACATGAGTTATTCTAAAACTTAAATAAATAACAATATATGTAAGCAAGCATTACACGACACAAAAATTATACATGGTTTCAACTATAGAAAATACTATCCATATACATGGTCCTTGTGGAATAAAAGTTTTTTACTATTACATAACTTATACATAGTTCGAACTAAAGAAAGAATTTTTTTAAGTGACACATAAATCAAATAAATAATGTTTTTCCTATGTGACATAGAAATTTAAGTGTTACATAACATATACATTCATTGAACTAAAAAAATAGAAATTTTTAAGTAATACATGAACCAAAGAAATAATTTTTTTATTCAACAGGTCACCTCATTTGTGGGAAAAATCCATGAAATGTATTTTTTAAGTGATACATAAGCCAAAGAAAAAAAACATTCATTAAGTAGGTCACCTCGCTTATTATGTCAAACAAATATGTGAAATGAGACATACGTACGTAAACATGAATGGGTGAGGTGACATCATTTTACTAAGCATCATATCTTATTAACAATGAAGGTTGATTAACCCCAATTACTAGAAACCATAATTGAAAGAAGCTTAACCATATCTAAATCTCATTTTATTTTATAGTGTAGGAGAGTTTTTTATTTAAAGTATGTTGATAGTTATATCCTTTTCTGTGTCCAATTATTCTTACATAGTAGACAACACATTTTTGTTTCATCTAAAATAGAAATAAATGATTTATATCAAAAGGCTTTCTTTGGATGAAACCAACATATTCTTGAAGATTACTAGGAAAGTTTATGTTTGGTATTTTTTAGTTCATATTAGTTAGTTTTATTATTTTTTTGAAGCGAATCACATCATCCAAGTGACAAATATTATTAAGTCTCAAACTATTGGTACACTTTTACACATTACAAAAGCATTGTAGGTAATTATTCTCTAGTATCTACCACTAGAACTAGTTCTTCAATTTGATAATTAAAAATGGATAATTATTAGTAAAGTATATGATAATTTAAATGGGGAGTAAATGTCAAACATTTTTCTTGAGTTTGACTTTTCAGTTATAACTCTTCTATAAAGTAAGTTTGTGTATAACAATAATGTTCATGGTTATACTTATGTCTTAACTAAAAAATTGATGCTTATTGTCTTAATAAAACACAAATTAAACATTCCTTTTTATGGCTAAGAAAAGATAGAAAACTATCATTTTTTATATGGAAAGAATTTTTATTGTAAATGCATGAAATGAGACTTAGATTTACCTATTCTTTCCTTAACCTTGAGCCATGAATCATTCATTTAAGATAAATGATTCTTTATTACTACAAAAAAATAAATTAAAATAGTACTTCTTGGAAATTGCTATGATTGCTAAGGCATAGTCCATCTTGGGTCCATTCTAGAACATTTGCCTACTTTCGAACTCAAGGATGATCCAAGATCTGCTTTTCCAAAGCAATCTTATTACATATATCAACTACAAGAGAATATGGTAAGGATAAAGAGTTACACTTATCTAGGTAAATCTTATCCATTTTTTTAGTAATGTAACAATTTTTCATAATTACATAACATCACATTTATGTCTCTACTATAAGATGAGTAAGCTATAGTAAGGGTCTCTTAGGATATTGTCTTGCTATGGATCTTATTTTCCTAAACACGTGAATCAAAACAACTTAGTATTATAGACCCTTAAGTAAGTTCCAATCATTAGTGAAAATAAGGAAGTTAAACTACCCATAAGGTAGAGAAACTAATACTTGTTGAATAATAATATGATGTCCTACCCTACTAACCTTCTTCTTAAAGCCCACAAAGTTAAGCTTAATAATTTTTATTCCATTTTCTTGAACTTGAGCTAGAGTTTATTTATTATCTGTAATCAAACTTAAGTCACATAAAAGTCCCTAAATCGTCTCATACATCATATTATTAAGTTTATTTTGGTGAAATAGGTTATTTTAGGCTTAAAAAAATCTAAAAAATTCAACTTATTTTGGACCTTAAAATCTTATCCAACACATAGTCCTTATTGAAATGATTTTCATAATATCAATTCCATCCCAATTGAACTAATGATTCAGGAGATATTGAGGTTTAAATTTTCTCATAAAGCATGCTTTAATAAATTTAAAATTTAACAATATATTATAAAGTTTAAGTTCAAGTAAGTCATTAAATTTAGGACATGGAATCAAACACGTGGCTTTCCATATGCAGACAAAAACTTTTAAGAATTGATGTACTAGCCACTAGAGGCATTGAAATCTATCATGCATGTTGCTAAGTACCTAGGTTTAACAAATGGAAGGTTTTGTATTCAAATGCATGTCCCTTAGAAGATTTAACATTTAATAATATTTTGGGAAATGGAAACTTCTTGCAGTAATAAATGTGATTACATATAGTATAGATATAAAGTGCTAATAATATAGATTTGTAGCATTGAATAATATATGAAACTGGTGGAAATTTAATTTTATTATAATAATTAATATTAAAAATATAATTATTGTAGAATATAATTACCTACAATTATTTTTTAATGAAAAATAAATTAACTAATGGAATTATTTTTTAGCTTATTTTAATAAATTAAAAAATACTCGTCAAGAATAACTCTCTTGCATATTTTAATATTTATCTTTATTGTTATTACTAGCTATCTTTATTCTCTACTCATGTTGTCATATTTTACTATGTTCTTGTTGCTACTTTGTGTTTTCCACCTAGCTCTGCTACTAGAGTTCTATCCTCTTCCATGATCCATACTGCAACCCTATCCTTAGCCATGTCACTTTATCCTCTTCCAAGCTCTATGACTTTACCCTCTTTCATACTTTGCTACTTTGCACCTTGACATGTACCATTTCTTTACCCTCTCCTGCTTTGCAACTTGACACGCTCTATCAACATTGTTGCTCTATTACTTTACATTCTACCATGCTCTACTACTTCACTACTATACATATGGCTACTCTACCATGTTCTAGTGCTTAGTGTTCTACCATGCTTTAGAACTTGATACTCTACCATGCTTTGCTACTCTTCTACTTTGCACACTAACACACTCTATCAATGATGCTTTTCCAGCCTCTAATGTCTTTACTACCTTCTCTAGTTACATATTTTACTGCCAATGGTGTCTTCACTACTGTTGAAGGTACTTACTTTCGATACCATTGCTATAGTTACCACCACTAGAATTTCTAACCTTTGATGTCATTTTGCTATTGTTTCTAGCCTTTAATACCACAACTGATGAGAGTAGTTATTCTAATAATTAGAGTGGTTATTATTAGGGAGGTTACCCTAATTATTAGAGTGGTTATTATTAGAGCAGTTAATCTAATTATTAGAATGGTTATTATTAAAGTGGAAATTTCTCTAAAATTAGAGTGGCAATTTCTCTCTAACATTAGAGGGGTAGTTTTTGTAATTATTAGAGTAGTTGCTCCCAAGCCTATAAATATAGTGCCTAGTCACACAATAGGGAGTAGTTAAGAAGAATTTAGAAGAGAAAGTCTTTTAGGCGAGCATTGTGTACCCGAGCACACCTTGTGTACGACAATAAAGATGAACTCTTGAATTCATCCTTGCAGCACCTGAGATTTGTTTTCTTACTCATTTCCTTTATTTTATTTTCTTCTACATTTATTTTATTTTATTATTTTATTTTATTTTATGCACTTTACATATCCTGTTATTAGCACACAGTACGATCACTTCGAGCATGCATGTAACACTTGGTAACCCAATAACGATTAGTGTTTGGTAATCCCAGTAGTGTTGCGCTAGTTCAGGATGTGTACAAAAAGTGAGAACGGATACTCGTGTTAGGATTAGTTTAAAGCTTAGTTAATCAGTAGTTAAGTTAAATTAGTCACTTAGTTATCTCTCTCTCCTCCCTTATTAGTAGCAGGACATAAAAACATAAAAGCTATAAAAATCATATGCCTCAAGCTTACTTAACCATACAATCGTGACATATAAGTAAGTTTTGAAAGACAATAATCAATCAACCTATCCCTATTCCACAAAGGTGCATAGGCACTTAGTCCTTTGAATTCAACCAGATCATGCATGAAACACTTTTATTCATATGGCTGAGCGTAAGGGTACCTCGCCGCTCATCATTGGTGCCGTTGCCAAGGACTTAGTTGTTTGTGTGCTAATTAGAACATAGGAAATCATTCACATCGTTAGAACGAACCCTTAGGGTTGATTGAGAAATTAATAAATAAGAATACATTGCACACTGAATAGACAATCATGTCTCCTTCTTCATACGAAAGTGTCTCTCTACCTAGGTCTGAAATAGGGAACAATCGACAACATAATACACATGATGTTGATCTACCAGTCCCTCAACATGTTCGAGTGGTATTTATTCATCCTGATGAGTATATACCAAACTTCACCTTTATCCTTCATCAAGATGAACAACTATGTTGGTGCGACTTAGAAGGTAACATAGTGTTGCCTCTTGATCATTCAATCCCAAGCATGCTTCTTTGTGGTCTCACACAAACTGGCATGTCACACTTACATACAAAATACATTATCCAAGACCATGACTCAAGAGAATACCATCCCACAGAGGCACAATGTCAAAGGGATTTTTAACAAGAGAGACATCATAAGTCTTCGAAGGGTAAGTGGTCCCAGGATGTCCCACATGTCTTAAGTGAAAATGAGGGTGGTGAACCTACCTTAGGCATTTGGCCACACAACAATGTTCCTTCCCTTGACTTTGGCCAAGGGGTTGTGTATTAGAACCTTCATTCCACTATTCATAACCCAGGTTCTAATACCCACAAGAACAAAGGGTCCAAAAAAGGGACACAAACTCATGCTAAAGGTGGACATTTTGATCGTAATTGCGATCACAGCCGCAGAAGAGAAGGTAGTAGACACTGTCATGGTGATGGTTCTCTTGCTTCCTTACCTTCATCATCTCCTTCACCCTCTCCTTCAATGTTCGAACATAGTCATAAAGAAAAAGACCATGGGGATAAAGGTAGGCAAAGTGAAAGTCATAGACAAAACAACCAGGAAAGGGGATGAGGGCACTCTAGAGAATTACAACATAGAAGAAGGGAGAGTAGGGAACAACGTAGGCATAATAGACGCCATGGATGAGACGATCACGATGAACCCCTACTCACTACTCGAAGTATGTTAGACATAACTAAGGGTGTTAGAATTCCAACAAGGCACGAGAAAGATAGTAGGATCAAGAGATTAGATATGAACAATATCCCACGATTTGAAGGGGGATACAACACTGACCCTCAAAATCATTTACAAGAATTCCATGATGCGTGTGCTTTACAAAACATAGAGAACAAATGGCAAAAACTTAAGTTGTTTTGATGGACACTAGTTAAAGAAGCAGAAAGCTAGTACCGGTTCTTAGAACCAGAATCTATTCGTAGATGGAGTACTATGTTAGAATTATTCAACGATAAGTACCAAACGTACTCCTGAGTGTCCAACCTACGAAAGAAAATCCAAGGCTAGAAACAAGGAGAACATGAACCCTTGGATGCTACCACAGGCTGATACTATGCAATGTTACACTGTTTTCCTAGCCATGGTTATTCAGAAAGGGATCAACTATGCCATCTCATGGATGGGCTTAGGCATGAAATGAGAAGAACCCTTGGGACTTATGCCCAAGGGAGACTATTCGAGCTTAGGTCCCATCAAATTCAAAGACTATTGGAGCAAGTTGCTAAGGAAGAAGGTGACCTACGGAAGAGAGAAGGTGCAGAAGAGTATAATCGAGATCCTTCTCTTCAGAAGAGGGAAGTAAGATTTTGTGAGGATGAAGAAGAATCACAACTTGAAGCGATGGTGAATACGAAAACTTTGCCTATCCAAAAGATGACATCAGAAGTTTTGAAAAAGGTAGACCAAATGTGGGATTCCCTAAATAATAGATTTCAAAGTGTTCTTAAAATAATAGAGGAGTCTAGAGAGCAAGGTAGTGATCACAAAAAAAGAAAAAAAAGAGAAGCTGAACATGCACATAGCGAGGGTAATGGCAAAGTTTCCACCATTGAATAGGTTGTGGAGTAAGAAACATACAATGATAATGGATGTGAAATATGTCAATATGACCATCCTAAGGGATGTTGCCCTATAATCTCACATCTGCAAGAGTCTAGGGTGTATGCACTCAACCCACAATTGAATAAATGGCAAGCACCCTGAAGGTTACCTTATCCTCAAGGTAATCTAAGACAGTTCAACCAACCCTTAACGTCTTATCCAAGTGGAACTCCACCACAACTGATTGAGCAATATCAACAATGGTAGCATCCATAATCATGGGGAATGCCACCACCAAGGCAACAAATCCTTACCAGCAACCTGACTCGTATGGATATTACGTGCAACAGCCAATCTCCCCACATGACTCTACTAGTCACATCAATCCTCAACTTCACTACCAAGCCCACAAGTATTATGGGACTCCCTCTCCTAAAGGCAATATATCACAAGCATATCATCCTTCTCATCTGACTGCATCTCTTCCACCAATAGCTCCACTACCACCTACTCCAGCTATGCAAGGTGAAATCCCTACCCAGCCGCAGCAATGTCATGCCACAAGGGCTATTAACTCTCAACCTACTATTGGTTCCAACAACCACATGAAGAAAAAACCTTTCTTTAGAACCAACAAACCAACCAAGCCCTTGCAATCACAAGTGGCTAATTCCTTAGATGCCTCAGTATCAATCAAAACTTCGAAGCCTCCTTCAACTCAACCACTACACTCAACGCATATGGTCATGTTAACACATGTTGTCACCAATTGGATCAGAGTTGGCCACCTTCCCAAGAAATTTTCTAATCTTGGGAGTCCTCTAATATACTTACAAATCATTGGAAATGCATTGTGCAAGGCTCTTTTGGATTTATGTTCCGATATCAACTTGATTTCTCAAGAAATGTACAAGGCTTGGAACCTGCCTCCATTGAAAAGAGCAACATTTGTCTAGAGTTGGCTAACCTGTCCATCACTGTCCCATTGGGACTGGTGGAAGACATTGTTACCACTATTTTTGGGTGGTCGTACCCAGCTGACTTCCTAGTGATTCAGACGAACAATGGTAAGGGGGACTTCCCAATCATAATGGAAAGAGCATGGCTAAGCACCATTGACGCATGCCTAGGAATATGTGATCTTTCCCTAGAAATATCAAAAGAAAATATATTCAGAAAGATCAAGAAGAGGAAAGTTCCATGCATTGCATACAGTGACACATGGTGTAATTACGTGCAGAGGTCATGGGTTGTGCAAAGTTTAACATTGCCTTCATGCAATCGATGTGCACAAGTGATTAATATACAAAGATGCTTGTATGTAGAAGCCACATGATAAGAAGACACCCAATGGTCGACAGCTGATCAAGAAAGCAGTTCACTCATATGCATGGAACAAACTGAGGGTTTGACTTGTGCTTACATCGATAGCATAGATGCATTAGAGCAAGTCCACCACCAACTTCCAAGTCTTAACCTTGAAAATATCAACTAGGGAAAGTTGGAAATCCCTGAGAAATTTAAATAGGAGCCCCTCAAGCTGAAACCATTGCCCACCGATATGGAATACATGTTCCTTAAAAACAAAAAATCAGTAATTATGAACGCTAATCTTACTCCTCAATAGAAACAAGAACTATTGAAGGAAATAAATAAATGATCAGAAGCCTTCACTTGGTCATATCCTGAATTAACTAGAATAGATCTTAGGATATGCCAACATAGAATTTATATTGACCCCTCCATGAAGCCTCAAAGACAACCACAGAGGCGATTGAACCCTAAGCTGAAGCAAGTAGTTAAGGAAGAAATCGAACGACTTCTCAAGGCTAGGTTCATATACCCCATTGCTGATAGTGAATGGGTTAGCCCATTAGTTATTGGGCCTAAAAAGGGAGGCAAATGGAGGGTGTGCATAGATTTTAGGCTACTAAATATGGCAACATTCAAAGATCACTTTCCATTGCCATTTTTCAACCAAGTCTTAGACACCATCGCAAGGCATCACTATTACATTTTTCTGGATGCGAATAGCAGATATAATCAAATATAAATAGTCATAGAAGACCAAGCCAAGACAACATTCACTAGTCCTTGGGGAATGTTTGCATACAAACAGATGTCGTTTGGCTTGTGCAATGCCCTTGCAACATTTCAACGACTAGTTCTAAGCATCTTCCAATAGTAGATAGGAAATGGTATAGAAGTCTTTATGGACAATTTCTCCACCTATGGAGCAAACTTTGATCAAGCCTTGGACCAGTTGGAGCAAGTGTTAAAAAGATGTGTAGAAACCAATTTGAGGCTCAAATGGTAGAAAAGTCATTTGATGGTCTAAGAAGGCATAGTACTAGGGCATAAAATCTCACACACAAGGATAGAGGTAGACCCCAAGAAAATCAAAATTATCCAAGGAATTACCCATCAACCGGAAATTTTCAAAGATATTTGGTCATTCCTTGGACATACTGGCTACTATAGGAGATTTATTGACTTCAATAAATAATGTCATGACCTAAGAATTAGGAAAGTTAAATATCAGCTAGGAGATAAGGTTTTCTACTAGAATCCCACACATGTGCCACAACGTACTTAATTTCAAACACTGTGGAAAGGACCTTATATTTTTTATGCAACTTTTCCTTTAGGGGCCATAACAATATACAAACATAAGAGCCCAGATAAGAAAATTTTGGTCAACGTGCAACAAACCAAACCTTTCTAGGAGCTTAGGATAGCCAGTACACATGCTACCTCTCTTGATGAACAACCCTGCTCACTATTTCAGATCTCCTCCTTCCAACTTAGTCATGGGGGATATTACCACCTATGCCAACCGTTCTAGGCCCTCAATTCTTTTTGAATTTTTGTTTTACACATTTTTGTTTTATACATTTTTCAACTTTTCTTATTTTTGTTTTACACCATCATTCATAATTTTACTATTTCTTTGTTTGCTTGATTTGCTTTTGTTCGTCATCTAATAAGTGATCATAATGGTGGATTGAATTATATCATATTGATTGCTAATGTTTGGTTTTTACCTTTGAATTATGATGCTGATATTAAGGTATGGTTCTTTTGGTAAAATAGGCAATGAGTCCATGTCATCCACTCATCCATACAACTCTATGGTGTCCTTTGGCTTGAAACTATATAGTCCCCTTTTTCTAAGTAAACTTTTAATGAATTAGTGGTTGGGTATTTTTCAAACCAAGGAAAGACTCAAAGGATGAAAAGGGTGTGACTTCAAGGGGATTTGATGCATTTGTGTTGGCCATTCTCTTGGGTGCTTGGATGCTTTTTCTTGGGTTTTTTGCCATTCTGACATTATTCAAAAATCAGGAGGCTGAGTGAATAAAAATAAGTCTTTTCATGGTGTGGTTCTCACACAAAAAAAAAGGAGAAAAGTGAGAATTCAAAGCACACCCCTTGGACAAAATAAATGCAAAAAAAATGCATGCGTCTTTACATGGTGTGGTTTCCATTCAAAAAAAACATGGAAATTCAAAGCACACCCCTTAGACCAAATAAAAAGGATACAAGCACTAGTTATGAAACTAGAAAGACATGTTACCCATGCCTAAAGGTTCCCTCTAACTAAGGCCCTTTCTCGCTTCTTGCTTCTCCATCTCACTCTCCTTGAAATGGTGGTANTTAGTCTATTTCTAGGTTGATGCATTTTTTTTCTTTGGTGAATTCTTGTGGGTAAGTTTTTAACTCTTGCTTCCAAATGACATTCCTAGAGCCTACGAACTCTTTAGTTTGTGGGGTTGTCAGGGCATAAAAGGCATGAGCTTGCTTTGGGGAGGACCCACTAGCATTCCTTTTTGGTGCAATTGTTAACTTCTTTCCTTTAAACATTTCCTACAATCGAGCATTTCTTGTTTCATCCTTATCCATGACATCCATTTTATTGGCGTTGCCGTTGTCATTTTTTCCTGTCTTTCTTGTTTCTCATATTTTTCCATCTTACAGCTATCGAAAGTTCACTCTTAGTTGTGGGGGCCTTAGCAAAAATTTTTTAATTTTCTCCATTTTACTATTCACCTAACCCCTACGCCTTGGGTAGTCACCTATGATAAATCTCCAAACCAATTTTTGCCATAACCACAACTCAGCCAATGCACTTCATATCGAGACAAGGTATCAACTACATTGTGGTTTATCTATCCTTACTCATTTGTAACTGTGTTGTGTGTGCAGTGGTGATCATACAAACAATGGACTAGGTTTGGAGGAAGCACTCAGGATGGACCGGAACTGGAGCATTTATGAAAGGAGCAAGTCTGGTGGTTTGGCTATGGATAAATAACAGAAGACGCAATCTTAGCATTGGCAGCAACAGGCTTCATTTTCTTTTTCTCTCTCTCTTTACAAGCTGCCAAATAAAGGCTTGGATGTCATTTATGTACGAGTGTTCACCACAATGTTGTAATATGCTTATTGACCATTCATTGGGCATGTTGAGTCTGTCATCCATTAGTTGTCAATTAGTCAATAATCCCATACCTTCCCAATTTTTTGTAAGGAACTCGAAGACGAGTTTTCATTCAGTCGTGGGGGTATGATGAGAGTGGTTACTCTAATAATTAGAGTGATTATTATTAGGGTGGTTACTCTAATTATTAGAGTAGTTATTACTAGAGCAATTACTCTAATTATTAGAGTGGTTATTATTAGAGTAGTTACTCTAATTATTAGAATGGTTATTATTAGAGTGGCAGTTTCTCTCTAAAATTAGAGGAGTAGTTTCTCTAAAATTAGAGTGGCAGTTTTTGTAATTATTAGAGTAGTTGCTCCCAAGCCTATAAATATAGTGCCCAAGCACACAATAAGGAGTAGTTAAGAAGAATTCAGAAGAGGAAGTCTTTTAGGAGTCAAGTAGTGAAACTTTAGCCAAGTTCCCGCAGCAAGAGGTCTAAGTGTGGACAGACCTTTATTCGAGCATTGTGTACCTGAGCACACCTTGTGTACAACAATAAAGACGAACTCTTGGATTCATCCTTGTAGCAATTGAGATTTTTTTTCTTGCTCATTTCCTTTATTTTATTTTCTTCTACATTTATTTTATTTTATTATTTTATTTTATTTTATGCACTTTACATTTCTGTTATTAGAACACACAGTACGATCACTTCGAGCATGCATGTAACACTTGGTAACCCAGTAATGATTAGCGTTTGGTAATCGTAGTAGTGTTGCGCTGGTTCAGGATGTGTATGACAAGTGAGAATGGATACTGGTGTTAGGATTAGTTTAAAGCTTAGTTAATCAGTAGTTAAGTTAAATTAGTCACTTAGTTATCTCTCTCTCCTCCCTTATTAGTAGCAAGACATAAAAACATAAAAGCTATAAAAATCATATGCCTCAAGCTTACTTAACCATACAATCGTGACATACAAGTAAGTTAGGAAAGACAACGATCAATCAACCTGTCCCTGTTCCACAAAGGTGCATAGACACTTAGTCCTTGTAATTCAATCGAATCGTGTGTGAAACGCTTGTATTCATATGGTTGAGCATAGGGGTACCTTGCTGCTCATCAACAACCTTTTCTAGCTTTTGGATTTTTCACCATCTCATTGACCATTAACACCATGGCTTGCATCATTTCTTAGTTACTTATTCTTAGTTGAAATTAGTATTAGAAATTGATTTTTGCATGCTTGTATTTTTTTTTTACTTGTTTCTTTAAATTAAGATTCTTACCACTTTCATGGTTAAGAAAGTTACGTTGTATGAAGTTTTTACTTAGCATGTCTATACTAAAAAGTAAAAGATTTGAAAAAAAAAAATCTAAATGTTATTCCATATCCTCTAGAAAAATGTTATAAAAATAGGGAAATATATAATTCATGGAATAAATAGATAATTTATAGATCAATACCTATTGTTTCATCATAGGACCATGCAAATGCTATTAGCCATTTATTCACCACTTTCAATAATCTTCTCTTTTGTTCTTTATCAAGATTAGCATTAATAATTATTGATTTATTATTATTCAAAAAGGCATACTCTAGTACATCTAGCAGGGCTTTCAATTCTAAAGGTTCTAGTACATACTTGTCTAGAATTTCTAGCTATCCCCACTCGATTTCTTCTTCTTGATGTGAGTGTTCATGGGGGTGTTTCTTCCTTAACTACTCTAACTTGTTAGCTTTTTCAACATAGGCACTTATAATTTGAGAGGATGGATCCAAGTACATTTTGAACTCTATCTCTTTTTTAGTAATCAACCACTAGATGCCTTCTTGTTTGGTGGTTGTTGCATATAGACATTGCTACACACACATATCTTCTCTGCATTCATTACATGTTGTTTTGATTTTTTGTTTGATGGCCTAGATTTTCCATATGAAATTGCACTAGTTATTGTTGTATGCAATACATGGAACTCAACATCTCTGTCTGATTCCAGCCTTATCTTCCTTAGAAATTTCTCAGGACAAGTCTTTAATTACTAGCTTAGCGTCCATATTGCTAACCCATGCTCTTCCCATGACTATAGGAAATTCTTCCTTATTTTTTTTCCACATGTATTACTAAGAAGTTAATAGGGTAAGACCAATCACTTATGATGATAATGATTTCATCCACCTATTCCAATGGAATAGTAATTAACTAGTCTACAAGCTCTAATTGAATGTTGCTCTTCTTTAGTGGAGGAAGATTCAAAGCTTTGTACATACCTTGTGAAATCAGGTTTACTCCTAACCCAAAATCTAGTAGAGCTTTGCATGGTTTATGTCTTGCTATTTGGTAATATACTAAGGGACTTCCAAGATCTATTTTCTTTTTGGAAAGTGTTCCTACCTTGATCTAGTATGTGACAGTTTGAGTGAGCATGACACTGATTAAATTTAGGTCTATAGAACGTGGAAGCTTGGTATTCCCTTGAGGAGTATGTATGGATGGGATTAATGTGGATGAAGTTCCCATCCTTTGAACATTTCTTGAACTTGTATGAAAAATGAAAGTTTCCTAGATCTAGGTTCATTCATTATCACACCCTCTTGCATATTTACTACTCTAGTAGCATTCTTTTGCTATGGTTATGTTAGCAGTTTTCCTTGCATAACCAGTGATGGTACTGGTGGTAGAGAATTAGGAGGTTAAATTGATGAACTAGTTATTGTTTAATGTGCATAAGCAGTTATATCCATTATTGGAGTAGTGGGCTTGTAATACTCTAGTGGATAGTAGTGAGAGGGAGTATGAATTGAAGCATTTCCTGGACAGATTGGACGTTGAATGTAACATCCATAAGGATCTAGTTTCCTATATGGATATTTCTGTTGTGGTGGTGGCATTCCCCATGCTTGTGGTTGTTACCACTGCTGTTGGTATTACTCTTAAGGCTGAGGATAGGCTCTGCTTAGATAGTATGATGATTGGGATGGTTTTTTGAGATTACCTTCTAGGTAAGATAATTGTTTTGACATCTACTTCTTAACAAATCTCAGGTTCAATGCATATGCCCCAAACTCTTGCAAATGGGCCATGATAGGACAACATCCCTTAGGATGTTCATATTTGCATACTTTGCATCCTTCTTCATCTTCTGAACTAGAGTCTATAAATTTCTCAACTATAGCAACATTTCCTTTATGTTTGTAATTCTCTTGTTTGTTATCTCTTCTTTTCTTTATTCTTTTTTAGTACTTTTTTAGTTTTTTCCTCTACTGTCTTGAGTGTGGTAGTAAATTTTTCATCCACTAAGTCCCACATTTTCTCTATCTTTTTTGCAATGTCATTGACTAATTTCTGAATGGGTAGAGTCTTCTTTTGAATGACATCATCCAAAGCTACATCTTCCTCTCTATCACACATTATAACATATGTTTTCCTTATTCCTATTCCTTAGCTAATTCCATTTTCTTTAATTCTTTATCTTCTTTGGCCACCTAATCTATCAGTCTTTGAATTTGATATGCTATCATTTCTAATCATCTTCCTTGGGCATATACCCCAAGGGTTTCTCTAGTCTTTTTCCTTAAGCCATCGATAATATGCCTTAGTTATTCCTTTTGTGAAAATCCATGGCCTGGGCATCTATGTAGTAATGAATAATATCTATCCAATGTCGCATCAAGGGATTCATGTGTCCCTTGCTTTTCTCCTTGGATTTGCTTCCTTAAATTGGACACTCTTGAATAGGTTTGATACTTGTCATTAAAGAGTTCTAGCATGGTACTCTATCTTCGAATGGTTTTTAGTTCTAAGGATTGGTACCAACTTTTTACTTCCTTGATGAGTGTTTAGAGAAATAACTTTAACTTCTGCTAATTATTCTCAATATTCTAAAGGGAGCATGCATAGTGGAATGCTTGGTGATGGTGCTATGGATCTACATTATATCCACCTTCAAATTTGGAAATGTTGTTCATGTCTAATTCCTTGATGTGACTATCACTTGCATGCCTAGTAAGAATGTACACTACTTATCTAATGTTAATCATACTACAAGTGGCCAGTAGGGGTTCTTCATGATTATTAGGTTCATAGGCTCAATTTTAGTTGCAACCTCTTTGATGCTCATAGTATCATTCCCTTTCTTCATGCCTAATTTTGTCTCTTCATTGTTTATAATCTTCTTATTTTTCATTAGGATACCTTCTTTAGTATTCATGCCTCTCATGATCCTTATGTCTTTTCCTATCATAGTCTCTAGGTCTTCATTCTCTTATGTAGAATTCCATTGATTATCATGAGAAGAAAGAGGATGCAATTGGAGAATAGTGCTAATTGATTCTCCTTCTATGACTCCGTGATTCATTCTCTTGTGATTCTATGGAAGCTATAGGCCTTGAGCTTTCCCTATGTTTGGAGTCTTCTGCATCTCTCCTAGGTGTTTCCACAAGGGCTAAATGCAATTGTATTTTGATAGATTCCTCTAAATAAATGATAGGTGTATGTAAATGGGATTCATAAGTCTAGTAGAGTTTCTCCATTAGGAATGTATCAAAATTTATTTCTTCCAAGACAACATTATGAGTTACTTTCTTTCCATTGTTATTCTCATGTCTTATCTCCATGGAAACATCCCTTCTTACTTTGTGCTTTTGTGGGTTGATATGGCCTTATCGTGTGTTTAGTAACATGATATCTTTCTTATGCATGTCCAATGTTCAACCTCATTAAGATTACCTATAGCATTAATGGTGTTAAATGTTCAAGAGGTAGAACTGCGTTGCCTTGTAAATCTCTCCACCTTAGTTGCTCATTTTGGTGAAAGGTAAATGTGATGTCAAGATAATATGGATCTATATGAGCATATAGAATTCTAATTTGCATAGGTGCACTCTAGTCTTCTTCACCATATATTTTTTTCATGATTCGTTTGAGTTTCTTTAGCAAGTGGTGACTTTTTCTTAAGTGTAGAAGCCATGTTATATGTTTGATGTTCTTAAATGTATGTGTGTGTGTGTGTGTGTGTGTGTGTGTTAAGAAGATTGATTAAAAATGTATAGGATAAACTTTGTGATTCTTAATACAATGAACTTTGTAAGATCAATTGCTAAGTAAACATTAACTCATCCTCGGCAATGATACCAATGATGAGTGGCTAGGTAATCTAACACTCTACCATACAAGTCACAAGTGCACATGCACAACCAAATCATAATCCATGGATGACCAATGTAAGTATGCTAGAAGTTTATAATCGATTCATGATTGTTGTCTTCCCACTTCGAGTTAGTGAAGTGCAAGTATATGGTTTAACTCTAAGTGAGACATGATATCTTGATGTTGTCAACTCATATCACTCCTGAGTGCAAACATAATGAAAGTGCGAATAAAATCTAAATCTAAGTGATGATAGAAATGTAAATCTATTCTATCATATGGTGATGAGTAGACATTCCTGGCTTGCTATACATATCTTGGACTTATATAACCATTACTAGGTTACCAAGTGTTATGCTATTGGGTGAACCAAGTAATAACACTACTTAGATTACCAAACAAGTACACTTATATGCTCAAAACCAATCGTACTCATTCCACCTTACTAATGAACATGGAAAAGTAAAATGCTTGAGAAAGGTAAAGGATTAAGCTAAAGTAAACATGAAAATTGAACTAAGAAATTAGCTAAGTAAAATATGAAACTAAGTGGATGTTGTAATGGTGGAAAATAATCTTGATCTTATTATCATTCATGAACTATGCTCAAGTACAATCCACTCAAATAAATATTTCATTCAACTATTCAACACCACACTGTGAGAATTTACTCTATCGCTAAGTGTAAACTACAAAAACAAACTATAAGAGTTTCGCTAAGACTGTAATGAAAGTTATTCGTTGGTGTGACCATGTGTTGGTATTTATAGGGGTGAACATGACCCACTACATCACTTCAATGATGATGTATGTAAAGCTGCAATGTCATAAATATGATATCATAGATGCGATATCATGGCTCATCAAAAATAGGTTTTATCAAAGTGCAAGCTATCACTTAGAGCATGAGTTGCAATAAAACTATTTATGATTAAGTTAAGGAGAAGATATCTCATTCTGGCACATTCATTATGATCATTGGGGGTGAAAAACCTCATGTTAGCCTATTATTTATGTCATGATATTTCTTTGTCCATATTTGGGATCAGTTCTACCTATAGGAGTAGCTAGTGAGGGTAAAGAGAAAGTAATATACTCATCAATGTGAAAGCAAGAATATGTGTTCACATCCATTAGGAAAATAGCTTTGTCATCATTGATTATGATAGTGATCCACACCTCCTAGATCTCTTTTAATGAAGCTTCTTAGGAACACGAGCATCCCACATCCATTACCAGTCTCAATTAACTAAAGAAGTGATCTAGATCTTTTCCCTCTACTTCCATCCATTGACAATTATTTAAGCTCAATCAAAGTAGTGACCAAAGATGGCTCCAACTTCATATTATTAATAATAGAAGAGATCTCACACCAATCATACCCATACATACCTAAACTTTTGCTTTGCAAAATAAGCAAAGCTACTTAGTTATTATATTAGTAAGCAAATTGGATAACTTGTTGCTTTAGATCAAAACATTGCTCATGTTATTTTCAATTGTTATGTTATGCACACATATAGTTGCCTTTATCTAAAGGTACAATCTAAACCTAGTCTTATCATTCATTATGTGGAAGCATAAGGTGTTGGTCTTACCTAAGTAAGGAATAACCTTGATTTATTTCATTAATAGAATAACCATCTCCAAGCAAATTTTGTTTAGTTGTTTGCACATAAGCTAAGCAAGGATACTTCAACTAAAATTAGAAGCATCATTCTGCATGTGACATTGCTTTATTTGTCTTATCAAAGAAGAACCACTTTCAAAGTGCTTGTTTCATAGAAACACTTAAGCAAAATCCTAATTTTCTTATTTATTTTGGATTTTTGATTTATTATTTAGCTTAGCTAGCACAAGTCACCATCCTTAAAATAGCCCATTGCAATAAATGAAAAACCTCTTCTTGCTCTTTGTATTGTGACATCCACCTCCTTACTAAACTATAGGATTGTTACTATAAGATCTAGTCCACCACCCTTAATTTTACCTATGGCATCTAGTCTAATTGAGAAGTTAATTAAGATAAGTAAGTTGATAAAAGTAAATAGCGACAAAGACTATTTTAAATATATCAGGGTAACTTTGAGAGTTGTTCTTGCTTCACCCTCCAATCCTTTGTTGTTTCCTGTCATTTTGTTCAACTGTCTAGGTTTTTTGGAGGCTACCTAGAGGAAATGAAATTGAAAGATGAGTTGGATCTGATGTGCATTTTTGTGAAACTAGTGCATGTTTTTATGAAATGCTTAATTAGAAACCTATAGTGCTCCCCTTATATCTTGCCTAGGAATGGGGGCAAGTTCTATTGGAGGATTAAGATGTGATACATAAGAAAGGGAATCAAGTGGATTTTGGACAACCAAGAAAATTAAATCTAAACAATGGGCAGAGTATTATTATGAGTTGTATGTGGTAAGAGTCACACATACAGTTACAAGAGGGGAAGGGGAGACATGCCTATACATATAGACAAAACCTATCCCATTTATTTCATGATTAATGGGTCTACTCGAGTTATCCACTTCAATCAATTAGCCAAGTTTTTGATTGAATATGAAATCACTGCATTTGACGCTTGATTTGATGGTATTTTTATGAGGATTTTATTTATCATTGTAGGATTTTTATTCAATATCACTAAAGTTTTCTTTTAGGTGGTTATAAGGTATCTACTTATGGATGGTACCCCAACCTATACCAATAAATATAGCCAATCGCCTAGAAAGCACATAAGACTCATCACTACCTCATAAGGGCATTCAAACCATAACATGTTACACACAAATGTTGCTTTACCTAAAGTGTCATCACACAACAATTTTCCTAGAAGAGAAAACTCCTCCATGGTATTTTAGTTCACACAAGATAAGCACATCGCTTGCCTGGTGGTATGGTAAATTGAAGTTTTATCTTAATAAACCATCCACCCATGCAAATACAATGGAATCTTGCTTAGTAAACACATGTTGCACCCTCCTACTTGTTAAGAAGGAAAGAGTGATAAGGTTTAGATTCCAAATGTAAACTACTTACAACATGGAAGCTTATTACCCAAAAAAATCTTTGGGAATGATGAAAAAAAAAAAAGAATATCCCTAAAAAACTATAACAAGCAATATTAGTGAGATTCAATGATAACTGACTAGATGATTACCCATAAGAAAACCTTGGCTAGAAGTATGAGGACCTTTAGTACCCTATCCCTACCCCTCCTAGCAGCCAACGCTTCATGCCAAGTAGGACCACCCTTGTCCCTTAAGCATTCATCATGCCAATATTCAAGAGTGGATTGAAAGGGATAGGAGTTGCTTATGGAGGTTTCCTTGGGCATTCTTCATGTCAATATTCAAGAGTGGATCAAGAGGGATAGGAGGTACTTATGGAGGTTGCCCCTTGGCTTAGGAAGTTCCAGGAAATGGGTAGCTAGAGCTTGCTTTGCATGTACATTGTTGAGTTAAGTAAAGAGGTGTGGGAAGGAGGGGGGATGGAGGTGAGGATACTTGTGGAATGAAACCAGAAAAGCAAAGCTGCTAGTAGCTACTAGTGAGATAGAGGAGTAGCACACACAAGCTCACACATAAGGATGAGGGAAAAATGTCATGTTGTGCTTTAGCTTGTAGTCACTTCTTGAGAGTATCTCTACATTTTTGCTTAATTGGCTTACTTCTTGCATGAAGCGATGAATTGATCTTTCTAAGGAAGAATCCTCGTATTGGCAACAAAGGAAAGAGAGAAGTCCATGTAGCTACTACATCCAAACTAACTAAGCTGAGTAATAGGTCTAGCATCTACCTGGGCCCACTTCACGTTCATTTTAGGAAACACACCGCATATAGTATAGAATTGTTTGCCCATAGGGCTTGCACATAATTTTTTGATCAACAAAGCTTATCTTTAGTCTAAGGCCATGAGTAAACTCGCAGTATTATGGATTATTTTACACCCATTTTTCTTGGCTTTGATCTTTGGCTATGGGCAAAATAAACATATAAGAAACCATGTAAGAGGTACTACATACACGTATGGTTGATAATAACGTATATCAAGGACCTGTCAACTAGAATTAAACGGGTACACCATGCTGAAACGAATACATAGTATTTAAATGGGCTGCCAAAAACATCATCTCGCCCATTAATACCCCTTTTTTAGGGTATTGGAAAATTCTAGTCTACCGCAAGATTAGCATTCTAATCCAAAAGCTAAGCTAAGGTAAGATCTGCTGTGGAGGACAGGATTTGGGATGCTCCCTTGCGTTGATGTTAACCATTTAAGGCCAATCAAACCGTCAATCAACAAAAATGACAGCAACGCATCTGCCCCGGATATTTACGCATACACATCAGTGCATCCCATCCAACCATCATTATCATTAAGTTGATGCCAAGCCATGCTGGAAAATAATCATAAACTGATTCACAATGGTTTATGGGTCACTTCATGTAACCCAACCATCTACATTTCATGATCATGTTGACCATGTTTATGTGTGTCCTTGGGTCCCACCCCGCCTTTAGCAGACATCCACCGGCAAGCTGGTTTAGTGAAAGGCAGGGGTGGAACCCAGAGACACATGTTCAAATAATTAAAAAAATATTTTATGTGTGAACTAACTTGCTTAAAACAGGAGGAGTACGCAATTACAATTACAATAATAAACGCAAGGTTGAATATTTGATTCCTTGATTTTACACATTTATATCTATTATCACATATTCTTAAAATTTTAATAACTTCATCGGCTATGCATCCGCCCACATAACAGATATATCTATTATGAGATATCCTTAGAATTTTTACAACCTGAGCACTTGGTATGAGCATATATATATATATATATAATCTGCTATGCATCCACCATATAACAAAGGTAGATTGGTTTGTGGTTGGCCAGCAAAGAACCCGGCAACATCCCATTATTATGATTATTATTATTGTAGTTGTTAATTTACTCCTACCCCACCTCTAACACAGCCGTGGGGTCCACCACACACCCTGGTCCAGCTAAAAAACCATAAGACAGGCAAGCACATGCGCGCACGGAACCACGACGAGGAGCAAGGCCAAGGCCAAGGCCAGTGAACGAACGAACAAACAAACAAAGAAGCAAGCAAAACCGGATAACACGCATACAAGAGCAGCACTGGAGCCTGCTGCGGCGATCGATTCTTCCTTCATTCGTTCATTCATTTGGAATGGAATGGAATGGGATGGCATGGCTTGATCATATTATCATCTCATGAAAATTCTTGCGTCTCCGTCTTCTGCTCTCTCTGCGCCTCCATCTCCATCTCCATCCTTCCTTCACAGCCAACCCACGCATAACACCAAACCCTAATCATCTCTCCACACCAGTGCTACTGCTCCATGGAGAAGCAGCAACAGCAACAACTACGACGCCACGATCGCAAGCGCAGGGATGCGTCGTCGCCGTCCCCGGACGACGACGAGGCCGCGCGCAGATCCGCGCAGTTCAAGAAGCCCCGCGGCGAGCGCGAGCGGGATCGAAACCGCGACCGCGGACGCGAACGCGATTATTTCCCGGACGTGAAAACCCCAAACAAAGCACCTCCTCCTCCTCCTCCTCCTCCTCCTCCTCCTCTTCCATCCTTGGGCACCAGCCCTAACCCTGGACCTGCTCCTGCTCCTGCTCCGCTTTCTCTTTCTCCTTCGTCTTCGTCTTCGTCTTCGTCCCGCCCCGACGACGCCACGGGCAATGGCAATGTCCTTAAGACGGCCGCGATTTCATCGCCGGCGTTGCTTTTTTACGCGCCGGTGCCGGCGCCGGCCCCGGCGACGGTCGCGGTGGGAGGTTCCGGTTCCTCGGCGACCGCGACGGCGACCGCGACGGCGAAGGCCAAAAATTTCCGGCTGGCGTGCTACCTGGCCAACGAGTTTCTGTCGCGCGGAACGCTGCGCGGTCAGCCGTACCCGTGGCCGTCGCCGGAATCGAACCCACAACCACCTGTGGACGACAACGACGACACAGAGGCGGCCGCAGCAGCAGAAGACCCAGAGCCAGCGTCTGCCGTCACTAATAATAATAATAACAATAACAACAACAAGTGGAGAAATGAGCGGTTGCATGATTTTTTGACGGTGTCCGATTTTGTTCGCAGCGGAGATGTGCATCTGCCGGGTATTGTAAATCCTACGCAGCTGGGCCGCTGGCTGGGCCTCTCATGATCATCATCACCATGAACATCGCCATAATTATCATCATCATCATCATCATGTGGCATGGCATGTGCTCCTCCTTTTGCTCCTCGCCCAATCACGTTTCTGCAAATTGGAATCGGCCTCTGCAGAAGATCGATAACCGTGGAAGCAGAAGTTTAGATCCGGCCGTAACTTTTCTGTGCTTTCCGTTCCGTTGATGACGATCATTTAACGGCTTGCTGTTACCTCCATGGTTTCCGTTTGGGTTACCGCTTTCGTTTAATCTTGTTCTGTTATCGGGAGGCCTTATTTTTGGTGCATTTTGATTGTGGGGAGCGTCAACGGTCATTCCGGTCCCCGATTTTCGGATATTTTGATGATGGGGACGACCGTGGCCGGGATTATAGATAATATGATTTTGTTGTGCAATGCCACGGTATGTATGGCAGCTTAGCTTATGTGTTAATGTGAATAGTGCTGGTCGTGGACTCGTGCCTCTTCCTTTGCCTTTGCTTGTACCAATTCTGTTCACAATTTTCCGAAAATTGAGATTTGACATCACTCTCCGCCATCATTGTTTTTAAGTTAAATTTTCGTCTCCTGTACATTATTATTCAATGTTCATCGTTAATTCTATATGCAGGATGTCGCCTTTTTCTCTTTTTTTAGAAATTCCTTCTTTCAAGTTATCAAGCATCTTTGGTGAGGTATATATGTTAATATATATATACCATTCATGTATATAGTGTCCACTTGTTAACGGCAATTGGGTGGCCCAATTGCGTGTGTTTCCACGTGGGGTGGAGTTTCTGGTTTAAGCAAACTTGGCATCATGTCTTAATTGGGCAGTAAGTTTTCATTTGGGAATAAGGTTGGTGATGCACGATCATTGCTGGTGGTGGAAAATGTGATAACGTATATTCAAAGTCTTTTATTTTTTATACGTAATTGTGTGAATGCAGTGGAAATCAACCCACGACCTTCCGTGTAGCTCTTACACACACATTACAGATTTATGTCATAAGAAAGTGTATTCAAACACCGCCTTGATCTTCTTAATACTGGAAGTTTTTTTGGCTTGTGTGTTTATGTAATGTTATATTCTTGAATCTTTTCTTTGAAAGGCAAGTTTACAAGAAGGCATCTCGTGATAATTAACAAGGTTTATATCCTCAAGAGATATAAGGTGAAAGAATATTTAAATATAATAATAAAAAAATTGTGTTTCGATGATGTTGAATTTTATTTGTCAATTTGGTAACAAGTAAATTTGATTGTTTAGCAACATAAAGTATGTTTTAAGCTCAATATACAAAGGTTAAAGCAAATTATAGAGTTTACATCCATTTTATGGTGTATATGAAATAGGCTGATTAATCTTAATGGTAAAAGTCTTGGCTTGGTAATCTCAAGTCACAGATCCAATTCCACTAGGCAACAATGAGTTATAAATTAAAAAAAAAAACGTAAAAGGGATTTTGAAATTAGTCCAATAGGTTCAAGGGATCTCATTGGATGTAAGTAAAATTTTCAGTTTTAGTTTCAATTCATCTTAGATATAAGATATATGATGTGAACATGTGATTCCTGCTAGCTTAATGTAAAATATGTAATGGTCATTTATTGTACTTTTTCAAGTCCTAATAGTCAAGCTAATTCATGGAATTCAAACTTTTAATGGTGAGATCTTTATGAATCTAGACTCACTAAACATGAGATTTATGAAGCATACTAGATACTAAATTTTGAATAGTAAGGTTTGATCTAGTAGAACTAGTAATAAAATATTTAGATATGATCACTCTTATAAGATAAACATATTAAAAGAGATTTGGATAAAATCGGGTTTGAGTTTAAGAGATTTCTTGGCGCTTGTGTCACACCTTGAAAATAATCATTCAAAATTTAAATTTACTTAAATCGGTTAATAGGCATGTGAAGTCATAATGCTAAAGATCATTAATTTGGAAGAACTTCAAAAATATATATATATATTATACTCAAATAACTTAAATCCATAACATCTTATTCCAAATGAAAGTTATGACATAACTTGGAAGCATTCAAATCTTATGTTAAATGCTTAACTAAAAATCCTTTGGGAATGCCAAAATACAATTTATCCCTTTAGAAGCTTTAAACAGAAATTACTTCATGAATTAAATTGAAAACATCAACACAAATGTTCTTCAACAACTTGAAGCCAAGTCACATCCAATAGGATCTTTCCTACAATAAACTATCTCATCTACCTAGAATACACAAGAAGGATTATGGCACTTTTAAGTAGATGAAAACAATCTTGATACCACTCAAAACCAAGTTGAAAGATGGAACCCCTTGTTATATAACATTGTTAGTTTGAATTCTGTTATCTTAAACATCCATAATGTCCATTAACATAACTTGCCATCCAAATATGATATTAAATAGAAATACTAGGAATAACCCACCTTCCATCCAAGGATAAGGGAGAATCATGTGGATTGATTTAATGAGGAAGAGTGGGCAAGCATAGTTAGCTTTTATAAACACATTACGGTTTTAGGGTTAATTTCTAATAATTTGATAAATTAATTGAAAATCTATGATCAAGTTAAATCACATGAGAGCATGGATTACAACTCCAAGGTTGGAATTACATCCCCAAAAATATCCTTTTGGGATAAAAGTCATAATTCTAGTAAAGGAGTTCAAGATTCTCATCCCATGCTAAATTTAAAATAATCCTAATTATATTTTATCATAAAATAAAAACATCATAAAAATAATTTTAAAATTAGTAATTATATTATTAACATGGGTCCACATCCTTCCAACTTATTCAAATTAAGAAGCACCAAGGGTTAGTAGTAATCTTGAAGAAAATAATCCAATAACTTATAAGAATACAAATATGAATAATTCAAAACATTAAAAGAGAAGTTAAAGGTTTAAACTTCAAAGAAGTATAATACCAAATATAGTTGGAGCATAAGAGATTAAAAGATTAAATCCCATTAAAGTATGAAAGGGTACGACAAAGTTAGGATAAATCATTATATATAAACTAGAATTAACAAATAGGTATACCAAAAGCTATTAAAATAAAAAGGAAAGCTATAGTTATGCAAGGATATAATAAAAATATAAACTAAACATAGCAATTAAGTAATTTAACAAAGCTAAAGTTGGGGATCTAAAACATGAGATGTTCTAGTAAATAACAACAGTAAGAAAAGCTATAGATGCTTAAATCACAAGGTTAAAGATCAAAGTGTCTGAGAAGTTGACTGGAAGTGAAACCTTAAGTCAAGACTCAATCATAATGAATACTAGTAAAATCATGACTAAACTATGACATGGCCATAGAGTGTAATGTGTTTAATTGCAATTAGAACATGAGTCTTGATGGTGACTATGCATTGGTCACTAATTGTGAGTAATAAGAAACAATGGTTAAAAATGACTAGTAAGACCACAAGTTAACTATAGATTATAATAGTAGTCATGTTTAAGAGTGTGAGTTATAATAGAAACAATGAATTACAATTTTCTTGAAGAATTCTATAGAGTAATTCATGCAAGTGGATTGTGGATGAAGTATGAGATAATAGTTAGGTTATGATGGGATTTGCAATAGGTAAAATGAAACAAAATCATTTCAAATTGAATCTTTAAGGGAAATTTTAGCTTAATTCTTCAAGGATCCAAATTGAGAGGATTGATCAAAGTCTAGATCCATAAATAGAGTCAACATGTATTAACATTTTAATGAGATTCAATGTCAAAATTGAGGATTCTATGCCCTATTCATGTAAACTTGTGAAAATCAATTTCAATTCATGAAAGATATTATGAAATCAATTAGATCTAGATATTGATTCATTTGGAAGTAATTCTTACATTTAAATTCATACCTCAAAGGACTTAAAAATATGCAATTACTTGCACTTGAGATGTAAAATGAGATTAAGATTGGGATTTCAAGAAAATTTGTAAGAGTCATCTTAAAATCCTTTGAAATGGAGTATAGATTAATTGATAATTATGTGATGAAATTTAAACTAGCTCATATATGATATATCTTACATGATTCATATGTAAACATCTTAGACCTATAGAAACTTCATAGAAATACAAAATGCATGAGATATAATTATAAGATAAACTTAAAAATACTCAGAGATATGATGTAAAATGTGAGATAATGTGAAATTAATATGAAAATATTGTGAAATGATTATGAAATTGAGAGATTTTTTAAAATAAGTGTAAGATAATTAAATAAAAAATATGAGCTAGAATATAATGTAAAATTGTAAAACATTGTAAAAGAAAAAAAACTTGAAGCCTAAAGAAACTTTAGTAGCAACAAACTTCTTCTTTTCCTTCAACTTGAAATGATAGTAGCAACTGCATACTAAATAATTCTCCATTTAGACCTTGAGCTTTATTCATAGTTATGAGAGGAAAATAAATATGCTAAATTGACATGAATACATTAGAAGAACACATTAGCCTCTCTTTTCATTTTGAAACTATATGTTAAATTAAGACTTGTATACATAAAGCAACTTTGAATTAGAACCTATAACTTTAACATGACCTTGACAACATAAAATTTAAATTTAAAAATATGAAACTTAATAAAAAACAAGTTGATATGACTAGATAATTTAGAGAGAAAAGATAATTTCTACATTGTTACATCCTCAAAATTATACATAAGAAATAATTAGCTAAATGCTCTACAAGACGTGAGAAATAAATATGACCACTTAAATCCTTAACCAAAAGAAAATACTTGGAAAACCATATAAATTCATATGAAATGTTTATCCAACTTAGAATTTATATGAAAATCCAAATTACATATTCATTCCTCTTAAGGTCTCAAATTAAACCATTATATCAAATCCTTGAAAGAAAATCCTTAGAACATGGCTATAATACAAATATCTACTTTATGGCTAAATGAACAAATAGAAAATACATTATAGATAAATATTCATCTAAGTATCATTTATTTTCCTTTCAATACCTCCTTGTTTCCCACCAATACATTATGCATAGTTTGCATAGAACACATGTAAAAGGGTTAGAAAATCTTCACCATAGAAGAATGTGTTTGTATCCCATTCATATGTGCAAGAATAAATATTTCTTTTTTCCTTATTTTTTACTTGTTAGAAATTGTTAAGTTTTAAGTAACTTGAGTGAGCTTAGATTGTGAAACCGAAGGGAGCTCCCCATCACTCTTGGAAAGTACAAAAGAGAGGGGTTCACTACTATTTATACTTTTTTGGTGGATGGATTTTGTTCCTTTAGGCATAAGCTCCTTTATTTTCTCTTAACACTTTTGGTAAAGAAAATAATCATCATAAGCATTAAAAATATTAACCAATTGCATGGTAAAATAATAACACATGAGAGTAGTTTAAGCAGCAATTCAATTATCCATAAATCATGACTAAATGTCATAACATAACATGTTCATAGCCTCAAAAGAGATCTGATAACAAAAGCTCAAATACATCTTGATCATCATGACAACATATCAATAAAGAAAAGCTCCAAAGAGCTTGCTTCATCACCATCAAGTTCCTAGCTTCTGCAACTTGAATCTACATCCACACATATACAAGAAGGATTAAAAACCTTCTAGTAGAGCTAACCACCTTAGTGCACCTAGAATGAGCTAACAAATGAGGTACATGCTACACAAGAACCCATCTCAAGATCCAAGAGATTAGATACCACAAGCTAAACCCAAAACCATTATATCCACAAAACTTCAAGAGATAAGTAAAAAAAGCATGTGCTAGAATTGATCATTCGTGATATCTATGATGAGTGGCAAGTATACCCTATGCACAACCATATGAATCACAAGTGTTCACTTAGTGATCCGATTCAATTTTGTAGACTTTAGTTTTCTAAATACACATTATCTAGGTGGTGAACCTTAGAACATGATCATTGTCTTCTTGGTTCCACTTGTGTAAGTACAAGCATATGATTAAGTGTAACCGAGGCACATGATTTGTATAATTATATATTTGTATTGATTTTATCCTAAGTGTAAAAAAAAGTAATTAAGTATTAATTAATCTAATAAACTATCTAGTGTCTTAAGCTATTTTCTAACACAAGTATCTGGCCCCACCTGATGTACACATCTTGAATGCATTACAACACTACTAGGTTACCAAGCACTAGCACTACTAGGATTACCAAGTGTTAACGTTATGCTTCAAGTGGTCATACTTATGTGTATTAGTTAATCTTATTTAATTAACTAAGGACATAGAAGTAAATTGCATGAATAATTAAGTGCATTAAAGTAAAAATTAGGCTATTTCCAAATGCTGCAAGGTATTTCAATAAGTTCATCTTTATTATTGCCACACCTAAGTGTCTAGGTACATCGGTGCTTGAATAAGGATATGTACACTTCTTGACTTCTATTGTAGGCACTTAGAAAATATTCTAACTATTGCAGGAACAAACTATAAGAACTTTCCTAAGCTATTGACTAACCAATGTCATAAATGTGATGGGTGTGTGCATTTATATAGGCAAAATTAGATGCCACGTCAACGTATATGTGTCAATGCATTAGATCATGCATCAACAGGGATGCATCGACGCATGCCTTTCAATGCATCCCATTTATGATGATTCATCATACCCCCATGACTAACTAAAAAATCGTCCTCAAGTGAATAAAAAGAGGATAAGGCCTCTTACAAAAATTGGGAAGGTATGGAACCATTGACTGATTGACTAACTTAAAAAATGATGCTAAGTGCCCAAGTGTATGAATTAACAATGATTACAACAATGTGTGTTCATGAAAACAAAATTGAACGCCTTTACAAAATTTATAGCTAGAACTCCTTTGATGGTCAAAGAAGAGAAGAAGATAAAATGGTCCTAGAAGGTGAAGGCTCTTAAGGTGTTGAAGGACCTTCCCCTACCTTCGATGCACATGATTATTGAGGCTGAGGAGGTTGTAGCTCTCTTATTGTAGCTACTACTTTTGGTCAAAGATAAAAAGCATTTAGTAGTGCTTTCATCTTCTCCTCCTTAGTCTAGGGATCATACACAGTCCATGTAGCATCATCGATATGAGCTAGTATGGGAACATCCTATGGATAGGGCATGACTAGGAACAACTCCTTAACATTCACGAACCAGGCAAAAAATTGTTTACGTTTGATGTCGAATGCTCTAACAAAATTTTGCAGCTCCTAGTAGTTGTTCATCCTCCTGGATAGGTTCTCAATTGTTGATCGTTGATCCGTGATGTTGTCTCTAAGAACTTCAAGCTTAGCATTAGCTATTTCTAGCTTTTTCTTCATGTCTTTGTGGTGCTTGAACTCTACCTTGTACAAGAGGTAAGAGGAGGCCACTTACTTCTCTAGTTCTAACCTTGGCCTTCTGGCAATTAGCATTGCTAAGTTTGCATACTAAAGGTTGGCTAACTCCATGTACTCTATCATCTTCTTGATTTGCAACTCATTGAGGTAGATTTTAGCTTTGTTATATATATTGAGTCCATCAAAGATGGGCTGCCATGTCATCACCCTATTGGAGTTGCTAGAGGACCTCATTCATCTTCACCTTGGCCAATTGGTTTTCTTTCTCATTGACTTCCTTAAGCAGCCAAACCTAGTTATTGTAGTGATTTTTCACTTGTTCAAACTTCAGGGCCTCATTCTTCCAGGAAACTATCTCAATGGTTGATTTTTGGCAAAGCACGTAGACTTCCTTCATCAAGAGATTTTAGTTTTTAGCAGCCAACCTCCTCAAGTCCATGGTCATCTTGGTAGGTTGCTCTTGCTACTATTGCAAAATTATGCCATTTTATCCTTTTGGATCTTAGCATTCCACAAGCGATGATTATCTTTAGTTAGAGCTAGTTTCTCCTTGTAAACCTCTGATAGGTCCTTCTTGGTGTTGTAGGCCAAGACCTTTGAGATGGATGCATCAAAGACTACTATCTCCTTTTCATTCTCAACCTCTTTCAATTTATTTTAAAGCTATAGAAAAGCTTTATCTCTTGTTACGACTTGGTTGAGAATGGTGGGATTAGCTAGTTAGGCTCTCAACTTTGCAACCTTGGCAATCAATTGTTGATTTTTGAATGTAGCTACATCAAGTTGGGAATTGGAAATGATGAACTTTCCCCTAGCTTCCAATATCATTGACTAGGTGTTTGTGATGTTATCTAGAAGGTCAAAGACCTCCATAAGCAATTGCTTGGTTCCTTCTAGTCGGTCTAGCACTTGCTCATGCTAGGCTATGCTAAGCCTCCCATTGGTTGCTCCTGCAAATGTTTGTATGTTCCTAAGTGCAACAATATCTGGCATAATGATCATAGGAGCATTCAACACTTTTGCCACATGGTCAGCCATCATCTTTATTGTTGTCTCTTGCCCTTAGTACTACATCACCAAGACAGTTTTCCCTTTGCCCTTCTCCAAGTGTATCGAGAAATTGGCAGCATTCTTAGAAATCTCTAGGAGATAGTTATCCTGGAAAGGATACCATCACTTATTAGGTTCTCAAATTTGACCTTGTGGGAGCCTACATCCTTTGGGTAGTAAACAACAATGCAATCTTCTCTAGCTAGCTAACAGTGCATGTAACTTTGTTGAGATGGCTCAACGCTGGCTAGTAGATTGATGGGTCACCACCATTTAGTCTTGGTTGCTACTACAAAAAATTTGCTTACAAAGCTTGTGCATGTGCTCAATGGTAGCATGAGCCTCCAATATTATTTCTTAAGTGGTTACTGGTGGTGATGGATACTCTTCTTGTAGCTTGGCATGTGCCTTATCCTTCATCATCTCCTACCAAGAGGCAATAGGAGCATGAAGAAGGATGTTATTGGAATAATGAGCTATGCCTCCCCTTTTGCAAACTTTTCTAAATAGACATGAAAAAGGGAGTTTCTTCCTCCCACGCTCATTCTCTTTGAATCGCTTCTCCATTTCTAGGAATATGAACCATGGAAGGTTGACAAGGATTTTACCACTCAGAGCGGCACATGCACGGGTAGAGAAGGTAGTGATTTTTCTTGGCCTTACTATTGGATTAACATGATAGGCTGTAATTTTGAAATAGACACTCTTTATCTTGGTGAGTGCATTGTACTCCTTACGGTCCACTCCATTGCTAAACCCATTCTTTGGGTATGAAGTCCAAGAAAGGGTCGAAGTCCAAGAAAGGATTGAAGTTTAGTCCTTGAAGAATTACACCTTGGACATTCTTGGAATGAATATGCTTTAGGAAGGCTTTAGTCAAAGTGACTTCTAGGTTCAGTCCTAGGCCAAGCACCTCATCTCAATGTGATTGCCCAATCTCAGCTGTGGAAATCTATTGGAAAGACTCCACCTTGGGCTCCTTCCAAAGAGGGCTTGTTGCATGTGTTTTTGCTACTTCGTCTTGGGGCTGTTGTGGCTACTGGTCCCTTCCTCATCTAGGTTTCTTATCCCTTGGTTGGGATGGTCCTCCTTCCTACAATCATCTATCTCTAAGTCTAGGTTCCATCTGCACTCACAACATTGCAAAAGATTAGTGTCTTATGTGTAACTTAAACACTTAAATACCTTGTCTCTTTTGATTAGTTACACTTTTTCTAAGTTGTGATTATGGGGAATTAATTATTTTAATATCATTTTATTTGAATAGCTACCAAAGTTTGTTGGTAAGGTTTAACTTGCATGAGTTAGCGATTTTTAATAGTATTTTATTAGTTAAACATTGTGGGAGTTAGAAAAATTTTGAAAACTTTTCTATCAAAAACCTATGGTTTATGCCCCCCACGATATAAAGCTCATCTCCATTAGTTGTAGGATCAAAAAACAAAGTGAATCAGATAAGTAGTTCAAAAGTTATGGGCTTAGGAAGGCTCTAAGCTCTCAAAATGGCAAAAAAAATCCTTGGCATTGAATGGAAATGGAAAAAACAACTAAGTCCCCAATGTTATTTATAGGATTTTTGCACTGCATCAATGAGGATGCTTTGATGCAACCAAAAATAAAAATTTTTTCCCATTAAAATCTAAGTAAAAATAAGGAGTTTTTCAATGAAATTGGAGTCCAAAAGAAGCTAGAAAAGCCTAGAATACTAGGAAATGCTTGAAGAGAACATATAATATGCACAAAGAAAGGAGATTTGATTATGAGATTACTGATCAGTGAGTGTAAAACTATATGTAATCAATGTGGAATGCATAGGAATAAGGAATTTAACCATCCCAACTAAGGAGTATGCAAGTGAATCCTCATCATAGCAAGCTCATGCCCTTAATGCCCTTGCATGTCCTCAAACCAAGGAGTTTGTGGGCCCCAATGATGATTAATGATTATGGATCATTAAATACCAAATCACTAAAGAAGTAATCAAGGAATTTCAATTGTTTACCAATGAACCCATCGAAAGAATCATGAAAAGAGGAAATGAGGTGGTTAATGGAAAGAAGTGATGGATGAGAGAGAACTTGAAATGGAGTTCCCCATGGTGGTTACATGAAGTCCCTTGTGGAAGATGTGATTAATTAGGACATGAGAACTTCCTTACTTAGTCCAAATCACTACCATCCACTTCCAGTGACTTCACATTGACACTTTAGATCATTCCACCCTCCAAGAATCAAGAACATCACCATAGACCACTCATCATTCCTAAAGAAGAAGAAAAGAGAAGTAGGAAGTGAAGAGGGCCTTAGTTAGAGGGGTGCCTTTAGGGATGGGTAACATGTCTTTGCAACCCATAACCAGTGCTTGTAGCTCGTTATTGTATCTAAGTTGTGTGCTTTAAATTCACATCATTATTTTTTTTTGTGATGGGAATCACACCATTCAAAGACTTTGCTTCTTATTATTGATTGATAGTGGAATGGTGAGAAATCTATGGAAACACTCATGTAACTTAGATGGTAAGTAGGTACAAAAGTGAAAAATCCTTTTGAAGTCACACCCTTGTCAATCCACTTAATTCATCCAAAGTTTGAAAAATACAAAGGTTACTAGTTCATTATAAGTTTTTATTAATAAGTGATGAGTGGCGAGGTACCCCTACACTCAACCATACGAAACGAGCGTCGCATGCACGATCTGGTCGAACTCCGCAGATGGACTAGTTGTGGCATCTAGATAGTGCTATCTTCCCATCTAGACTAGTTTTGCATATGTCACGTATGGTTTAGTCTAGATGAGGTGTATGATGTGTTCTAATTCTAATGCTACTCCTGATGGCAGTGGAAAATAATATTAACTAAT
>MNCI01023457.1:589822-648446 GCA_015680685.1 Gnetum montanum | reverse complement strand
GGACTACCAAGCATAGGCCTAGGTACGCCACTGGGATTACCAAGCGCAGACCCCAAATACGCCACTGGGTTACCAAGCGTAGATCCCCCTAGCTACACCACTGGGCTACCAAGCAGTCACACTTAAATGCTCGTAATCAAGTCGTACTCGTTCCGCTTCTAGGAGTTTAAGGGTGAGAAACTAATCGCGATCAGTAACCGATTCCTTAACTAGCCGTACACACCCGTAGATGCTCGTAGTTAAGTCATACTCACACTGTGCTATGAAAGCAATAAATAACATTAAATAAATAGCAATAAAATAACTAAGTGAATGCTGCAATGATGAAGTAATCTCGATCTTTATTGCTGGTCATGTGCGTGTCCAAGTACGACACACTCAAATAAAGACACCATACAATTACATTCACCACACTGCGGGCAGACACGGGAAAAATTCTAACTCTGGAGGGATCAAATTGCCAGAGCTTCGCTACTCTAAAATTGGGATCCCCAAACAAGGGAGAGCTACCTCTTATTTATAGACATGGCAGCAGACTGCGATATCACGTACACAATATCGTAGGGAAGGACGCGATATCGCGTACGCGATATCGCGGGGGATGCGATATCGCGTCGGCCACGATATTGTGTACGCGATATCGCGGCCTGTGCGAACCGCGTCTCATCAATAAGGGACCTGATATTTTCAAAATGAGGAAATACCATAAGGTTGAGTGGAGTAATGGATGACATGGACTCACTACATGTTACCATGAAAAGAATTAATGTCCTATTAGTAAACATCAAAATTATAGAATGAAATTTAGCTAATTACAATCACGTAATTAATAAAGTTGAAACCACCATTGATAGTAGCTATAGCTTGCACCAAGTCCTAATGGAAATAAAGGAAAATTAAGGGATGTAAGAAAAATTCCAATAAAATAAAATATAAAAAAAAATTGTAAAATACCCAATGATGAGTGGCAAGGTACCCCTATACCCAACCATACAAATCACTAAGGCATTACGTGCAATTCAGTTGAATTCGATGGACCTATAGTTATCTCATACACTAGTTCCTCCAGAAAGTGAAATGGCATTGAGAACGTTTGTTGTCTTTCCAACTACACTTGTGAGGCTCAAGGGTATGGTTTAAGTATAATTGATGTATATGAATTTTTATTGTTTTATGTTTTATGGATGTAATTGCCTACAACAAGAATAAAGGGTAGAGTAGATTGAAACTAATGTCTATTGCCTAGCTAGCCTAACATAAGTAACCACACCACTTTCCTGAACACATCCTGAATACATATAGCAATGCTAGGCTACCAAACGTTAAGCATTACTAGTTACCAAGTACTATATGAATGCTCAAAGTGGTCATGCTAGTGTTCATTAATTATTGGAAATACATTGCTTAATTAAATGCATTAAAGTAAATAACAAGAAAGTAAAATGCAATAAAGAAAATATTAAGCTATTCTTAGTGATGTAAGGATTTCCAAAAGAGTTCATTTTATTCTCGTCACACTGCTACACTTAGGTACATCAGTGTTCAAACAAAGAATCATACACACTTTATAATCCTTGTGTAGGCATTCAGAAAATATTCTAACTCTAAGGAAAATGAATTGCAAGAGCTTTGCTACCTTGCTTGAAAATCGAAAACTAAAACTATTCAAAACTGGCTCAAAATGAGAGCCCAGGCATGATATTTATAAACTTGGGGAATATACCCCAACATCAAACCAAGGTCCCAACGTCGCATACCTGACATCATAATTGGCACAAACGGTGATTCATCATACCCTGACAACTGAATAAAAACTCATCCTTGAGTGAAGAAGAGGAGGAACAAGTTCTTTACAATATAACATATTAGGTAGGTATGGGATTATTGATTAACATGACAAACTGACTTAGATGAAATAGATATACAAACTCTGAGTGATCAAGTGTATGGAATTACAATTTTTACAATAGTGGGTGTTCATGAGAAGATGAGTGAACACCTTGGAGAATATCAACATCCAAAACCTCTTGGTAGTAGGAGAATGAGAGTGAGAGAAGAGATCCTTCGATCATGAATGGTCCTCATTGTGTGGTATTGCTGCATCATCCTTGGTGAAGATAGTCCCGCTTCCAATCCATGCTTCCCACTACAATCATAATAGGATCATGAATTAGTATGCAATATGTAATACATAATTGTTAAATGCCTTGTCTTGTCAGTGGTTACACTCAGCTAACTTATGATTGTGGTAGATTGGTTTCTTGGTAGTGTTAGCGGGAAGGCTGATAGATAGGGTTAATTAACTTAATTAGTCCATTAAATTCGAAAAGGTTCAATATAAGGAAATATTTGAAGAGGATATAAGAATTCACAATAATGAAAAGAAGAGTTCATTGAAAACTATTGTGAAGATGTGTACAATTGGATGTCATTGATGGGACAAATAGAAAGAATTTGATTGTAGAAATGTCTAAGGGTAAAGAACTTAACTAACCCAACCAAAAGATATGAAAGTCGTTCCTCCCCAAAGTAGGCACAAGCCTTTTATGCCCTTGCATAACTTCAAACCAGAGAGTCCATGGGCTCCATGGATGATTAATGGTTATAGAATGTTAAGTACAAAAACCTAGAAGTAACTAACTAAGAATTTCAACACATCAAACTAGGACATCAAACCAAAACATGAAATCTGCAGTGAGGTGGAACATGGAAAGCATAGATGGATAAGAGAGAGAAGATGGAATGGAGTTCCTAATTATGGTCACACGAAGTCCCTTGTGGATTTTGTGGTTAAATGACTTGATAGGATCCATCCTTAGTCTAGAACAAATCCAGCCACTTTTAGTGACTTCACATCGACATTCTAAGACCAATCCATCCCCTAAGATACAAAGGTTCTTCCACAAAACAACTACCATTCCAAATTAGAGAAGAAGTAGGAAGTGAGTAAGGGCCTTAGTTAGAGGAGACGAGTTCCATAACTAGTGCTTGTAGCCTATTTATTCTTTCTAAGGGGTGTGCTTTGAATTCCCATTGTTGTTTTTTTTTCTTTTTTTTTTTTTGAAATGGGAACCACACTATGCAAAGAAACATGTGTTTATTTTGTCCAAGGGGTGTGCTTTGGATCCTCATCTTTTTTTTAAATGAGAACCACACCATGTGAGGACTTATTCAACTTCCTTTATTAATTGGCATAGAATGATAATAAATTCATGGAAACACACATGCACCCAGGAAAATAGAAAATTATAAAGAATACCGAATTCCCTTGAAGCCATACCTTGTTCAATCCTTTGAATCCTTCCCAATTTTGGAAACTACCAAAGTCATAAATTTATTAAAGTTTTATTAGTGAAAAAGGGACTACACATTTCCAAAACAAGGAAAACCATAAAGTGTGTGAATGGATGGATGTTGTGGACTCACTGCTTGTTACATGAAAAAGAAACCATGTCCTAATTATTCGTAATGAAATTCAAAGCTAGAAACTAGATACCAATAATCAAGTAACAAAAATAGTACATACCACCATCAAGTAACGCATTACCAATGTACCTGGCACTTATTAACAAAAAGTTAGACAATCACACCAAATAAAAGAAAATATAGAAGAAAGTGTAAATTATTCAAGAAATATCTAATGTACTAATGATGGTGTAAAAAAAAATTAGAAAAAACTAATAATATAAAAATTAAAAGATCTAAAACAAAGAACATGTAAAACAAAAAGTTGAAAAATGAAAAATGTGTAAAACAAAAAAGCTAAAAAACTGAGGAGCCACTTGAATGGTTAGCATGAGTGGTCATTTCCCCCACAACAAAGTTGAAAAGAGGAGATCTGAAATATGGAGCGTGGTTGGCCATCTGATGAGGTTGTTGTTGTATTAGTTGGTGTATGCTCATGGAAAGGCTTAATTTTCTGGATGTTGACCAGTTGTTTCTTGTTTAGGCTCTCAAGTTTATAAATTATCATGACCCCTCAAAAAAAGTCTCATAAATGATATAAGGCCCTTCCCACAACATTGAGAACTTAGTTCTTTAAGGTACATGTGTGGGGTTCTAGTAGAGAACCTTATCTCTTGGTTGAAATTTAACTTTTTTGATTTTTAGGTTATGATGCTTTTTGTTATAAGCCTTATGTAACTCATTATATGATAAGGCCACTAATCGATTTTCATTTAGCAAGTTGAGATTCATTAATCTTTCTTTTTGGGCTAGACTTAAGTCAAGGTCAAGTTCACAAGCCATTAAAAGTAAATGGAGTTTAGATTGAATAGAAAGTGTTGGTAGTTTGCCATGCACAAGCTCATAGGGAGAGTAGCCTATAGGAAGTTTCCAAGTTGAGTGGTAGGCCCAAGGGGAATCATTTAGTTTTTTTCTCCAATCCTTCCTATACTTGCTAACAATTTTTGTTAGTATCCTTGTGATTTCCCTATTAGTAACCTCAACTTGACCATTAGCTTGGGGATGGTAAGGTGTTGTGAGTTTGTGTTCAACCCCCAAGCATTGCATAAGCTTCCAGAAAGTAGTGCCTATAAAATGAGTTCCATTGTTAGAAATTAATGCACATGGCACACCAAGCTTGTTTACAACATTTTGTTGTAAAAAATGAGTAGTAGTAGAGATGTATAGTCGATGATGGGTACTGTTTCTACCCATGTCACACAATAGTCAACAGACTATGATGTATGCCTTTCCATTTGACATGGGCATGATGGGACCCATGAAATCAATGCTCGAAATGTCGAATGGTCCTAATGGTTGAATCCATTGTTGAGGTTCCTTCATTTGAGTAGTCATTCCACCATCTTGTTGGCATCATTCATAAGAGTAGATGAAATGGTGAACATCCCTAAATAGTGTTGACCATAGTGCCCTGCCATCAAGCTTTTAATGGCAGTGCTTCTCCTAGCATAGTGTCCTCCACAAGGACCTTCATGAGTGTCTTGGAGCACACATAGTTGATCAACATTAGGGACACACCAACGAACTAGGCCATCAATGCACACCTTGTAGAGGTGTTCGTTGATCTCCATGAAGTGCTTTACCTGGTGAAGAAACTATTGTTTCCTCCAGTGGTCCAACCCTTATGGCATCTCTTGAGTCAGAAGATAGGTGAGAATGTTATCATACCATTTTGGCTCATTGGGAATTTGTTTAGTTATTGCTCCAACAAAGAGCAGTTCATTAGGAAACGTATTAGATAATGGGCTTTCTTCTTCTTTGTCATCCCATCGCAACCGAGACAAGTGATCAGAAACCACATTCTTAGTGCCCTTTCGATCTACCATTGTAATATCAAATTCCTACAAGATCACCAACTATCGTATGCCATAGGGGCTCACCATTGGCTTGATCATTAGAAAGCTGATGGCACTATGGTCTATGTGCACAAACACCTTGTATCCAAGAACATAGTGCCTGAACTTCTCTAGAGCAAACACCACCGCCATCAATTATTTTTCTATAGTGGTGTAGTTTAATTGTGCTTCCGCAATGCTTTGGCTGGCGTAGTGGATGTAGTATGGATGTTTCTTATCATCTAACCATGTTATCATAGCTTCCAAAGAATAATTTGATGCATCTGTCATGATGTGAAATGGTTTGGACCAATTAGGTGCTTGTAGGATTGGAGTTTCTACAAGCCTCTCCTTTAGTTTCTGGAATGCTTTCTCACATTCTACGGTTCAAATGAAGGGAGCATCTTTCTTTGTTAGATCAACCAATAGTTTTGCTATGAAGTGCTAATAGTAACCAGTATGTCCAAAGAGTGATTGAACATATTTAACTATTTTTAGCTAGCAGGTTATTCCTTGGATGACCCTTATTTTTTTAGGGTCCACCTCAATTCCTACTTGCAAGATTTTGTGCCCCAATACAATGCCCTCCTAGACCATGAGGTGATTTTTCTGCCAATTAAGCTACAAGTTGGTTTTCACACACCATTTCAGCACTTGCTCAAGGCAGTCTATGGCTTGCTCAAATGTAGCTCCATAGGTGGAGAAGTCATCCATGAAGACTTCTACACCACTATCGATCTTTTGTTGAAATATGCTTAGGACCAAGTGTTGAAATGTGGTAGGAGCATTGCATAGACCGAATGACATCTTACAATATGCAAAAGTCCCCCAAGGACTTATGAACGTTGTCTTTGCTTAGTCCTCTGGTGCAATTTGGATTTGGTTATAGCGACTATAACCATCTAGGAAGTAGTAGTAGTAATGCCCTGATATTATATTGAGCACTTGGTCAACAAATGAAAATAGAAAGTGATCTTAAATGTTGCCATATTTAGCAACCTAAAATCGATGCAAAACCACCACTTACCACCTTTTTTTGGTATAATTACGAGTGGACTAACCCACTTTCTATTTGCAATGGGATAGATGAATCTCACTTGGAGTTGTTTGATTTCCTCATGACGATTTGCTTCAATTTGGGGTTCAACTACCTTTGTGGCCATTATTTTGGCTTCATGGCTGGGTTAGTGTAAATGCGATGCTGGCATATCCTAGGATCAATCCTTGTGAGTTCAGGATATGACCAAGTAAAAGCTACTGACCATCTTTCAACTACCTTCAACAACATCTCTTTCTATTCTAGAGAAAGTCTTGCTTTGATTATAACCAGCTTCTTATTTTTCAAAAATACATATTCCATTCTAGTCAGTAGCATTTTTAGTTCAAGGAATTATTGCTTGAAATTCTCAAAAATTTCCAATTCTCCCTAATAGGTTTCATCATTTGTATCATCAGAGAGTTGGTAATGAACTTTCTCTAGTTCATCCATGCTTATGACATATTGAAATGTTAGGCTCTCAGCTGGTTCCATGCACAACATGCTGCTTTCTAAATTAATGGTCAACCATTGGGTGCCCTCTTGTTTTGTGGTTGCTACATACAGACACCTTTGAATTTCTACTTTTGACACACACTACTTGCATGCAAAGATAGATGCTTGCTTTATGGTCCAAAGTTTCTGCACACAATTGCACCCACTATCATTGTACGTGATGCATGGAACTCTCTTCTTCTTGATCTTTCCAAATGCATTTTCTTTAGATATTTCTAAGGGAAGATCTCTGATGCCCATTATTACATCTATGATGCTAAGCCATGCTCTTTCCATGATGATTGGGAAGTCCCCTTTGTAGTTCTCCACTTTGATTACTAGGAAGTCGGTAGGATAAGACCACCCACAAATAGTGGTCATAATGTCTTCTACTAGTCCCAATGGAATAGTGATGGACTGGTCTACCAATTCCAATCTAATGTTTCTCTTCTTAAGAGGAGGAAGGTTCTAGGTAGTCTACATCTCATGAGAAATCAAATTAACACTAGAACCTAAATCAAGAAGAGTCTTGCACAGTTCATTCCTAGTAATTTGCAAATAAATTACAGGACTTTTAGGATCAATTAATTTCACAGGAAGGTTTCCTACAAAAATCCAATCAAACATGGTGTGAGTAAGCATTACAGTATGGATCCTTGGTAGAGTTTGGTTTGAAGGAATTGGATATGGAGGAAGAGGTAGAAGCAGGGTTGTCAAGCACAAGTGTAGGTGAAGGTTGAGGTGGGCTATGGGGTCAAAAGAAAGTCTTTTCTTTGATTGGGCATTCAACCCCTCTGATTTATGATTGGATTTCAAATTAATAGCCTCGTAGCATTGTGTTGTTGTGGTTGAGTGGGAAGTTCACCCTACATTGGTGGAGCAGGTGGTAATTGTGCAACTAGAGGAGTGTGTGTAGGGATAGGAGGAGGATAAGGATAGGGAGCAACATCCCTTCTTTCATGCGAAGATGGAGTTTGATAATAGTCTGAAGGATGGTAGGAAGGCTAAATATTAGAAACATGACTGGAAGAGTCACGTGGAGACATGGGTTACTGAACAGGATAACCATATGGATCATGCTGCCGATAAGGGTATTGTTGCCTTGGCGGTGCAAGCACTCATGATTGTGGTTGTTGCCATTGTTGGTACTATTTGTATGGTTACAGTGGAGTTTCGCTTGGATAATACGATTGTTACTGGTGAAACTACCTAAGATTACCTTGAGGATAAGACAACCTCTTAGATGTTTACCTTTATGTAAGTTGTGGATGTAAGGCATACATCCTAGACTCCTGAATATGTGACTCAATGGGGCAACATCCCTTAGGATGTTCATACTGGTAGACATCACATCCATGATCATCATCTGATTCACTATCTGCAACCTCTTCTATTGTAGGAATTTTACCCTTACCTTTGTAATATGCATGTTCAACTTCTTTGTGCTCCTACGCTTATGATCACTACCTTGTTCATGGGACTCTTCAGCAATTTTAAGGATAGAGTGAAATTGGCTATTCATGGAGTCTCTTAACTGATCAACTTTGGTTGTAAGTTTAGATTGGACTTGTTGAAGTGGTAAGGATTTTTTATGGATCCCCTCGTTAAATATGAATTCATCCTCACTATTGCAAAATCGAACCTCCTGCTTGTGGATGTCGTACTCCTTTGCACTTTCTCTTTTTTTTAGTTCACTCCCCTCTTTAGTGACCTACTCTATTAACCTTTGTACCTAATGAGTAGTTAGTTCTAATAATCACCCTTAAGCATAGACACCATGGGTTTTCCTCATTTCATTATGAAGGCCGTCTATAATGTGGTGGAGTTGAGCCAATTGAGAATAACCATGGCCAAGGCATTTGTGCATTAAGGCATAGTATTGGCCAATGGTAGCATCTAAGGGTTTGTGTGCTCCTTGTTTCCACCCTTGAGTTTTCTTTCTTAAGTTGGACACTTGGGAATACATTTGATACTTATCATTGAATATTTCAAGCATGGTACTCCATCATCTAATAGATTCTAGTTCTAAGGACAGGTACTAATTCTCTACTTCTTTGATGAGTATCCTAGGAAACAACTTTAGTTTCTGCCATTTAATCTCTATGTTTTGCAAGGTACATGCATCTTGGAAAGCTTAAAGATAGTTCTATAGACTAGAGTTATATCCCCCTTCAAATCGAGGAATATTATTCATGTCTAACTATTTCATCTGACTATCTTTCACATGCCTTGTTGGGATTCTGACTGCCTCTATGAGATTAAGCATACTTCAGGTAGCAAATAGAGGCTCATCGAGGCCTTGATCATGGTGTCTATAATGCCCTCTACTACCCCTTCATTCATGGCAATGTGCTCCTATTGAATGTCTATGACCTTGATCTTGCCTGTCCCAGCAATCCCTTTGGTTATTGTGGTCTCATTGGTCATTACACTCATTTTAATCATCTCCATCATGATCTTACCATCTATGGTCATGTTTGGAGCTAGAAGAAGAAGAAGATGATGAAGGGAAAGAGGAAGGAGAACTAGCACCATCACAATGCCTGCTACTACCTCTTTGGTGATCATGACAACAGTCATGTTCTTGCTTCTTGCTTGCATCCCTATCTTGACTTGCCCCTTCGGATCCTACTTTGTTGTTGAATCCCTTGTTATCAGAATTAGGATTGTGAACTATGGAGTGCAGATTCTAGTTTTGACCTTCATCATTGAAGTTAAAGAGAGAAGCATCATTGAGTGGAAGATCCCACTAGCTTGTTGGTACAATAGGAATGAAGAATCGTTAAGTCCTTTTCCCTTCAAAAGTTCATAGTGTTACTCTAGCTGTTGATTTTGCATGCATTGTGCTTCGATGGGCTGATAATTCTAGGCATTGAAATCTTCCATGATATATTCCCCATGGCAGTCTTGAAGACCACATCATGCAAGCATTTGATAAAGCATTACAGGAGCAGCATGATCAGGTAACAACACAATGTTACCCTCCATGTCATGCCATTGTAGTTGTTCATCCTAGTGTAGGATGAAGGTAAAGTTCAACACATACTCATTAGGATGAGTATATGTAATTCGATACCATTGAGGCTTTAATGGATGAACATTATTAGGCTTGGGTGGAGAAGTGCTCCTGTGAGAAGAAGACATTGTCGATTAACAAAACAAAAATCACAGTGTGCTATGAGAATTTGTTGTAGTAATTGTGAAATAAGATATGACTCTCAGGTTCCTTCCAATGATTTAAATACTTTCACTAGGTCCTATATAGTGCACAAAACAATAAAAAGGTCCTCGAAAATGATGCCAATTATGACCAGTGAGGTACCCTACACCCAACCATACGAATCACTAAGGCATTACACGCGATTTGGTCAAATTTAGTGGACCTATAGTTATCTCATACACTAGTTTCTCTAGGAAGTGAAATAGTATTGAGAACATTTGTTGTCTTCCCAACTACACTTGTAAGGCTCAAGGACATGGTTTAAGTGTAATTGAGGTATATGAATTTTTATCATTTTATGTTTTATGGATGTAATTGCCTACAACAAGAATAAAGGGTAGAGTAGATTAAAACTAATGTCTATTGCCTAGCTAGCCTAACACAAGTAACTGTTCCACTTTCTTGAACACATCCTAAACACATATAGCACTACTGGGCTACCAAACGTTAAGCGTTACTAGGTTACCAAGTACTATATAAATGATTGAAGTGGTCATGCTTATGTTCATTAATTACTGGAAATAAATTTCTTAATGAAATGCATTAAAGTAAAGAACAAGAAAGTAAAATGCAATAAAGAAAATATTAAGCTATTCTTAGTGCTACAAGGATTGCCAAAAGAGTTGGTTTTATTCTCATCACACTATTACGCTCAAGTACATTAGTGTTTGAACAAAGAACCATACACACATTAGACTCCTTCTGCAGGCACTCAGAAAATATTCTAACTCTAAGGAAAATGAATTGCAAGAGCTTTTCTACCTTACTTGAAAATTGAAAACTAAAACTATTCAAAACTAACTTAGAATAGGAGCCCAAACATGGTATTTATAGACTTGGGAAATATACCCCAACATTGGATATCCAACGTTGGACCAAGGCCTTGACGTCACATACCCAACATTTTCGTAGACAGAAATAGTGATTCATCACCTAAGAAAATGGAAAATGTACTAAAGATGATGTAAAACAAGAAATTTTAAAACCAAGGAGCCACTTTATAAATTCTTAGCATGGATGATCATCTTTCCCATGACTATGTTTGAGGGGGAGATTCGAAAATCAAGCATGCTCATCCATCTATTGAGGCATTATGTTTGTTGATTACTTATTGCTCATGGAAAGGCTTTATTTGTTGAGTATTAACTAACAATTTCTTACTTGGATTGTTAGGCTGGTAGATTAACATGACCTTGCATGAAAAGGTTTCATAGATGATATAAGGGCCCTCGCAAAATGTTTGGAACTTAGTTCATTACAGTACATGCATGGGATTCCAATAAAGCACCTTATCTCCTAGCTAAAATTTAACTTTCCTAATCCTAAGTTCATGTTGTTGTTTATTGTATGCCTTCTACACTTTGTTTGACGAGAGGACTACTAATCAATTTTCATTTAGCACATTGACATTCATTAATCTTTCTTTCTATGCTAGACTTAGGTCCAAGTTGAGATCACATGAGGTTGATAGCATATGGAGTTCTACTTAGATAGGAAGTATTAGGATCTTTTCATACACAAACTCATAGGGAGAGTATCCTATAGGAAGTTTCCAAGTTGAACAATAAGCCCAAAGGGACTCATTGAGTTTAGAGCTCCAGTCCCTCCTATACTTAGTAATAGTTCTTGTTAGTATTTTAGTTATCTTCCTATTTGTGACTTTGGCTTGATCGTTGGCTTACGGGTGATATGGAGTTGTTAATTTATGCTCAACCCCCAAGTCTTGCATGAGTTTATGAAAAGTAGCATATGTGAAATGGGTACCATTATTAGAAATAAGTGCCCTTGGCATGTCAAACCTATTTACAACTTATTATTGTACAAATTGGATCACTGTAGATGATGTACAATCAATGACAATCATAGCTTCTTCTCATTTTGTGTAATAGTCAATAGCTACAATTATGTAGGCCTTCCCATTGAACATGGGATGGATGGACCCTATAAAGTCAGTTCCCCAGAGTTTGACAAGCTCTAGTGGTTAAATACATTGTTGGAACTCTTCGATGAAAGTAGTCATCCCTCTGTCTCATTGGCATCTATCACAAGAGTAGATGAAGTAATGTGCATCCCCAAAAAGTGTTAGCCAATAATATCCTACCATGAGGATCTTAATGGTCATTCACCTCCCAACATAGTGATCCCCACATAGGCCCTTGTGTGCATCTTGGAGGACTTGCAATTGATCCACATTAGGGATACACCATCTTAGTAGGCCATTTGTGTAAACCTTGTAAAGGTTATCATCGATCTCCATGAAATGTTTGACCTGGTAAAGAAATGGTTTTTTCTTCTTATTGCCCGACCCCTATGGCATCTCTTTAGTGAGTAGGGAGGATAGGATATTCTTGAATTAGTTGCTCTCCTTGGGGTATTATTCATTCACAGTGCCAACAAAGAGGAGTTCATTAGGAAATTAGTCTAAGAGTGGGCTCTCCTGCTCCTTATTGTCCCATCATAACTAAGATAAGTGATTAGCTATCATGTTCTTGATTCCCTTTTAGTTTACCATCGTAAGATTGAACTCTTGAAAAATCACTAGTCACTGTATAACACGGGTCTCACAGTTGGGTTGTTCATGAGGAACGTAATAGCACTATGGTTTTTGTTCAAAAAAACCTTATATTCAAGCACATAGTGCCTGAATTTCTTTAGAGCATACACCACTACCATGAGTTCTTTTTCAATGGTGATGTAATTCAGCTATGCATCCACAATTCTCTTGCTTCCACAATGGATATAATATGGATGTTTTTGATCTTCTAGCTATGTAAGCATTGCTTCTAATGCATAGTTGAATGTGTTTATCATGATATGAAATGGTCTAGATCAATCTGGAGCTTTTAGGATTGGTGTTTCTCCAAGTTGCTACTTGAGGTATTGGAATGCATGTTCACATTCCTTAGTCTAGACAAATGGTGCATCCTTCTTTGTGATCTTCACCAACGGTTTGAAAATCTTTGAAAAGTTCTTAATAAAGTGCCTATAATAACCAATGTGCCCAAGAAATGACCTTGCATCTTTAATAGTTTTAGGTTATTTGGTGATTCCTTGGATGATCCTTATCTTTTTTGGACCTACTTGGATCCCTTTGCTAGAAATATGGTGCCCCAAGATAATGTCTTCTTGAACCATCAAATGGCTCTTCTATCAGTTGAGCCTAAGATTGGTCTCCACACATCATTTAAGCACCTGCTCCAAATAGTCCAAGGCTTGCTCAAGAGTAGCTCTATAGGTGGAGAAGTCATCCATGAAGGCCTCCACCCCACTACCAATCTACTATTAGAAGACACTAAGGACCAAATGTTGGAAGGTAGTAGGGGCATTACATAGGTCAAAGGGCATCTTCCTATATGTAAAAGTCCCCTAGGGACTCATGAATGTTGTTTTGGCCTAATCCTCCAATGCAACTTGGATTTGGTTATGGCCACTATAACCATCTAGAAAGCTGTAATAGCAATGCTCTACTATTGTATCCAAAATTTGCTTCACAAATGGCAATGGAAAGTGATTTTGGTAAGTCACCATGTGCAATAGTCTAAAATCAATATAGGCCCTCCACTTGCCTCTTTTCTTTGGCACTATAACAAGTAGGCTAACCCACTTGCTATTTACAATGAGGTAAATGAACCCTATCTTGAGGAGCTATTCAATATCCTCCTTGATGATCTTCTTGAGCTTGGGGTTCAAGCATATTTGTGGTTGTCTTTTTGGTTTGATGGAGGCATTTTTGTAGATTCTATGCTGGCAGATCCTTGGGTCTATTCCAATGAGCTCATGATATGACCAAATAAAGGCTACTGGCCATTTGTTCACAACTTCCAGAAACTTCTTCTTCTGTGAAGGAGCAAGAGTGGCATTGATGATAACTGGCTTGCCATTATTTAGAAAGACATATTTCATCCTAATCGATAGAGCTTTTAGCTCAAGAGACTCCTGCTTGAATGTTTTAGGGATCCCCAATTGATTTTTCCTTATTCATTGAAGAGTTGGCAATGGATTTGCTCCAGTTGATCCATGTTGTCTACATAAGAGTTTGTCCTATATTTCAGCTATCAACCACTTGGTGTCCTCCTATTTTGTGTTTACTGCATACAAGTACCTTTGAATTTCTATGACGCCTGCACACTACCTACATGCCTTGAGTGTTCTGCTTTTTATGATTCACAATTTCTGCATGCAGTGGAACCCTGTGTCACTATACATGATGCATTGAACGTGCTTCTTTCTAATCTTACCAAATTCCTTCTCCTTGAAAATCTCCAAGGAGAGGTCTCTTATCCTCAACCATGCATAAATGGTACTTAGCCATGCTCTTTCCACAATGATAGAGAAGTCCCCCTTGTAGTTATCCACATGGATCACCAAAAGTCAATAGGATAGGACACCCATAAACAATGGTCATAATGTCCTCCACTAATTTCAAAGGGATAGTGATGGACTAATTTGCCAATTTTAAGCAAATGTTGCTCTTTTCGAGTGGAGGCAGGTTCCAAGCTTTGTACACCTCTTTTGAAATTAAGTTTACACTAGAATGTAAGTTCAAAAGAGCCTTGCAAGGCTTATTTGCTATGATTTGCAGGTAGATGAGGGGACTCTTAGGATCAGATCTCTTCCTAGGAAGATGGTTGGCTTAAATTTACTCAGTGACCACATGGGTCAACATTACAGTGTGCAATTTGAAAGCATTTTAATTTGAAGGATTCTTGAGAGACATTTCAAAGAAGGTAGGAGAAGCAAGGTCAACAGCTACAAGTTTCTATGAGGGCTTTGTTGATTATTGATTCTGAAGAATGATTTTTTGAAGGCTTAGTGTCAGAACCACTTAGCTAAGGAGTCAATTGTAAATTCACGACCCTTATGATGTTTCCTTACTATGATTGGGTTGGTATTTCTCCATACATATATGGAGTAGATGGCAAAGGAGTTAAGGATGGAGGTGTAGGAGTGGAAGGATGAGAAGGGTAATAAAGAAATAAGGACTTCCCCCTTGAAGATGATGCTCTTTAATATTTAGGAGGGTAGTAGTGGTGTTAGAAGGAAGCATGACTAAAAGAGTCACTTGAAGAGATAGGTTGCTAAACTTAGTACCTGTAAGGAGTTGGCTGGTGGTAAGGTTACCGGTGCCTTGAAGGTGGCATCCCCCATGACTATGGTTGTTGCTACTGCTAATATTGTTCATGAGATTAAGGTGGTGCTCCAGTTGAATGGTAGGATTATTGGTGGAACTGTTGATAGTTTCCTTAAGGATAAGGCAACCTCTTGGGTGCTTGCTATTTGGCCAATCTAGGATTCAATACATACACCTCAAATTCCTGTAAGTATGACACAATAGGGCAACATCCCTTAAGATATTCAGATTGACAAATGTCACACCCCTCATCATCAAATTTAGAATCTGCAACCTCTTCTACTGTATCAGCCTTGCCCTTAGCCTTGTGATGGTCACATTCAACTTCTTTTTTCTTCCTTCTATCACGTCCACTACCTCCTTGATCTCTATTGTCCTCTACAATTCTTAGAATAGTTTGAAATTTTTCATCCAAGAAGTCTCACATTTTATCAACCTTATTCAATATTTTAGGATAGATTTTTGGATTGGCAAGGTTTTTTGTTACATAAATTCATTAAGTGATGCCTCCTACTCATTGTCATAGAAATGAACCTCCTTCTTGTGAAGGGAGGGATCCCTATTATACTCTTCTACACTTTCTTTCTTTCTCATCTCCCTCTCTTATTTAGCCACTTTCTCTATGATCCTTTGGATCTAATGGACCCTTAGCTCTAATAGTCTCCCTTGGGCATAGATCCTAAGAGTTCTCTTCATTTTAGTTTGGAGTCCATCTATGATGTGGCATAATTGATCCCTTTGAGAATAGCCATGGCTTGGCCATTGATACAATAGAGAGTAGTACCTACCCATGGCCACATCCAAAGACTCATGTGTACCTTGTTTCCACCCTTAGATTTTCCTTCTCAAGTTGGACACTCGAGAGTATGTTAGGTACTTGTCATTGAAAAATTCAAGGACTAATACTAACTTTTAGCTTCTTTGATGAGTGTCCTAGGAAACAACTTCAATGTTTGCCATTCATTCTCCACATTCTATAAGACACAAGCATCATGGAAGGCTTGTAGATGATTTTGTGGATCTGAATTATATCCCTCTTCAAACTTAGATATATTATTCATATCCAACCATTTGATTTGATTGTCTTTCACATGCCTGGTTCATATCCTAATGGCCTTCACAATTTTCAACATATTCCTTCTAGTAAGTAGGGGCTCATCATAGTCATAGCAATCTTGGTGGCCCCTTTCATGGTCATGATGCCTATGATGAGGTCTGTTGTCCCTCCTTTTTCTTGAACAATCATCTTCCCACTGCTCATGCCCATAGTCTCTATCATTATCTTGGGATTAGTGATCATCTTGATCCCATTGTTCACCTCCATCATGGTTCTTATTGCCTTTGTGACTCTGATTAGAGTCGGAGGAGGACAATGATGAGGATGAAGAAGGTGAAGAGGAAGGGGAGCCACCACCAGTGCAATGTCTACTACTTTCTCTTCTTTGGTCCCTACCATGGTCACCATATTTGTCCTTGTCATGGTTCTTATCCTCATTCCTACCTTGACTGTCATCATTCGAGGCCCCCTAATCATGGGATCCATTCCTCCCTAAACCATGATTGTCCATAGTGGACTACAAGCATCGGTTAAGTGTCTCCTCATCAAAGAGAGGAGGAGAATCTATGTATTGAGAATTCACTAAGAAGAAGTCCTCTCCTTCTTTATTTGATTGCAAGAACAAGTGGGTATGGCCCCATTTACCTTTTGAGGCCTCATATCAAGATTTCATCAACCAATATTCCTTTTTCCCTACCTTTGTGGGATAATAATCCCAATACGCATGATCTTGTACTTTGTACTCTAAGTTGAGTCCTACAATGTTTAGCTTGATAAGATTGTTCAATAGCATTGTAGGAATAGATCGGTCAGGAGGCAACATGACATTGTCTTCCATGTCCCTCCATCGCAGCTACACATGTTGATGTAGGGTGAAGGTAAAGTCTAGAACATATTCATTTGGATGAGTTTAGACCACCTTAAATTATTTGGGCATAACCTTAAATTATTTGGGCATTTGCGTGTTATGGTCTTCTTGTTATTGTTGATTGGGTCCACTTACAAATGGTGGTGGAGAGTCTCCCCTCTGAGACAAAGCCATGCTAGTTTCTAAGAAAAATAGTGTGCATATGTTATTATTATTTGTCTTAATGATTTTGACTTTAGGATTCGTTACAACATTGTTGAATGATTTTACTAACTTCCTAGGTAGCGCATGTAGCTAACTAAAGTCCCTATCAATGGTGCCAATGATGAGCGACTAGTATACCCTACATCCAACCATATGAATCACAACTGTTCACTTAGTGATTCAATCGAATTCTATAGACTTTAGTTCTCTAAATGCACATTATCTAGATGGTGAATTTAAAGACACAATCGTTGTCTTTTTGGTTTCACTTCTATAAGTACAAGTGTATGCTTAAGTATAACCAAGGCATATGATTTGTATAATTTTATATTTTTATTTATTTTAGCCTAAGTGTAAAACAAAGTAATTAAGTATTAATTAATCTAAAAAACTATCTAGTATCTTAAGCTAGTTCCTAACATAAGTATCTAGCCCCACCTACCATACAGATCCTGAATACGTTACAACACTGCTAGGTTACCAAGTGCTAGCACTACTAGGATTACCAAGTGTTAAAGTTATGCTTAAGGTGGTTGTACTTATGTGTAGTAATTAATCTTATTTAATTAACTAAGGACATGGAAGTAGATTTCATGAATAATAAAGTGCATTAAAGTAAAAATTAAGCTATTTCCAAATGCTACAAGGTATTTCAAAAATTTCATCTTTATTGTTGCCACATCGAAGTGTCTATGTACATCAATGCTGGAATAAGGATCTGTACACTTCTTGAATCCTATTTTGGGCACTTAGAAAATATTCTAACCATTGTAGAAACAAACTACAAGAACTTCCCTAAGCTATTGACTGACCAATGCCATAAATGTGGTGGGTGTATGCATTTATATAGGCAAAATCAAATGCCACATTGGTGCATATGCATTAATGCATCAAATCATGCATCAATGTGGATGCGTTGACGTAGCCCATTGATGATGATTCATCAATCCATAAGAAATTTTGCTCTATAAAGGTCTCACCTATCTGGGATGCCATCAACAACCATTCTTAAGGACTAGTTGACCAACCTTACTTGTCTTGGATGAACCAAACCTAGAAACAAACTCATATAAATTACCCATCCTTTAGTTTTGCATCATGAAAACTAGCTGCACGACATTTACAAGTGGTGTGAGTAGACACTATTGGATAAATAGTTCCCTCACAATGCTTGCCCAATGTCGCAACCTAAGTACAATCATAGACGATGTGGGTCAAGCAAAGAATCCAACCTTATCCTCCATAATTTCTATCCATTAACGCTTAGATTTGACAACCTAGGGGATGATCATAAGTAATGTGGGTTTAGGTCTAGAGGCCAACATAGACTTCCTACAATTCTTACCTATTGATCCCATTGAAATCAACAATCAAGAGGGAAAAAAGAGACATCAAAGATTAAATATGCTTCACAGATCATGTCTACAACATGAAACAAATAAGGTAAATAACAACCACAAGATGACCAAAAAATGATGTGATTTACTTGATTCCTAGTGATTTTGGATATTTTTTAAGGAGTTCAAGGCGTTCCAATATTAAGGGGGGCATGTTTGATCATGAAACAGAGCTTCATATTTTAGTTTTAGTAGTTTTTATAACATGCCTATCAAGTGAGACGTCTTGGATTCTAGTAAGATGTCTCATGAAGCTTAGAGACGTCTTGGGGGAGGATGGGATGTCTCAGCAATTTGGGAGATGTCTTAACTTGAGTTGGAACAACTTAGGTGAGGCATCTTAGGATTGAGGAGTTTTCTTGACTAGAATGGAGATGTCTCAGGTTTGGTTAAGACATCTGAAGTAAAAGACATCTTGATCATAGGTGAGATGTCTTTTTAGAAGTCTTAGCATGCAAGGGGGACATTTAGTAGAGGTTTAGGATGTCTCGTTTGGGTAGGAAAACACTAGAAAATAGCTAGAAAAACTTCAAAATAAAGGAAATAGATAGGGAATTCATAGGAAAAATAATGACATCTTAAAAGAAAGAATCAACATATAGCAAAAGAAAACCAACATTGATATGGTACTCAAATTAACAAAATAATATGATGAAAAAATTGGTATTAACAAGATATTGATTGGAACCATGAAATTGTTCAAAGATACGAATCTTGGCTAGTCATTCTACCTCAACAAATCAAGCTACAACAACATTGGTCTATAATGCATGAAGTTGAATGTCAAGAAATCCAATCACCATAAGGGAAGAAGAAACACCTAATGAGAAAGAGAAATTGATGTAAAAGAGAGATGGGAACTCATAATTAAATACGAGATTATATACTTCCACCTAATATAGCAAGAATGACTTATAATGAATTATCTCCAAAATCTCATTCATGATAATTGGAAAAGTTCAACAAGAGTCTAATAAGTAATAGAAAATTCCAAATCTACATAGGAAAAGAAATAGAAAAAATATTTAATTAATTTTATTAAAAATATGATATTTTTTCCAAAACTCCCATGTTCCAATTCACAAGATGTGCCACCTTCCATCAACCTATTCTTAACAAGAAATATCAAGAAAGTAGCATCCAAATCCAAATCTCAATAAAACAATATTAACAAAAGATGCTAATACATACCAAAATAAGAATTTACAAGAAACATAAAAGAAAGATTATTAAAATATAAGAAAAATTAAAAAGTTCAAAAATATAATGAAACAAAAATATTAATGTTTTTAAGATGATGAGATCAAATTTTCCACAATACTTAAATCAACAAAGATTAACAAAATATAAAGATAAAATAGGGGGTTAAAAATATGGGATGTTACAAATATTCATGAGGTTTAATAGTTTATGGGCTTGACTACCTTCTATTGTTATTTTATCAAGAAAATTTTAAGCATTGCTATTTCCCTCTTGAACTTGTAAAAGAAGAAAGCCTCTTGGCATTGAAACTCTAGTTATTAGTAGATCTTTAACAAAATTATGAATACCTTGACTTCTCATTTAGTGTTGATCCTACCAAAATTTTTAAAAACACTATGAGGTTGACATAGATTCTAGTTGTAACACCCTTATTAATTATCAATAAAATCCTATAAATAGCTAATAGAGATGTTTTGAAACCCTAAGGATCTAGATTTAACATTGATTTACTCTTTTGAAAGAAAGTGGTAAAATAGAAAAGAATTATTAATTAGGAGCATAAATAAAATAGAGCAATATAGTGTGACAAAATTCATATTACTCACATCTATAATTAACTAAAATTTATTTAATAAAATTTAGTTATTAGCATGGCCACGAAAAGATAAATGTCAAAAAATTTCACTAATTACATTATAAAATAGTATGTAAAACAACGATCCCAATGACATTTATTTCACCTTAATTGGACCTTTAGAAATAAAGATATTCACATTTAAAATTTTTCAAATTAAATAATAAAATTAATAATAATAATTAATTAAATACTAATATATAATAATTAATACTAAAATTTTCTTGAACATATAGCACAAGTTGAAATGAAAAATGTTCCTGGTAATGTCATGGTCCAAAGGGCACATACCACAATTTCATATCTAACATCCTTTATTATTTGTTTCCAAAAATAGGTACATGGCATAAGCATTCCAAAAGTATACAAGGTTTCTATTTTACAAAAATACAAAATATAAAAAAATTATTTTTCAAGTGTAGAGAGTTTGTTTTGTATAGAATTGATCCATCTCTTATTTCATGTTCATCTTCTTATGTTTCCATGGCTACTTTGGGCACTGTTAAATAAGAAAAAATATTATATTTCCCTCTTCATGAAGCATAAAGGTTATGGATCAAAAGTCTTAGGATATAGGCTAGGTAAAAGTTTCTACTTAAATAGTTAAAATTGTTCCAAGAACCATAAATGCCACAAAATTTCCAAAATGTTTTAAAGTCCAAAAATGCCACAAATTTTCCAAAAACCCCAAAGAATATATATTTTAATTATTTAATGATCAAAGATATCACAAATTTTTTTGAGAAAATTCCAAAGAGTGTATTTTAACCAGGCATCTCTAAAGACTAGGTTTAGGTTACCCTCATTGCCAAATGGACTTACCAATAGCTCTTGGAATACCTACTACTATCATTGGATTATTCTTGTGACCCCAAATAAGTCACCCATGGTTGAGTCTTGGCAATAGCCTCACTATGAACATTCTCAACGACTGAGGCACACATATCATCGAAAGGATAGGTCTTGACTATACCTCACTGCACACCACTAGACTTAACTACTTAGTGCCATGATCTCAAGTAAATCCATAGCCTCACATGAACTAACAAATCAAAATCTAGGGTATGAAATCTATCCAAAAATCCTTGTTCTTATGGAGCATGTCCCACTAAGAAACACTCCATTACTACATGCAAGTGGCAAGATCTAAAAGATTTGCGGCTCTTATTACCAATTGAGTAAAACTGGTCAAATAAATATTATTATTTTAATTCAAAAAATCCAAACATTCTAAAATAGCCAGAATTTCACAAAATTCTTGCAAATCATATTTTATATCATGAGCTAATCCAAAATAATTATAAGATATCTAAGAAGCAAGTTGGGCAAATTTTTCACAATTCCAAAAAATCACCAAAGATAGAAAATGATTTGGACAAGATTAAAATATTTATTTCCATATAAAATAAGCCTAAAATGATGAAAATTGGGCAGAATTTTGGCATAATAATTAAAATCATGGAAAAGTAACAAAAAACCAAAAAGCATAAAGAAAGTACACAAAATCCATAACAAAATAGGGCAGATACATAAAAAGGAAAGTAAAATAATCTTTCTTACTCACCAAGTCACCCAAAATCAACCTTTTAATTTTCTTTGAACTATCACTCCAAAACCCCTTAAGGTCCAAAACAAGATGTATCAAAGGCTACAATCTATTTATAAGTAGAAGAATCACATACAACATGACACATAAGCTTGGTGCATGTTTAGAAATGAAAGAAATAGATTTCAAATGAAAAAAATAAGCTGAAAGTGGTTCAAAAATCAAGAAACTGTGTAAGAAATGGTTTTTGTTTTAGAAACAGAAAATTCTTGATGCATAGGAATGACGAAGGTGGTGAGGAAAGGTAAATATGTTAAAATATAATATATATATATATAAAGCTTGTATATATATTATTTACTTAAAGAAAACCCACCTTGCACCTAACATGCATTTCCTACCACCTTTGAGTTTTAAACTTAACTTTTTTTTCTATTTATATTTCATAAGCTCATTTCCTCATTTCCTCTCTCTACTAATACCCTTAATGTCCAATGCTCGTAACATGCACATTAGCACTCCAAATCCAACTCCATTTAAACCTATGAAATCTATGTTGAGTGTTTTGCCTAATCATATACTAAAACCTTATCTAAGCTGTGCTTATCATGGTCATCTAGTTTAATGTTGAAACTTTCATAGTATTTTAGCAAACTAGAAAATGTAATATTTCAAAAACCATAATTCCAATTCTAGTGAACCAAGGATCAAAACTAACATTTTTGAACATTCCAAAAACATTGGTAAGGTCAAATTTTAGGTAGGACATCATCCTAAGGTACTTCTTTAACAAATTTGATTTATGCAATATTTAATTATAATTAAAAATAAACTTCGATTTCTAGTTTAATGATAAAAAGTAACAAGGAATATTGTCCATGTAGGGTTAGGGTCCAAAATTTTTCCATCAACAGAGAGTATTATATAATCACATGTGCAAAAATGTTAACACCTTTGGTGGGTTAATTTGTTTGGTGTAAATCTTCTAAATCATTAATGGTCTAGCCCTAAATTTTAACTATAATGTTACTACCATATTTATCTTTCAAAAAATAGAAATAATACAAAAAATATAATAATTAAGGGAGATATGAGTGGTTCTTGAACTATCATTTATGTTATTAAAAAATCAAGTTAAAGAAGAAATATGAAGTTTACCATCCTAAGCTTATCTCACCATAAGTAGGGATTTGAGGTCGAGGAAAATTAATCTAATGTACTTAGATATAAGTAAATTCAACACTAAAGTTGTAGATCCAAAATTCAAAGCATCGATAATTAATTCAACATGTAATAAAACCTTAGGAACTATATTCATTTTTCAAAAAATAAAGTGACAAAATTAAATGTAGCATGATGCGCAGGCCCAAAGGGATGAAACCTAAAGAGTAAGCACAAAATTAATTTCTGCTCAAGTCTAGAGTAGATTGAGTGATATCAAAAGTGAACCAAGTATGATCCAATCACAAACCAAGCCAAACAACCTTATGCATTACACATAAAACCATAATGGCTTAGAAACAACTTCTATTACAATTCTAAAACTTGAAAATAGGTGAAAACCAATCTTATACATATTGTAGTGATATAAGTATCTAGACATTTGAGGGTTCTCATTCCTCCTCTCTAGAATGTTGGGGTATTCTCTTCCCTATTGAGAGAAATTTGGGACATTTCCTCTTCCCATGCCTCCTCCTTTTTTGCTTTTTTTTTTTGAAATAATACATTAACCCATCAAGGAGATGATAGCACTAGACCGATCATGCCCTACTCTCCTTAGTACAATTAGCCTTGATTGAAGGTCAACTAGTCCATCTCTTTCCAAGATGCTCACACCATCAGGATCTTACTCCATTATCCTTAAAACTCCCATTCTTAGTTTTTGATCATCCCTATTGGAAATCATTAATGGAACCTTAGGTTCATGCTTAGTTGCATTTTAACTATAAATCTCATCTTTATCATTTCTCTTTCAAACGGCTATGAGAACATTTCATAGCAAAGTAATTTCGTGCATGAACATAGTATTTAATCCCTAGGAATCCTCAAGGATTTTAAGTAAAACCTCCAAAACAAGATTAGTTATCCCAAAACTCATTCTATTATTAAGGAGCATAACATTTTCCATACCACAAGTTAGAGGATTGATTACCGAGTGTAGGGGTAGCATATGAGCACTTGAAGCCACTAGGATTATTCTATCCATCTCCTCTCCAAGGCTTATTACTCTTCTTCTTACCCTTGTGTATCTATTCCACCACATCCTTATCTTTCTTTCCTACCTTTTCATCCACCAAACTGCAAGCTAAATCATCTCTTTATATCCTATGATCTTATGAGTTTTAAGCTTACATTGAATCTAAGGTTTGAGATTATTAATAAAGAGTCTATATTTGCTAACCTCATTGATATATGAGATTTTTATGATAATATTTTGATACTTCTAAAGAAATTCATCCAACTCCCTATGTGCCAGATATCTTTTAACCTCACATAAGATTTGTCAATGGAAGTGCTTGTATGAAAGTTCTCAATTAATGTGTTGTTAAATTGGTCCCATGTTCTTATGGGTTTGCTTATCCTATCTTTTTCTTCTTGGAGAATGTCAAGCCACCAAGTCTTTGTAACTCCACCCAAAAATTGGGTAATTTCTTAGGCTTGTTTTTTCTTAGCATACTTACACATTTCTAATAACTCTTTCATCTCAAAGAGAAAAATATCAATTACTGTATTGTCTTTATTGCTTTCATAAATTTTTGGGTTCTTTGATTGAAACTTGAGAACAAACTAATTTAGGCCTAATGAAAATGCATTTGCTTATACAACTAATTAATTTCTCAAGTTTTCAATCTCATTTTGTTGATTCTTGACCAATGCTCTATGGGTAGCTACCATAACTTGTAGATTTTCTACCAATGCTCTCAACTTTTATCCTTAAACTAGAATCTCCTAATCATTAATAACATTGCCAAGATGCTCCACCAACTTCCTTAGCATAAATTTTTAAGTGTGATAAAGTTTTTATTTGGTACCAAAACTTAGCAAGGACAAGAAAGAAACTGGCATGGGATTAACCAACTTTTGAATTATTTGAGCCTTTTCATTCACTGGGAGATGACACATGATTTTGTTGTCTACTTGCAATATCTATACCCACTATTCTTGCATCTTTTCAATTAACTCACCTATCTCTTGTCGTTCTAATTTCTCATCTTATATAAACTCCTCTTCCATGATTGGATCCTTAGCAGGATGAGCATTAGGATCAACTTTCTTTCCATGATCCATACTGTCTAACACATGTAGCTCTTGTTACAAGTGTTCAAATATGTTTTCTCCTTAAACCAAAACCTTGGCTTTGATACCAAGTATAATGGCACTACCCTAAAGAAGTGCCACTTAGCACCATCCTTGAGTCTAAAAGTAGGCAAGTGTTTCAAAGCAAACTCAAGATGGACTATAGCACAGGATCTACAAGCATACATAAGTATACAATACACATTACTCCAATGGTTAGGGGCATAATGAGTACAACTTTAGTAATTATACAAGGGATAAGACTAATGAGGCATAACAAGTACACCTTTAGTAATCAAATAAGAAACAAGACCAATAAGATATGTACACATGTTTGATCATAAAAAGAATATTAACATACACACACACACATCACCATTTTCTTAAAAGAACTAAGATGTATTCCTACTCTAATTCATCTAGTCATAAGCCCTAGTCTATGGAGAAGGGTGATGGCCTAAGCATCAAAGCCAAAGCCCTTCTACAAGCCTATATATCCTTATGATGTAGCACACAAAGGAATCAAACCCATGTAGTTCTTTAGTATGATGGTTAAGGTAGCACCAATAAGGATCTTTGCACTCCCTTTGCCCTCATTTCAAAAGGGAAGTAGCCTTCGACCACCAACAAGGCATACTCTCTACAAAGAATCCCATGTGCCACCTTCACCATTCTATAATACTACCTATGAAGGCTCACAATGATTAGTATGCAGATGTTTAAAATAATAATAAAATACATAAACCAAAAAATAAAAATATTAACATATTGTCAAGCTATAACCTTAGGAAAGCATATATATGCCTAGTGGTAATAATATTGGCTTAGTAACCCCTAGGTCATAGGTTCAACCTCCTAATCAACATTGAGTTAAAAATGAAAAAAAAAAATTGTAAAAGGAATTCTGAAACTAATCTAATAGATCCAAGGAGTCTTAATGGATGTAGGTTAAATTTTTAACTTCAGTTTTAAATATACAAATATAAATTATATTAAAATTAAAAAATCAATATCCTATTGGTATTTTTCAAATGTATTGTAATGCTTTTGGCTTAAGAATTAATTTGGAAAAGTCTAGTGGAATTAAATATTCTTATAAAATTCTTAATCCTAGCACTTAAAATGTTGTTTAGATATGGTTAGAACCACATAAGACCTTTAAAATTCTTAGCATACCTCTTGTTATTATTTCCAACATTTCATAGTTATGGGATTCTATTGCGCATCAAGTAGAAAAGTGGTCTAAATGACATCTTTCTCTTCTTGGAATGATTATTGTTACAAAGCACATTTTTTCTTCTACTCATATTTTCTACTCTTCTTTCTTAGCTCCAAAAAAATGCAACTATATGAAGATTGAAAGAATTATTAGTAGTTATATTTGGAGAAATAATAATTTTGATTATGACTTTACTTGACTTAAGTGGAATATTTGTACATTTCGCAATGAGGATGGTGGTATTGGAATTAGTAGCCTTTATGACCAATCATTAGTTGTGTCTACAAAATGGATTCTTGGTGTAATGGATGATAAAGAGAGCTAGAAGAAGCTAGTTATAATTTGCTCTCAATAAATAGGTGACACTTTTTCTCTTTCTTATTTATCTTGGATTAATTAGGTTGTTTCTAAAGTTTCCTTAAAAATTAAAAGCTCCATGTTTCTCCAAGCTATATGGCAAAAATGGTAAGTTGTTTCAAAGTTTTTACGTTGATCTCCTAAGTATATTAACCTTTCTATGCTTTAGTCATGTTCATTATGGTGGTCTCTAGCTACTACTTCTATCTTTAATGAATTTTAACATCCTTCTATGAAGATTTTGAAGTTATGACTAATTCAAAGTAAGGAAAATGTTGTGGGTGAATTAGAGATTATGAAAGCATATGTTATTATTTACAAGTTTCCTACTCTTAGAAACTATCATTATTTTTTACAAGTGATGAGCGGCGAGGTATCCCTATGCTCAACCATATGAATATGAGCATGTACGCATGATCCGATCGAACTCCTTAGATGGACTAGTTGTAGTACTTAAACAGTTATACGTTGATCGCAGTTTGTTGTCTTTCCACTTAAACTAGTATTTGCTTTGTCATGTATGGTTTAGTCTAGAGTGAGGTATATGATGTGATCCCTACTATTATGCTACTCCTAAGGACAATAAGAGATAACTTAATTAAGCTAATGGAAAATAGGAAATAAGATGTAAGCTAGCCTAAGTGCGATGAGCATCCATCCCTAATCATCCATATGCATCTTGGACACTATGTACTACTTCAAAGATTACCAAGCACACATCACTTGAAGCACTACTTGGTACGCTACTGGGTTACCACGTAGTTACACTTAAATTTTTGTGATTAAGGTGTACTCATTTCTCATTAATAACAGGAGTAGTAAATGATGATAAAAGAAATATTAACTAAGAAAATAGCAATAAATAATAAATAATTAAAATAATTAAGAGCTAAGTGAATGCTACAATGATGGAGTAATCTCAATCTTTATTGTTGATTGTGTGCATGTCCAAGTACATCACACTTGAACAAAGGTTATATACAATTACAATCATCACATTGCAAGCATGCACTTGGAAAGAACACTAAAACTAACTATAAGAATTGAAGACTAAAAATTGACTGACTAAAGGCTCCCTTCACTATGTGCCTAAGTGGTGTATTTATAGGCTAACATCGGAATCATGATATCATGTATATGATATCGTATCTAGGCTACGATATCGCATACCTAATATCAAGGCCTGGCAAACCACAATTCATCATACCCCCATGACTCAATAAAAACTTGTCCTCAAGTCAAAAAAAATGAGGAACAAGTTCATTCGATTACAACAGTGGATAGGTATGGGATTATTGAATGACCATGAACTATTCCATGCCATAATGTGGGACTAGACAGAATAAAATCTAGATGCCAATAGAAAATACAAAACTTATGGAACTCATGTGGTTCCTGGTGGTGGTGGCTCCTCCATGAACATCTTTCCTTTGTCCTATGCTTCAAGTTTCTAAAATGGATACCTTTGAAGGAGTGCCTGAAGTTTTTCCTCTTTTTTCTGAGGATCATGAGTTGTCCATGCTAATGTTCCAATGTTTGATGGAGCTAGCACTTCCCATGGACACAACAGTTGTGGGAACATTTGATTGTCCTTGACATACCATGCTGCAAATAGCCATCGTTTCTCCTCATAGGCTTTGGCTTTGTTTTTGAGTTCCTAGTAATTTATAAGCTATCAAGACAAATTTGTTGCTACATCTTTTTGACCTTGGTAATTAGCCTCCAATTCAAATTTTTCCACCACTAATCTTTGCAATGTCTTCTTATGTTCTACAAACTCTATCTCATATTTAGCTTAGGTGGCAGCTACCTGCTTCTCGAGCTTAGTTCTTGGGCACCCTGCTATTAACATGGTCAAGTTGGCATATCATAGATTTGCCAACTCCATGTATTCTTTAAGATCTTGGATTTGCAGTTCCCAGTTTTTCAAGTCCACTTGATGGGTAAGAGCATAAGTATCTAGAATGGCCCACCAATTAGTGTTTTGAGCACTGAGGGAGTTGATATGTGCCTTTGCCATTTGTAGCTCCTTCTCTATGATTTCTTTGTACATGTCCACTTGGTTGCAGAAGTGTTCCTTTAATTTTTCATGCTTCTTAGCCTCATTTTGCCATGCACTTATTTCAATTGCTATCTTCTGTTAGATGATGTGTACCTCCTCCATTGAGAGGGTTTTGTTCTCTTTGGCTAAGTGACTTATATCTTGATTAACTCTTATTAGTTGTTCTCATATTTGTTGGAAACTTTCTTCAAGAATGTTCTTCTATTTTTCAACTGTCGTTAAATGAAGATTTTCAACAGCAAGGAGTTTATTCTCTTCTTGTAAGGCCTTGAGAGCTTTAACATGTGCATATGTTTGAGCTTCTGCTTTTGAAGCATTCTAATTAACCTTCTCTTTCTCCATCACCACCTTTTTATTCTCCACTAATAATTAATTTAGCTCTATTGTAAATGATTCGAACTGATCGGCTACAACAAGTTGGGATGGATCCCACCATTTAGCTTATAAGCGATGAACTTTTCTTGGAGTCTCTACAACTTGTCTTTTGCATGTTCAGCCCTAACCTCAACCATGATCAGATTCCCTTTATTAGAAATACAGTCTGATTGTGTTGTTGTGACATCTTGGGGAATGTCAAACAAGGACCTCATTACTTATCCTATTTGCAACAAGTGATCTAAAGCATCCTCATGTTCCACAGGAGTCATTGAGGTACCGACCAAAACTTGAGCATAATGTGATCCTGTGAAATTTTCCTGTAGCAGAACAGGAACGTTAAATGATTCTTTGATGTGGCCCATGACCACCTTTACTACTCTAGTTACATCTTGGTGTTGCATAACCACCACTATGGCACCTTCACCAATTTTTAATTGTACTTAGAATGATGTAGCATTTCCAGAGATATGTTGTGACCAGTGTGATTCCCCTCCTCTTGTTTGAATTGAGACCTCACCCCTTGCAAGATCAATTGATATGGTGGATTGTACAACATCATTAATCACCTTGAAGAGATTGGCCTCATCTCTACTTTCCCAACTGATCGTCTCTATGATGGCCTTAAGATGGCTCATCGACGGTGGGTAACCTTGCGGCAACGATGGTGGTTGCTAGTCTTACTAGCCTATGGGCTACATGCTAGGCCTTGATTCTTGTTGTTGACTAAGCCTTAAGTCTAAAAGTTGGCTAGGCCCTATCGTTTAAGGTTTAGTCGGCCGAACCATCTATTCTTGTTCAAGCTCCAACATCTCACCAACATCTTTTCTTAGTGACAATGGATTAAGTAATTTAACATATGAAGCATTTTGAGCTTTTCTAAGGACATCATTGGTGTACCCCAGAATTCCAGCATGCCGGCACAACTTCCTGATTAGACATGGAAAGGGCAACATGGACTTTCCTATCTTCCATTCTTCAAACCACCTTAATATTTCTGCTAAATATAGATGGGGCAAATTGACATCAATCTTGTCCATCAAAATTGCACTTCCTCTTGCCACATAGGTAGAAATTTTGTTAAACCCATTTGTTAGGAAAATATGATAGGTGCAAATTTTAAAGTAAATTCTTTCTTTAAGGGTTAGTTCTCCATATGTCTTGTCTTCTTTACCATATGCCCTTTTTAACCATACTTTTCTTGAATCTATATCAGAGCAAGTGGACAAATGAGCAACTTTGGACCCTCTATTTGGAAGATTCAAAACTTTCACAATGGCCTTTTTGGAGAAATCTACTGAAATTTCACCAATATCGATGATGGTTCTCTCTTCTTTATTGTGCCAAAATTGATATGTTTCACCCAAATACCATTCTCCACTCTTCAAGAGGATAGGCCATAGTGGATATCCCTTAAGTAGATCCTTGACTAGCTTAGGGGTGAATTCAGTAAAAGGCCCAAAATTAAGTTCTACAACCATGGAAGAGGATGTGAACCTTTCTAGAATGGATTGAACACATTCTAGGGACAACATGAGGTGTTGTCCTTGTTCTGGCATCCTAACCTCTCCACCTTCTTCTTGGCTAGATTATGCAATGATAGGAGTTTCTTGATAGATGCTAAATGATTGTGCCTTCTACTTTGCATGTTCTACATGAAGTCCTTGGCCTCTACCTCCTCTTGGGTGTTTAGTTGAACCTTGAGAAGGTCCTTCCTGCTATCCTCTTTTAGGGGCCATCTATAATCACACAAGGATCGATTGTTAAGAAGGCTATTTAAAGAAATTTAGTTATCTTATACCTTACTCATTGCCTTTAATAAATGTTTAATTCTTTTCTTAGTGTGATTCTAAAGTTTGAAATTTTTCAAGGAAGTTGTCCTAAAAGTTTAATGTTAGACCTAATCTATTTAGGTGACACATATAATAACTTAGATGACTTAGGTAAAGGGAGAAAATTAGTTTGACATGAATTTCTAATAGTACTTACCCCTATGATTTCCTTTGGGTGATAGCAAATTTCAAAAAAATTATGAACAAGTTCTATAGTACCCCTCCCCCCACGACTAAGTTAAACACTCTGGGTTTAATTAGGTTCAATCAGAAGAGAAATCAAAGTGTCAAAGAGCAACATATTAGAAGTTTAAGTTAGACTCGCAAAGCTCTAAAAATCATGGAAGAAATTTTGAACAACTCCCCTTGTGTCAATTTTTGAAAATTGCATGTGTAGTATGTGGGGGTTCCATATATATACTTTTTATAAACATGATATTGTGTACACAATAGCATGTACTTGATATTGTGTCGGACTCGATATTGGGTATTCTATATCGCATCCCAACCAAGATAGGGTACTAAGTAGAATTAATGATTATTCAAGTTTTTAGTCCAAAATTGAAGGATTTAAGGTAAATTTAAAAGGTCTAGGGTAATGGCAAGTGGGAATTAAGACATCAAAAGTTCTTTGAAAAGGATGAGGAAAAAGGAAATGTAGTGGTTCTAAGGAACGTTCGGTTAAAATGATGACAAAGGAAAGAATGGATTTGACAATGGAATACTTGGAGGGTATAAAATGATGTGGTGGTGTGCAATAAGTACAAATTACAAAATTCACGCAAGTGGATCCTCCCCAAAGTAGGTTCCAACCTATAATGCCTTTGCATAACCACACCTTAAAATGTTCATAGGCACTAGAAGGGTTAAATGCAACCTGCACCTGTGCAACAAAATACACACATGTTAAGCAGCATCACTATGAGGTACGAATTCTATGCCACACAAGATGCAAGTTAGAAGTATATGGACCATGAGATGAGACAAATTTTAGAAGGGATTGCAAAGATCGAGACATGAGGTAACTTACCTTGGGCACAATGAATCCTATGTGTTGTGTGTGATTAAAGTACCATTAGCCTTTTGATCAAAGATTAAAAGCAAGTCCATACCTCTGATCAATGACATCACATTGTTTCATCCTAATGATAGACAACCATAAGAGCATCATGACAGTAAGGTGTATGATCACTTGGAATTTTGTGTAAGGGAGGAGTGATTTGAATTTGTTTTCGACACATTTTTTTTCTTCTGCTCACTTTTGTAGTTTGTCTTTTCCAAAGGTGATTCGAAGAAGACACCAACCTTCAGGCATGGGTGCATGTCTTTCCAGTGGAACCTCCTAGAATAGCATTGAGTTCCTTTCTTAAGTGCCTTTATTACCACTCTTACTTCCATTGTTTGTTAAATCTACAAGGATCTTAGTACAACTAAGCTACACGATAGCACCTACAGATGTCACTAAAGAGAATCCACAAGTTCCCTTGATGTCACACCCTAGTCATTCCTTCTTAGTTTGTCACTCTTTTCTCTAGGAATAATGAGTACAAAGTTACTTTAAGTTTTGATGATAACAAAAATATCATCATACCTAGAGCAAGAACCTCTTATTAATAAAATGGATGGTTGGATGTTGGGGGCTCACTGTCCAAATAATTAATCACTTATGACTCGATAACATAGAACAACACCTCAACCCACTAGTTACATGAGTATTTTATTCACAAATGAGATTATCCACAAAAAGATAAAATGAAAAATTGGAAATGTGAAATTGAAAAACAAAAAATTGAAAAATAAAAATTTGAAAAACAAAAATTGTAAACCTAAAGAAAAGGAAAAACATTTACTAATTTTTCTTGTTAGAATGGGGGATATCCCCCATGACTAAACCTTAGATCATGGCGAGAATTAATAAATGGAAAGTTAGGATCCATGCATGCTAGAAATATTGGGGTCTAGTCATATGCAAACCACTAGGTTTCTTTTGGTGTAGTGGTAGGAACATACCCAAATTGGGGTTCACACACTTGATTAAGGTAGGCATAGTGGGGTAGATTATAAGATGTGGTCATGTGAGAAGAAGTTGACCCACTATCACACCCATGACCATAAGACAATATGCAAGGATTGATATGTCTCCTCATGTTGTTATATTCATTGGGCCACATGGTTGTTGCAGTATTAATTAGTGGCCTAGATAGGGTAACAGGAGGTGTTAAGTTTAAAGAGAAAGGTGCATCACTGTGTTGAGCTTGTGCTGAGTTGGAGGATGCAGTGGTTTTAGAATCGTGTTGTCTCTTTCTACAGCCATGTCTAAAGAAAGGACACTTCTAACATTGTGGAGGATCCCCACTGCTATTGATAGTAGTAGCACAAGTAATGTTCGTTGGTTGGTGTTGTGATGCAAAACCTTTAGGTGCAACTGGTGGCAATGTAGAAGGAGGTGAAGGAGGAGAATATTGAGAGTAAGGAGGACTGTAAGGAACATGAGGTGGTAACCCCGTAGGAGAGGACATGGGTTGATGATACCCAAGAGAGTGATAACGATGAGATGAAGTAGAGGATGTTGATCTAGTTGGAGAAACAAGGTTAAGCCCCTAGACTCATATTCTTCAACCCCTCTTTTCGATTGTTGAATGGTGTTTTGTCCTATTTCTCGGTTTGGTGTCCTCTATTTGTTTTGGTCATCAAAGTTATCTTGCATGGGTCTCCCTCTAATAATGTCTGCATATTCTTACATTTTTTATGTACCCACTCCATCATCTTGTTGATATTTGTCTTGATTTTATCTAGTGATTTTAGTATTGGCAAAGGTGGGGACGGTTTCACCCTCTTAAGTTGAGTTGATTTCTCCTCTTCATAATTATGGTCCTTTGTTATTTTAAGAGTTTGGTCCTGTTGAGATTTTTTAACATTCTCCCGTTTGGCTATTTCTCCTTCTTCTTTTGCTATCTACTTAATAAGCTCATGGAATTGGTGGGTTCGTAGTTCATATAGTTGACCTGGGGTATAAATCCCTAGGGTCTTCCTTATTTCATTATGAAGCCCATCCATGATGTGATAAATTAGCCTTCCCTTGAAGAACCCATGGCTTGAGAATTTGTTTAATAAAGAGTAATATCTTTCTCAAGCCATTTCCAAGGGTCCATGTTGTCCTTGTTTTCACTCTTGGATTTTTCTCCTTACGACCAACACTCTTGCACAGGTTTAATATCTTTCATTCAAGAGGTTTACCATTGTAGGCCAAGGGTGAATTGAATTTGATTTTAAAGACCTATACCACACTTTTTCTTGGCAAATGAGTGTCATAGGAAAGAGCTTAAGCCTTTTCCACCCATTCTCAATGTTGTTCCATACACAAGCATCATAGAAGGCTTGTAAATTATGTTGCAAATATAAATCATAGCCTCTTGAGAACTTAGGAAAGTTGTTTAAATCAAGCTTGAGTAGAAAACTTTCCTTGCGATGCCTACAAGATATCTGAATGGCCTTTGTTATAAGCATTAGGCTCTTAGTGGCCGGTTCATTGTTGCTAAATAGGTTATGAGTTCATGAGTTGGGACAATGTTGTCTATGTTCATGTTGCTATTTCTGATTTTACCCATGGGTTCGATTTTTATTTCTACATCGATCCCTTAAGAAATAGTCATCCATGTCACAATCCAATGTTGAAAGAGTAGAAGAAGAAAGGGAACTAAAAGACTCATCATGACTTTTGTAAGTCTCCCAATCATCCCCTGATGTACCCTTACTACCCATTGAGAAGGTCCTAGGCCTACGGGCCCCCTCATTCTATAAGATGTCCTATCTTTACTAGAGGTGTCTAAGTTAGATGATGAAAGTCCTTGACTATCGTTGGGGTGTCTAAGAACATATGAAACTCCTACATAAGATTGAGTACTCCAAACTTCTTCTTCATCATAAATTTCATTGGTTCTCCAATGAATCACCTTGCTAGATGTTAAGTTATCATTGTCTTGTGAAATAGACATTGTTGTGAATTTTGTGTGACTTAATTGAATTTAATTTCTTTGTTATACCCTACTACAACAATCTTGTATGATATAACTAATCTAGATAACTAGCACCGTCCTCGGAAATGACACTAATGATGAGCAACAATGTACCCCTATGCTCAACCATATGAATACGAGCGTGTATGCGCGATCTAATTGAACTCTACCCATGGACTAGTTGTAGCACCTAAATAGTTATACATTAATTGTAGTTCACTATCTTCCCACTTGAACTAGTATTTGCTTTGTCACGTATGGTTTAGTCTAGAGTGAGGTATATGATGTGATCCCTACTATTATGCTACTCCTAAGGACAATAAGAGATAATTTAATTAAGCTAATTGGCAATAGGAAATAAGATCTAAGCTAGCCTAAGTGCGATGAGCATTTGTCCCTAATCATCCATATGCATCTTGGACACTGTGTACTACTTCTAGGATTACCGAGAGCACATTATTTGAAGCACTACTGATGAGTGGCGAGGTACCCCTACACTCAACCATACAAATACGAGTGTTCATGCACAATCTGGTCGAACTTCGCAAATCGGCTAGTTGTGGTATCTAGATAGTTACACATTGATCATAGTTCACTGTCTTCCCACCTAGACTAGTATTTGCATTGTCACGTATGGTTTAGTCTAGAGTGAGGTGTATGATGTGATCCTAAGCTAGTGCTACTCCTAGAGGCAATGGAAAGTAACTTTGTTTTAAGCTAATAGGGAATGAAGGAAAAATGTAAGCTAGCCTAAGTGCGATGAGCATCCATCCTTAATCATCCATACACACCTTGGACCTCGTGTACTAGTTTTGGGATTACCAAGCGCATGTTACTTAAGCACTCCTAGATATGCTACTAGGATACCAAGTAGTCACACTTAAATGCTCGTGATTAAGTCGTACTCATTCCATGTTTAATAATAGGGATAGTAAATGAAGGTAAAGAAATATTAATTAAAAAAACAATAAATAACAATAACAATTAATCAATTAAAACTAAGTGAATTTTGCAATGATGAAGTAATCTTGATCTTTATTGTCGATCATGTGCATGTTTGAGTATGACACACTCGAATAAAGGTTCTATACAACTACAATCATCACATTGTAGGCATGCACTTGGGAAAGAATTCAAATGAACTAAAAATAACAAAAAGACTCTACTTCTATGCTTACTTGTCTTTTCTTCCTATGCACCCAAAGGTGTATCTATAGGCTTACACAGGAATCACAATATCATGTATTTGATATTGTTATCTAGGCCATGATATTGTGTACCCAATTTCACGAATATGATATTGGAGCCTGAAAAATCATGGTTCATCATACCCCCACAATTGAATGAAAACTCGTCCTCGAGTTGAACAAAATGAGAACAAGTTCCATTGATTACACAATGGATATGTATGGGATTATTAACTAACTAGAAATTTATTCATACCATAGTGGAGAGTTAAACACAACAAAATTGGGACACAAACACAGAATTACAAAATTTATTGGAACTCATGTGGTTCTTGATGGTGGTGGTTCCTCCATGGGTCTCTTCCCCTTATCTTGTACTCCAAGTTTTGGAAATTGATGGCTTTGAAGGAGTTCCTGGAGCTTTTCCTCTTTAGTTCAAGGATTTTGTGCTGTCTATGTTGATGCTCCAATGTTTGATAGAGTCAGCACCTCCCATGGACATGGTAGTTGCGGGAACATCTGGTTGTCCTTGATATACTAAGCCACAAATAGCCATCATTCCTCTTCATAGGCTCTGGTTTTGTCCTTGTATTCCTAGTAATCCATGAGTCGGTGAGCCAAATTTGCTACAACATCCTTTTGTCCCTGGTAGCTGGTTTTGACCACCTCTAACTTAGAATTTTCCACTTCTAATTTTTGTAGTGTCCTCTTGTGCTTAGAAAATTTTATTTCATACTTTGCATAGGTGGTTGCTACCTACTTCTCTAACTCTATTCTCAAGCATCCTACTGTTAACATGACTAAGTTGGCATACTGCAGGTTTGCCAACTCCATGTACTCCGTAAGATCTTGTATCTGCAAGTCTCGGCTTTTGAGTTCCGCTTAGTGGGTGAATGCATAGGTATCCAATATAGCTTGCCAATTAGTGTTTTAAGCACTGAGAGTGTTGATATGGGCCTTGGCCATATGGATTTCTTTTTCTATTACCTATTTATACATCCCCACCTAATCCCTGAAGTGTTCTTTAAGCTTTTCATGTCGCTTGGCCTCATTTTGCCACATGCTTATTTTAATTGCCATCTTCTGGTGGATCACACATACCTTCTCCATTACGAGGGTTTTGTTTTCTCTAGGAAAGAAATTCATGTCCTGGTTGACCTTAACTAATTATTCTCAAAACTGCTGAAAATTCTCTTCGAGAACATTCCTTTGTTTTTCTACGGTGGTCAACTAGAGATTGTCAGCGGCAAGTTTTTTATTCTCCTCTTGTAAGGACTTGAGTGCTTTGACATGTGCATATGTTTGGGCTTATGCCTTGGAAGCATCCCAATCAGCCTTCTCTTTTTCCTCCACCACTCTTTTGTTTTTTGCCAGTAATTTGTTCAGTTCCTCTATCCAAAAGAACTCTAGCTAGTTTGTAGGGATGAACTGGAATGGATCCTACTATGCACCTTGAAGGGTAATGAGCTTTTCTTGGAGTCTTTCTAACTGTATCTCCACATGCTTGGCCCTGATCTTTGCCATGAACAACATCCCTTTTGTAGAGATGAGGTCTGATTGAGTTGCTGTGACATCTTGAGGGATGTCAAACAGGGACATCATCACTTGTCCTATTTGCAAAAACTAATCTAGAACATCTTCATGGTCTATAGGAGTCATCAAGGGACCGGCCAATGTTTGAGCATTGCGTGCTCCTATAAAGTCTACCAGTGGCACACCAGGAACATTAAATGATTCTTTTATGTGGTTTGTGACCACTTCTACAGCTCCTGCTGCATCTTGATGCTACATGACCACTACTGTGGCACCTTCACCAGTTTCTAATTGCACCTAAAAAGATGCAACATTCCCTGAGATCTGTTGTGACCAATGTGATTCCCCTCCTTCTGTTTGAATTGACACCTCACCCCATGCATGATCAATTGAGACCGCGGATCATACGACATCGTCTATGACCTTGAAGAGATTGATATCATCACGACTTTCCTAACTGACCATTTTAGTGATGGCCCTCAAATGGCTCATTGATAGTCGATAGTCCTGTGGTGGTAGTGGCAGTTGGTCTTGCTAGCCTATGCTGGGCCCTACTTCCTATTGTTGACTAGGTCTTGTGCTTGGAAACTAGCTAGGCATTACAGTTTGAGGTGCAGTGGGCCCCACCATTTATTCTTTTTCAGGATCAAGTGTCTCACCAACACTTTTTCTTGGGGCTAGTGGCTTTAGCAATTCAAAAAATGAAGCATTTTGTGCATTTCTGGGGACATCATTGGTGGATCCCAGAATTCCAGCACGTTAGCACAACTTCTTGATGAGACAGGGAAAGGACAACGCGAACTTCCCCATCTTGTGTTCTTCAAACCACCTCAAAATCTCTGTAAGATATAGATGGGATAAGTTGGCATTAACCTTGCCCATCAATATAGCAGTTCCTCTAGCTACGTATGTGAAGATTCTATTCAATCCTTTTGTGGGGAAGATGTGATATGTGCCGATCTTGAAGTAGATTCTCTCTTCAAGTGTCAGCTCTCCATATGCTTTTTCCTTTTTGCCATATGCCCTTTTCAACCACATCTTTCGCACATCAACATCAAAGCAAGTGGACAAGTGAGCAACTTTTTACCCTATATTCAGAAGATTCAACACCTCCAAAATGGCTTTTTGTAGAGAAATCCATAGAAACACCACCAACATCAACGGTGGTGCCTTCTTCTTTATTGTGCCAAAATTGGCACGTCTCTCCTAGGTACAAATCACCACTTTCAGAGAGAATAGGCCATAGTGGGGACCCTTTAGGTTGGTCCCTGACTACTTCAAGAGTAAGCTTTGTGAAAGGTCCAAAGTTAAGTTCCACTGTCATAGCTACTGACATGGACCTTTCATGAATTGCCTGAACACACTCCGGGGACAACGTGAGATGTTGTCCCTATTCAGGTGCTCCATCGACTCCACCTTTAGCATGTCCCGATTGTACAATAATAGGAGGTTCTTGATGGATACTAAATGATTGTGCCTCCTATTCTGTACGTTCCTCAAGAGATGCCTAGCCTCTACTTCTTCTTGGTCGTTTGGATGCACCTTGAGAGGGTCCTCCTTGTTGTCCTCTTTTAGGGGCCATTTGCAATCACACAAGGCCAACTATTAGTAAGGTTACTTACAAAGTTTGATTTACACCTTACTTTTTGCCTTTAATGAATTCATTTCTTATTTAGTGTGATCCAAAGTTAGAAAATTTTATGAAAATGTCCCCTAAAATTTTTCATATTGGGTCCGATTTGATTAGGTGGTTCCAAAAATTAATTCTCATGGTGTGGGTGAAGAGATAAAATTAATTTGGTAATGCGTTTAACACTTTTAAGGTCATTTACCCTTTATGATATCCTTCAGGCAACGATGAATTTTAAAAAAAAGTATGTGCAACTTGGAGCGTACCCTTTCCCCCATGACTAAGTTTAACACTCCAGGTTTAGATAGGTTTAATTAGAAAGGGAATCAGAGCATTAATGAGCAAGTTATGGATATTTGACCGATATGTGTGCAAGCTAGAAAATTTGTGGAAGAAAATTTGAACAACTGCCTCACATGAACAGCGGAAAATGATGTTGACATGCACAAGGGGAAGGGGGGGTTCCATATATATAGTTTTTATGGATGTGATATCACGTACCCGATAGCGCAGACCCAATATTGTGTTGGACCCAATATCAGGTACCTACTATCACAGCCCATTGAAAATAGGGTACTTGATAAATTTGAAAATTTTTTGAATTTCCAAGGCTAAAAAATGAAGGATTTGAAGTTAATTTGAAAGGTCCAGGGTAACATTGAATAGACCGGAAGGCACCAAAAGTATAATGGAGTAGAATTTGATAATGAAATTCATGAATAAGAAGAGGAAAAAGGAAATTTTTTGGTGCATAGGAATTTTTGAATTAGAAAGATGATAAAGGAAATAATAACATTGGTAATGCAATACTCAGAGGGTATAAAATGATGTGATAATGATGTGCAGTGAGTGTAAATTACAAACGTTATGCAAGTGGGTCCTCCCCAAAGAAGGTTCCTACCTATGATGCCCTTACATAACCATGCTTGAAAATGTTTGTAGGCACTAAAAGGTTTAAATTTAATCCCCACCAATTGCAAAAAACACACACATGTAGATACCACTGTGATGAGATATGAATTCAATGCTATACAAGACATGAGTCACAAATACATGAATAGTGAGATGAGGCGAATTGTAGAAGGGATGAGATTGGGACATGAGGTAATTGACCCAAGGCACAATGAATCTTGAGTGTAGGATGTGATTAATTTTTCATTAGCTTGTCGCTCCAAAATCAAGATGAAGTCCATTTCTTCGATTAGTGACATCGCATTATTTCATCCAATGATCGACAACCATAAGAGCATAATGATGGCAAGGCATACGATCACTTGGAATTTTGTGCAAGGGAAGAGTCATTTGAAATTTCCTTACAACATACTTTTCACTTGGCCACTTTGACACACACTCTCTCCTTTTTTTATGCATAATCAAAAGAAGCTGCCTACCTTTAGGCATGGGTGCATGTCTTTCCAGTGGGACCCCCTAGAATAGCATTGGGTTTCTTTATTAAGTGCCTTTATTACTCCTACTCCCATTTTCATTAGATCTACAAGGATCTTAGTACAACCAAGATGCATGATAACTCATATAGATGTCACCAAAGAGAATCCACAAGTCCCCTTGACATCACACCCTAGCCATTCTCTCTTAGTCCATCATTTTTCACTCTTGGCATAATGAGCACAAAATTACTTTTAAGTTTTCATGATGAAAAGAATATCATCATACCTAGAGTAGAACCTTTTATTAATAGAATGATTAGGTGGATGTGATGGCTTTCTGTCCAAGTAATTAGTCATTGGAGACTTGATAGCATAGAACAACACCTCAACCAATGGGTCACATGAGTGTTTTATTCATAGATGAGATTACCCATAAAAAGATAAAAAGATAAAATAATAAATAAAAAGATGAAACAACAAATAAAAAGATAAAACAAAAAATTGAAAGATGAAAAAAAAAACTAAAAAATAAAAAATTGTAAAATTAAAGGAAAAATACTTATTAATTTTGTTTGTTAGAATGGGGGATATCCCCCATATCTAAACTTTTGATCATGGTGAGAATTAATAAATGGAATGGTTGGATCCATGCATTTTGGAAATATTAGGACCCAGTCATATCCAAACCATTAGGTGTCTTTTGATGTGGTGGTTGGACTATACCCACATTGAGGTTCACACACTTGATTAAAGTTGACATAGTGGGGCAGGTTATAAGAGGTGGTTAATTGATAAGGAGTTGACCCACTACGGCACTTGTGATGGTAAGTTAGTATGCAAGGATTGATCTGTCTCCTTACATGGTTATATTCATTGGGCTGCATGGATGTTGGAGTGTTGATTGGTGGCCCTAATAAGGTAATAGAAGGCGTTGGGTTCGAGGAGAAAGATGCACCACAGTGTTGAACTTATGTTGAGTGGGAGGATGTAGTGGTCTCGAAACTTTGCTATCCCTTTCTACGATCATGTCTAAAGAAGGGACATCTTTGATGTTGTGGAGGATTCCCACTATGGTTGACAGTAGCAACACAAGTAACGTTTGTGGGTCGATGCTGTGGTGCAAATCCTTCTGGCACAACCGGTGGTGATGTAAAAGGAAGTGAAGGATGAGAATATTGAGGGTGAGGAGAAGTGCAAGGAACATGAGGTGGTGATCTTGTGGAAGAGGACATGGGTTGATAATACTTAGGAGAATGATAACAATGTGGTGAGATAGAGGATGTTGACCTAGTTGGGGAAACAAGGTGCTGAACCTAATAAGCGCTTGGGTTTAGATGGTATGAAGGGTGTAACTAGTTTGAGGGTGGTCTCCCCCATGATTAGAATTTTGGTGACTGTGACTGAACATGGTATTTTTGTATGAACTCTAGATGTAACATTCCTCCGCAATGCTAATGTAAATGTGACAAGATTGGGTATTGACCTTTAGGGTGATCGTACAGGCAAAGGTTACATCAATACATATGATTAGTATTTGAGTTCTTATTCTTTTTGACCCTTCTTTCTAATTGTCTAAGGGTGTTCTATCCTAGTTCTTGGTTCGTCATGGTTCTACCTCTAATAGTGTTGGCATATTCTCCACATTTTTCATGTATCCATTCCATCATCTTATTGATCTTTGCCTCAATTTCATCTAGTGATTGTAGTATTGGCAAAGATGATTCCACCTACTTGAGATGAGTTGATTTCTCCTCTTCATAATCATGGACCTTTGCTAATTTTAGATTTGGGTCCTATTGAGAGCTTTCAACATTCTCCCATTTAGCCATTTCTCCTTCTTCTTTTGCTACTCACTTAATAAGCTCCTAGAATTGGTGGGTTCATAGCTTGTATAGTTGACCTCGGGCATACATCCCTAGGGTCTCCCTTGTTTCATTACGGAGCCCATCCATGATGTGGTACATTTGCTTTTCCTTAGAGAATCCATGGCCTAGCCATTTGTTTAACAAAGAGTAATATATTTCTAAGGCCATGTCCAAGGGTTCTTGTTGTCTTTGTTTCCATTCTTGGATTTTTCTCCTCAAGGTTGACACTCTTGCATAGGTTTGATATCTTTCATTGAATATTTTTACCATTGTTGGCCAACATCAAATTGATTTTGGTCTTAAGAACCTGTACCATACTTTTTCTTGGCCAACAAGTGTCATAGGAAAGAGCTTAAGTTTTTGCCATCCATTATCAATATTTTCTAGACACAGGCATCATGATAGGCTTGTAAATAATGTTGTGGGTCTAAATCATAGCCTCTTGAAAACTTTGGAAATTTTTTTAAATCAAGCCTAGGTAGACAGCTTTCCTTACGATGCCTACAGGATATTCGAATAGCCTCTTGTATATGCATTAGGCTCTTAGTGGCTAGCAGGGGTTCATTGTCATTTGGTAGGTTATGAATTTGTGAGTTGGGACGATTTTGTCTTCATTTATGTACATAGGAGACCCCTGCATAAGATTGAGTACTCTCAACTTCATCTTCATCATCATATAATTCGTTGGTTCTCAAATGAATTACCTTATTAGTTGTTGCATTATCATAGTCTTGTGAGAGAGACATTGTTGTGAATTTGTGTGTGACTTATTTGCAATTACTTCTTTTTGAAAGATATATTGTCAAGGCTTTGTTACAGAAATCTTGGAAGATGAAACTAATCTAAATAACTAGCACCATCCCCGGCAACGGTACCAATGATAAGTGGCAAGGTACCCCTACACTCAACCATATGAATACGATCGTTCACACACGATCCAATCAAACTCCGTAGATAGGCTAGTTGTGGTATCTAGATAGTTATACATTGATCACAGTTTGCTATCTTCCCACCTAAACTAGTATTTACTTTGTCACGTATGATTTAGTCTAGAGTGAGGTGTATGATGTGGTCCTAAGCTAGTGCTACTCTTAGAGGCAATGAAAAATAACTTTGTTTAAAGATAATAGGAAATAAGAAGCAAAATCTAAGCTAGCCTGATGAGTGGCGAGGTACCCCTACACTCAACCATACGAATACGAGTGTAGCACACATGATCCTATGAACTCCGTAGACTAAGTGCCTACACACCTTATGGAACACTTAAGGTTAATTATTCATTGTCTTCCTAGACTTACTTGTAGTTGTCAAGATTGTATGGTTAAATAAGTCTGAGGTATATAAATTTTATGTCTTTTCTATTTTATCTCCTATGCTGATAAGGTGAAGGGTGAAGAGACTAATTAACTAACTTTAACTAACTAACTAAGCTTGAATTAACCTAGCATCAACATCTGTTCCCACTTACCATTCACACCCTGAACTGATGCAACCTTGGTTACCAAATGCTAGTCATTGCTGGGATCACCAAGCGTAATGCACATGCTCAAAGCAGTCATACTGAGGCATTTAACTAGGAGAGAATGGTTGAGAGAGATTTAATTACTAATAAAGAATTTAAATGGTAAATAATAGATAATAGTAAATAAAATCCTATTTAGCCTATTCCATGCACTGCAAGGTTTATCCAAGAAGTTCGTCTTTATTGCCATACACAAACTTGTGTTCAGGTACAATATTTGCTCGAATAAAGATCTATTCACTTTGGAGCTCCTACTGCGGGCACATGGAAAATATTCTATCTCTGGAGGGATCAAACTACCAAATTTTCACTATGGTCTAGGCCTAAAATGAGAAACAAGAGAGAGCTACCTCTTATTTATAGAACTGCAGCAGACCGCGATATCGCGTCCCATCATACCCCCATGACTGAATAAAAACTTATCCTCGAGTTCCTTACAAAATATTGGGATGGTATAGGATTATTAACTCAAAATGGAACTAATGGGATGACATGTGAACGGATCATCATTACAAGACAAGACAAAACTAGTGTTCACAACAACAAGAGTGAATACTTTATACATTTGACATCAGGCCTCATGTGGCAGCTAAGAAAGAGAGAGAGAGAAAGAAGTTTTCTGCTACCAATGCCAAGATTATGCATTTCATTGTCCATCCATAAGCACACCATTGATCTTTCTCTTTGCATAGTTTCTTCAACATCGCTCCATTCCAAATGTTCCTTGCAGATCCAATCTATTGTTGCATGATTTCCATCTGCACACATAACACAATCTTATATTAGCAAGGGTAAATGAATCATAATGCAATTGATACCTTGCTTCGGTGAAAGGTCCATTGGCTGAGTTGTGGTATGGCTGATATGGATATGGAGATATCATAGTGGTGACTACCGAAGGTGTAGGGGTTAGGAAAAAATTGAAAAAATTAGGCCCTATACCCCCATGACTAATAGCGAACCTCCGGTAGTGATAGAATGGAGAAAGAAGAAAGAACAAGAAATATGGAGAAAAAGAGACAACTATAATGTTGATGAGATGGATGTCAAGATGGAAATGAACAAAATAAAATAGATTGCAAAAATGTTAGGGAAAAGAATTTAACTGGTGCACCAAATAGAAATGTCAGTGGGTCCTCCCCAAAGCAGGCTCATGCCCCTAATGCCCTGACAAACCCACATTCAAAGAGTCCGTAGGCTCTGGGAATGTCATTTGGAACAAGAGTTAAAGTCTTAACCACAAGAATTTACCAAAAAGAAAATAATGCATCAACCAAAATACACACTAATGATACAACTGACAATGAGATGAACAATGGAGAGAAGGATGGAGAGAAGAGAATGGAATGGAATCCCAGGAACAAGGTGGTGTACAGCCCCTTGTATTGTTAATGATTAATGTGACTTAGTAGATCCCATTCCAAGTCTGGCCTCAAACAAACCACATCCAATGACTTCACATTAATACATTTGACCAATCCATCCCCTTGAAGTAACAAGAATGTCTCCACCAAAGAGTCACCACCATTTCGGCGAAACAAAGGAGGAAAGAATGGGAAGCAAGAAGGGCCTTAGTTAGAGAGAAAATTTTTATTTTAGTTCCATAACCAATTCCTGTAGTCCAAATGATTATTTCGTCTAAGGGGTGTGCTTTGAATTCTCACTTTCTCACTTTCTCTTTTCTCTCTCTCTCTTTGTTTTTTGGTTTTATGTGTTTATATGTGAGAACTACACCATGCAAAGACTTTGTTATTTTTATTTTCTTAGCTTCCCGATAATTGAGTAACGTCAAAATGGTAAGAAAACTCAAGAAGAACACATCCAAGCACCCAAGAGAATGGCCAACACAAATGCATCAAGTTCCCTTGAAGTCACACCCTTTTCAATCCTTGGGTCCTTCCTTAGTTTGAGAAATGCCTAGTCACTGATTCGTTAATAGTTCTTATTTAGAAGGAACTATACAATTCCAAGCCGAGAGAGACCATAGAAAGTTGTGGATGTATGGATGAAGTGGACTCATTACTTGCTATATCAAAAGAAACATACCTTAGTATCAACATTATGACTAAAAGGTAAAAACCAAACAAGAGCAATCAATAGAAAAAATAGTTCATACCATCATGAAGAACACTTATTAAATGACAAACTTACAAGATGGATAACACATGCACACACACAAAAAATTAAAAAGATATAAATGATGTTGTAAAACAAAAATGTAAAAAGAACTGAGGGCCCCAAATGATCAACATATGTGGCCATATCCCCCATGACTAAATGGAAAGGGAGAGATCCGAAATAACGAACGTCTATTTGAATTTCTTAAAAGTGCCCAACTTCTCCCCATTAATGTTCTTAGATTAAGGAGTGGAAGTTGGCGACGCTCATATTCTAATGTATCTATGCCTTTGTTATGGGCATGAGTTGTTTCCCCAGTTCATTCCATGCATATTGGGTTGCTCTCTTGATTAGTGGTCAAACACTGGGTGTTCTCTTGTTGAGTGGTTGCTACATACAGGCATCTTTGAATGTTATCCTATGGTGCACACTGGTTACATGCAGGAAATGAGCATTCCTCCATGTCATCATCCTCAGAGTCACTATATGTGATGCATGGAACTTTATTCTTCTTGATCTTTCCATAAATTTTTACCTTAGATATTTCCAAGGAAAGATCACAAATTCCTAGGCATGCATCTATTGTACTTAGCCATGTCCTTCCCATTATAATTAAGAAGTCCCCCTTGTTGCTATTAACTTCTATCAGCAGGAAATCAGTTGGGTATGATCAACCACACACAGTAGTAACGATGTCCCCCATCAATTCCAAGGGAATGGTGATGGACTGGTTAGCCAGCTCTAGTTGAATGTTGCTCTTCTTGAGTTGGGGCAGGTTCCAGGCTTGATACATTTCTCGTGATATTAAGTTGACTTCGGAACCTGAGTCAAGAAGAGCCTTATGAGGTTCATTCCCAGCGACTTAGAGGTAGATTAAGGGACTTCCAAGGTTAGAGAGTTTCCTGGGAAGGTCTCCTACCTTGATCTAGTCGGTTACGGTATGTGTTAACATAATCGTATGCGTTGAGCTCTGGTATTGGTTTGAAGGGAGTTCCAAATCCTTATGTGTTGGAGGAGCGTACCTAGACTCAACTGCTTGTGGTTGTGAGAGCTTGTCTAGGCTTTTGGTTCTAAAGAAAGGTCTTCTCTTTTTACGGTTATCAGAACCAGCAGTAGGTTGAATGGTTATGGCTCTCGTAGTGTTACGTTGCTGCGGTTAAGTGGGGAGTTCCCCTTGCATTGTTGGAGCGGGTGGTATGAGAACTACCAGCGGAAGAGAGGCAGATGGATTAGGAGGATGGTATGGATGTGGAGTGTCTCCTAGAGGAGAAGAAGTCCTTCTAAAGTACTCCTAGACTTGGTAGTGACATTGGAAAGTTGTGTGACCCATGGAGTCACTTGGAGAAACCAATTGCTGCACGTAGTAGCCATATGGATCTAGTTGCCGGTAAGGGTATTATTGTCTTGGTGGTGGCATCCCCCATGAATGTGGGTATTGCCACTACTAATGTTGCTTGATAGGTTGTGGTGGAGTTCCACTTGGATAATACATTAATGATTGGTGGAACTGCCTTGGGTTACCTTGGGGATGAGGTAACCTTTGGGGTGTCTACCGTCTGTTAAGTCTTGGGTTGAGTGCATACACCCCAGACTCTTGTAGATGTGATATGATTGGACAACAGCCCTTAGGATAGTCATATTGGTAGATCTCACATCCACCATCATTTTCTATGTCTAAATCCACAACCTCACCGGAGATATTCATTTTTCCCTTACCCTTGTCATGTGCATGGCCTGAATCTCTCCACTTTTTCTTGTCCTTATCACTACTTCGTTCCTCCTTAGACTCCTCTACGATTTTTAGGATAAGTGCAAGTCTACTATCTAAGGAGTCCTGTATCTGATCTACCTTAGCTGCTACTTTTTTTGTTAACTTCTGAAGTGGCAAGGTTTTTCTATTCGCCAACTCTTCAAGTGGTGACTCATCCTCTTCATTGCAAAATCTCACTTCCCTCTTCCATAGGGAAGGATCATGGTTATATTCTTCCACGCTCTCTCTTTTTCATAGCTCCCCTTCTTCTTTGGCTACTTGTTCCAACAAGCGATGAATTTCATGGGATCTAAGTTCTGATAGTCTCCCTTGGGCATAAGTCCCAAGGGTTATCCTAGCTTCATACCATAGCTCATCTACGAGATGGTGAAGTTGATCCCGTTGTGCGTAACCATGGTCCAAGCAACGATGTAACAATGCATAGTAGCATCCCATGGTAGCATCCAAGGGTTCATGAGTACCTTGCTTCCATCCTTGGATCTGCTTATGCAAATTAGACACTTTGGAGTACGTCTGATATTTATCGTTGAAGAGTTCTAACATCGTAATCCACCTCCTAATGGTTTCTAGTTCTAAGGACTGGTACCAACTCTCTGCTTCCTTTATGAGTGTCCTGGGAAACAACTTCAATTTCTACCACTAGTTTTCTATGTTCTGCATGGCGTAGGCATCATGGAATGGTTGTAAATGATTTTTCAGATTAACGTTGTATCCCCTTTCGAAGCATGGGATATTGTTCATGTCTAAGTGCTTGATCCGACTATCCTTTTGATGCCTTGTCAGTATTCTCACTGCCTTCGTAATATCTAGCATACTTTGGGTGGCAAGTAGGGGTTCATCATGATCATCTCTCTCATGATGTCTATGATTTCTATGTTGTTCCCTACTTTCCTTTCTTTCATGCCTTGACTCTCTCGAATGCCCTCATCCTCTCTCTCGACTCTCTCGTCGAGGTCTCTCATCTTACTTACCCTTATCCTCACCGTTATGCTCTCAGTGACTATGCCCTGAGGTGGAAGGAGAAGGTGAATGATTTGATGAAGGGGAAGAATAAGGAGAACCATTTCCATGACAATGTTTCTTACCCTCTCTTCGATGGCTGCGGCCCTGATCGTGATGACGATCAGAGTGTCCATCCTTGTCATATGTTTTTGTTCCCTCAGTGAACAGTTGGTGTTCACGGGGATCAGAACCAGGGTTGTGTATCGTGGAGCGTAGGTTCTAATACCCCACCTCCTCACTATCATTAGGAGGGGGAACATCATATTTTGGAGAACCTATTGAGATAGGTTCACCACCTCCTATTTCACTTAGGACGTGTGGGACCCCTTTGCCCTTCAACAATGTATGGTGGCTCTCCTGCCTTGAGTCCCTTATACGTTGTGCGAATGTGGGATGGTAATCCCTTATGTCAAAATCACCTATAATGTATTCAACGTATAATTCCATCATGCTTATCTGTGCCAGAGCACGGAGGAGCATGTTGGGGACTGCACGATCTAGAGGTAACACTATGTTACCTTGCAAATCTCTCCAGCACATCTGTTCATCCTGATGGAGGATAAAAGTGAAATTGGATATGTACTCATTGGGATGAGTATATACCACCCTATATTATTGAGGAACTAGCGGATTTTGGTTGTGTTTTATATTGCTGACTGTGTCTTCTATGATCCCTAGGTGGTGTAATGCTCTTGTGAGAAGAAGAAGAAGACATTGTGTCTTATTCGGTGTGTTGATTATCCGTTATATAATTTTTCTTTTAAGTAACCCTAAGGGTTTGTTTAAGCTCCCAATAATGTGATTAATTTCCTATGTTCTACTTAGCTCACAAACACTTAGTCCCTGGCAACGGCGCTAATGATGAGTGGCGAGGTACCCCTACACTCAACCATACGAATACGAGCAAAGCACGCACGATTTGGTCGAACTCCATAGACTAAGTGCCTACACACCTTATGTAACACTTAAGGTTAATTATTCATTATCTTCCCAAACTTACTTGTAGTTTTCATGATTGTATGGTTAAGTAAGTCTGAGGTATATGATTTTTATGTCTTTTCTGTTTTATCTCCTATGTTGATAAGGTGAAGTCTGTAGGGGCTAATTAACTAACTTTAACTAACTAACTAAGCCTAAATTAACCTAGCATCAGAAAATGTTCCCACTTACCATTCACACCCTGAACCGATGCAACCTTGGGTACCAAACGCTAGTCGTTGCTAAGATCACCAAGTGTAACGCGTGTACTCGAAGCGGTCGTACTGAGGCACTTAACTAGGAGAGAAGGGTTGAGAGAGATTTAATTACTAATAAAGCATTTAAATGGTAAATAATAAATAATAGTAAATAAAATCCTATTTAGCCTATTCCATGCACTGCAAGGTTTATCCAAGAAGTTCGTCTTTATTGCCGTACACAAACTTGTGTTTAGGTACAATATTTGCTCGAATAAAGATTCGTTCACTTTGGAGCTCCTACTGTGGGCACATGGAAAATATTCTCTCTCTAGAGAGATCAAACTACTAGAGTTTCAGTACGGTCTAGGCCTAGAATGAGAAACAAGGGAGAGCTGCCTCTTATTTATAGAATTGGTGGCGGACCGCAATATCGTGTACACGATATTGCATACGCGATATCACGGTGGAAGCGAGATCGCGTACGTGATATCACGGCCCATACGATATCGTGTCCCATTACTTTCCTAAGTGCAATGAGCATTTGTCCTTAATCATCCGTACACATCTTGGACCTCATGTACTACTTCTAGGATTACCAAGCGCATGTTACTTAAGCACTCCTAGATACGCTACTGGGATACCAAGTAGTCACACTTAAATGCTCATGATGTAGTCGTACTTATTCCACGTTTAATAATAGGGATAGTAAATGAAGGTAAAGAAATATTAATTAAGAAAATAATAAATAGCAATAATAATTAAGCAATTAAAACTAAGTGAATGCTACAATGATGAAGTAATCTCGATCTTTATTGCCAGTCATGCATGTGTCCAAGTACATCACACTCGAATAAAGGTTTTGTACAATTACAATCATCACACTGTGGGCATGCACTAGGGAAAGAATTAAAATAAACTAAAAATAACAAAAAGACTCTACTTCTATGCTTACTTTCCTTTTCTTCTTGTGCACCCAAAGGTGTATTTATAGGCTTACACAAGACTCATAATATCATGTATTTGATATCGTTATCCAGGCCGTGATATTGTGTATCCAATATCCCAGATCTGATATTAGAGCCTAAAAAATCATGGTTCATCAACTACTCAGTACACTACTAGGTTACCATGTGGTTACACTTAAATGTTTGTGATTAAGGTGTACTCATTCTACATTAACAACAAGAGCAGTAAATGATGATAAAAGAAATATTAACTAAGAAAACAACAATAAATAATCAATAATTAAAACAATTAAGAGCTAAGTGAATGCTGCAATGATGGAGTAATCTCAATCTTTATTGTCGATCATGTGCATGTTCAAGTACGTCACACTCAAACAAAGTTTCTATACAATTACAAGCATCACACTATGAGCATTCACTTGGAAAGAACACTAAAAGTAACTATAAGAACTAAAGACTAAAAACTGACTGAGTAAAGGCTCCCTTCATTGTGCACCTCAGTGCTATATTTATAGGCTAACACAGGTGATGAGTGGCGAGGTACCCCTACGCCCAACCATACGAATATGAGCATTCATGCATGATCTAGTTGAACTCTAAGGATTAAGTGCTTATGTGCTTACACAGAACAAGGATGGGTTATGCGATCGTTGTCTTCCTAAGCTTACTTATAAGGCACAATTGTATGGTTAAGTAATCTTGAGGTATATAATTTTTTATGCTTTTTATGTTTTATGTTCATTTTGCTTAAAATGGAGAAATGAAATAATTTAATAACTAATTTGATTTAACTACTTAACTATTCTCTAACTACTAACACTAGCATCCGTTCCCACTCTCCGGATACATCCTGAACCAGTGTAACGCTACTGGGATTACCAAATGCCAGTCGTTACTGGGTTACCAAGTGTTCCACATATGCTCGAAGTCGTCATACTGAGTGCACTAATTCATTGATAATTAATGATTCAATAAAAATAACATTAATTAACTAATGAGAGTAGAAAATAACAATAAATAACATTTAAATGAAATAATTAAGCTATTTTGAATGTTGCAAGGTTTATCACAAAGTTCATCTTTATTTCCGGTCATAAGGTGTGCTTAGGTATACAATGCTCAAATAAAGATTCGTTCACTTTATGACTCCTATTGCAGGCACTCAAAAATAATTCTAACTTTGGAAAGGGAAAACTGCAAGAGTTCGGCTAAGGGACTAAGAAAACTAACTGTGAAATCAAGTGCCCTTGTCTCTTATTTATAGGTGATGAGACAAGTTCCAACATCGCATGCTTGATATTGCTTTGACAACTCTGATATCGTGTATCCGATATTGAGGGCCCAATATCACGGGTTTGATATTGAGGATCTGATATCAGGACTCATCATACCCCCACAACTGAATGAAAACTCATCCTTGATTTCCTTACAAAATATTGAGAAGGTATGGGATTATTGACTAAAAAACAACTAACGGTGACATGGAATGATAGACTCAAAGTGCCCAGTGAATGGATCAACAAACATATGACAACATTGGTGGTCATAACCATTGCGGTGAACACTATACATAGATGACATCCAGACCCTCATTTGACAGCTTGAAGAGAGAGAGAAAAAAATAAAATGAGGCACATTGTTGTCAATGTTGAAAATGTGCACACTGTTGTTCATCCATGGCTACATGATCAAGCTTGTTCCATGCATAAATGCTTTTTGCTCTAGTCCATCCTGAGTGCTCCCTTCTATCCTAGTCCATTATTCATGTGATTGCCATCTACACACACAACACGATCACAAATTAGCAAGGTTAGATAAGATATAATGTAATTGATACCTTGCCTCGATATGAAGCACATTGGCTAGGTTGTGAGTATGGCAGATACTAGGTTAGAGGTTTGCAATTGATAACTACCAAAGGTGTAGGGTGAGATAAGTAATGAAATGGAAAAATTTACGATAGGCCTCCATGACTAAGAGCAAACCTCCGGTAGCAATAGTGTGGAAAACAAAAGAATAAGAAAGATGGGAGAAATAACAACGGTGAAGCCAAGAAAACAAAAACAAAGATAGATGTCATTGATGGGGTGAAACGAGAAATAGTTCATTGCAAGAAATGTTTAAGGGAAATAACTTAACAATTGCACCAAAAAGAGATGCCTGTGGGTCCTTCCCAAAGTAGGCTCATGCCCTTTATGCCCTCACAAACCCACAAACCAAAGAGTTTGTATGCTCTAGGAATGACATATGGAAATAATGGTTAAGAACTCACCCACAATAGTTTACCAAAGAATCACAACGTGTCAGTCAAGATATAGACTAATCCTAAAATTAGCAATGAGGTGGAATAAGAGAAGCAATATAGAAAGAGAAGAGCGAATGGAATGGAGTGCCAAAAGCAAGGTTGTTTAAAGTCCCTTGTGTATTGTGTGGTTAATGTGACTTAATAGAATTCATTCCAAATCCATATTAAAACTAACCACATCCAGTGACCTCGCATCAACACACTTGACCAACCCATCTTCTTGAAGCAACAAGAATGCATCTATAGAGCCACCACCATTCCAACAAGTGAAAGGTAGAGAACCAGGAAACGAGAAAGGGCCTTAGTTAGAGGGAACCTTCAAGTATAGGTAACATGTCTTTCCAGTGCCATAACCAGCACTTGTAGCCCATGTTTCTTTATTATGTCTAATGGGAGTGCTTTGAATTCCCACCAGTTTTTTTTTTTTTTTTTTTTGAGTGAGAACCACACCATGCAAAGACTTATTTGATTTTGTCAACTTTCTGATATTTGGTCAATAACGGAATGGTGAAAAACCTATGAAAAATAGTCAAGTACCCAAGAGAATAGCCAACACAAATGCATCGAATCCCCTTGAAGTCACACCCTTTTCAATCCATTTGAATCTTTACTTGGTTTGAAGAATACGAAGCCACCAACTCATTAATAAGTTTGGTTAGAAAAAGGCACAATACATTTCCAAAACAAAGGGAAACCATAGAGTTGTATGGATGAATGGATGATGTGGAATCATTGCCTATTCAATCAAAATAACCCATATCTTAGCATCAACATTAAAAGTTAAAGGTAAAAACCAAACATTAGTAATCAACACCATTATAGTACAATCCACCATCATGAGCACTTATTATACGACGAGGGAGAGTAACTCAAAAAAAAATGGAATAGAGAAAGAAATAGTAAAAATGTTAATGATGGTGTAAAACAAAAACAAGTAAAGATGAAGAATGTGTAAAACAAAAAAGACAAAAGAAACTGAGGGCTTAGAATGACTAGCATTGATGACCATCTCCCCCACGATTGCGTGAGAAGGAGGAGATCTGAAATAATAAGCAGGGTTGTCCATCTATAGAGGTAGTGTTAGTACTGGCTATTTTGGGCTCATGGAAAGGTTTGGTCTACTATATGTTGACCAATAGTTTCTTAATTGGACTTTTGGGTTTATAGATCATCATGGCCCCTAAAGGAAAAGTTTCATGAATGATATAAGGTCCTTCCCATAGCATTTGAAATTTAGTTTGTTGTGGCACATGTGCAGGATTATAATAAAGAACCTTATCTCATGGTTGATATGTAACTTTCCTAATTCTCAAGTCATGATGTTGCTTGTTGAAGGCCTTGTGTAATTCGTTGGATGACAGGGTGGCTAATTGATTTTCATCTAGCAAGTTAAGGTTCATTAATCGTTCTTTCTATGCTAGATTGAGGTCACATGTTGTAGATAGTGTATAGAGCTCAGCTTGGATAGTAAGTGTTAGAAGTTTACCATGCACTAACTCATAGGGAGAATAGCCTATAGGGAGTTTCCATGTGGAGTGGTATGCCCAAAGAGCATTGTTCAGTTTGGTGCTCCAATCTCGCCTATATTTGCTAATGGTTCATGTCAATATTTTTTTGATCTCCTTATTGGTGACCTTGGCTTGACCATTCGCTTGAGGATGATATGGTGTAGTTAGCTTATGCTCAACTCCTAAGTATTACATTAATTTTTAAAAGGTTGCACCTGTAAAATGTGTACCATTATCAGAAATAAGTGTACAAGGCATGCCAAACCTATTTACAATTTGTTGTTGAACAAATCATGTAGCGGTAGATAATGTACAGTCAATAATAGTAGTTGCTTTTGCCCACTTTGTAAAATAGTCAATAGCAACAACAATGTAGGCTTCTCCATTGGACATTGGTATGATAGGCCCCATAAAATCAATACCCCAAATGTCAAAGGGTTCTAAAGGTTAAATCCATTGTTGTGGATTCTCTATTCTAGTAGTCATTCCTCCATTGTGTTGGTAGTGCTCATAAGATTGGACAAAATGATCAGTGTCCCAGAACAATGTAGGCCAATAATATCCTATAAGTAAGATTTTAATGGCTTTTTGTCTCCTAGTGTAATGACCCCCACAAGCGCCCTCATGAGCATCTTGGAGAACTTGCAATTGATCTACATCGGGGACACACCATCGGACCAAGCCATCGAAACATACCTTATAAAGGTGTCCATTGATTTCCATGACATATTTGGCTTAATGAAGAAAATGTTGTTTCTTTTTAACGTCTAGCCCTTGTGGTGTTACTTGTGTGAGAAGATAGGTAACAATGCTACTATACCAATTTGTATCTATGGTTAATTGATTGTTTATTACACCTACAAAGAGGATTTCATCAGGGAAGTGGTCAAAAATTGGATATTTGTCCTCTTTGTTATCCCATTGTAACCGAGATAAATGATTAGCAACAACATTCTTGGTACCTTTACGATCGATCATCGTAAGATCAAACTCTTGTAAGATCACGAGCCATCGTATGATGTGAGGGCTCACCATTGGTTTATTCATTAGGAATTGTATTGCACTATGATCTGTGTGTACAAACATCTTATAACCTAATACATAGTGCCTAAATTTTTCTAGTGTAAACACCACAGCCATTAGCCTTTTTTCTGTTGTGGTGTAGATGAGCTGTGCACCAGCAATACTTCGACTTGCACAATGAATGTAATAGGGTCATTTTTTATCATCTAACTATGTAAGTATGACTCCTAAAGAAAAGTTGGATGCGTCAGTCATTATGTGGAATGGTCTAGACCAGTTAGGAGCTTGTAGAATGGGTGTTTCTATGAGCTTCTGCTTCAAGGTTTGGAAAGCTAGCTCACATTCCTTGGTCCATTCAAAGGGTATGTCCTTCTTCATTAATTCTATCAATGGTTTTGAAATCTTCGAAAAGTTCTCAATGAAGCATTTATAATAGCCAGTATGTCCAAGGAATGATCAGATATCTTTTACAGTTTCAGGTTGACAAGTGATTCCTTGGATGACTTTAATCTTTTTAGGATCTACCTCTATCCTTGTTTGTAAAATCTTATGCCCTAATACAATGCCTTTTGAACCATTAAATGGCTCTTTTTCCAATTGAACCTTAAGTTGGTTTCTACACATCATTTTAGTACTTGCTCTAATTAGTCCAATGCTTGTTCGAAGTCTACTTCGTAGGTGGAGAAATCATCCATAAAGACCTCCACACCATTCCCTATTTGCTACTGAAATATACTTAGAACCAGACATTGAAATGTTGCTAGGGCATTGCACAAGCCAAATGACATTTGCCTATATGCAAATGTTCCCCAAGGACTTGTGAATGTAGTCTTGGCTTGGTCTTCTTGTGCTATTTGAATTTGATTGTATCCACTGTAACCATCCAAAAAACTATAGTAGTAGTGCCCTGCAATGGTATCTAAGACTTGGTCGATGAATGGCAATGGAAAATGATCTTTAAATATTACCATGTTCAGTAGCCTAAAGTCTATACACATCCTCCATTTACCTCCCTTTTGTAGGCATAATGATTAATGGGCTAACCCATTCACTGTTAGCAATGGGGTAGATGAACCCAACTTTTAGAAGCTGTTCAATTTCTTCTTTAACCACTTGCTTAAGCTTTGGGTTCAACCACCTTTGCAGTTGTCGTTGAGGCTTCATGGAGGGGTCAATGTAAATTCTATATTGGCATATCCTAGGATCTATTCTAGTTAATTTAGGATATGACCAAGTAAAGGCTTTCAACCATTTTTTTACCATCTTCAATAGTTTTTCTTTTTTTTGGGGAGCGAGATTAGTGTTAATGATTACCGATTTTTGATTCTTGAGAAATGTGTACTCCATACCAGTGGGCAATGATTTTAACTCAAGGGGCTCTTGCTTAAACTCATCAGGAATTTCCAACTTCACCCAATTGATATTTTCGATGTCAGGACTTAGAAGTTGGCAATGGACTTGCTCTAATGTATCTATGTTATCGATATAGGCACAAGTTAAGCTCTCAGTTAGTTCCATGCATAGAGTTGAATTGCTCTCTCGATCAGCTATCAGCCATTGGGTGCCTTCCTGTCTTGTGGTTGCTGCATATAAGCATCTTTGTATGTCAATTATTTGTGCACATTGGTTGCATGCAAGCAATGTTAAACATTGTACAAACTAGGACTTCTGCAGGCAGTTACACCCTGTGTGACTGTATGCGATGCATGGAACTTTCTTCTTCTTGATCTTTTCAAACATATTTCCTTTTGATATTTCTAGGGAAAGATCACATATTCCTAGGTGCACATCAATCATGCTTATCCATGCTCTTCCCATTATGATTGGGAAGTCTCTGTTACAATTGCTAACTTGGATCACTAGGAAATCGACTGGATACGACCACCAAAAAATAGTGGTAACAATGTACTCCACTAATCCCAATGGAACAGTGATGGACTGGTTAGCCAACTCTAAATAAATGTTACTCTTCTTTAGCGGAGGTAGGTTCTAGCCTTTATACATTTCTTGAGAGATTAAACTAACACTAGAACCTGACTCCAAAAGAGCTTTGTAAGGCTCATTCCCAGTAATTTGTAAATATGTAAGAGGACTTCTGATGATACGCGACTTGCACTGGGCCGCGATATCGCGTACGCGATATCGCAGCTGCCGCAATATCGCGTCTTACCCTACGATATCGCATACGCGATATCACGTCTCGCCACCATATCTATAAATAAGAGGCAGCACTCCCTTCATTTCCCAATCCTGGATAGTGTAGCAAAGCTCTGGCAGATTGATCACTCCAGAGTTAGAATTTTTCCCCATGTGCCCGCAGTAGGAGTCCTAGAGTGAACGGCTCTTTATTCGAGCAGCTTGTAACCTGAACCCAAGTTGT